>JAZKJV010003642.1:0-374362 GCA_037367405.1 Ottelia alismoides | reverse complement strand
TTAATTTTTTTGATTTTTAATAATCAAGAAAATGAGATGGTAAAATACAGGGCAAAACGGTCCAATATGTACAATATACAAAAGGGACCCAAAACCCAAGTTTTGCATACGAGCTCCGATTTTAATGAAATTAGTCTTGTTTCGAAGGTCTTGGAATGTATATTACTTTAAAAGTGAGTAGACCTAATTCGGAGGCTGTATGAGAGAGATATGCATATTTTAAGATTCATGGTTTCAAACTTGGGTTGGGGTTTTATTGGGTAATTTTACAAGTTAGTATCTTTTTGATATTTTTCTTTAATTAGTGTTAGTAATATATACACTATAGAGTTGGTTTTATTGGATTTGGAGTTAGTATAAAATATATACAAATAGATGAAATATGGTGAATATACAGGTGAATATTTACAAATGAAATGGGTTTCTTATTTATGCAATATGAATGCTAAAATGTAGATGTTATCAATGCATGCATGCATGCTAATTATACAATATAAGTGGAAATATGCATCTAATTACTCGGGAACAAAGCTCTATTTTCAACTTTTAGAGTGATGAATCGCAGATTCATTATTGGGCAGATTTTGATGAGGTGATACCATGTGTGATTCCTACAGGGCCAAAACTAGGGTGGAGACTGATCCGATATAGAGCACAGATATATCAGCATAGCAGTCCCCGCCAGTTTTTGCATGATCAATGAGAGTTCTCCCACGCAGATTTGGTTGCTTTCACTCGGACTTTTCAGAGACCGTATTTGCCAGCTCCCAGTTGCCCAGAGTTGAAGCCCTTACTGCAGTTGCTGAAGTATAGATTCCTTGCAGGTGAGCATGAGATGTACCCAATCATTATCTTAGCGGATTTTACTGGAGAGAAAGAATCTCGTCTGATGGAGGTTCTTCAAAGGGAACCGCAAGGCGATAGGATGGAGTGTAGCTGATCTCCAGGGGATAAGTCCGACCTTGTACTTCCACCATATCTATCTCGAAGAGGATGCTAGGTCGTCACGTGAGTTCCAGCGACGGCTGAACCTGAACCTTCGAGAGGCTGTCATGAAGGAGATCTCGAAATGGTGGAGCGCCTATTTTATCTACCCCCATCTCCGACTCCAAGTGAGTCAGTCCATTACATGTGGTGCTCAAGAAGACGTGCATCACTACAGTTGTGAGTAAGTCTGGAGAGGAGATAGTTACCCGGGTACCCACTTCTTGGAGGGAATGTGTGAACTACAGACGATTAAATCAGGACACTAAGAAGGATCATATCCTGCTGCCTTTTATTGATCAGATTATAGAGAGGCTAGCTGGGAAGAGTCATTACTATTTTTTTGACAGGTACTCCGGTTATAATCAGGTGGCCATTGCACCCGAAGACCAGGACAAGACTACATTCACCTATCCCTTTGGGACATATGCTTTCAGACAGATGCCCTTTGGTCTAACGCTCCGGTGACATTCCAAAGGTGCATGTTGTCCATCTTTTTGGACATGGTGGGTGATTTCTTAGAGATCTTCATGGATGATTTTTCGGTCTATGGCGATGGATTTGATGCTTGTCTTGACTACCTAGACTGTGTCCTTCAGTGTTGTATTGAGGTCCATCTTCTAGTTCTATCTTAGGAGAAGAGTCACTTCATGGTTACTCAAAGGATGGTGTTTGGTCATATCGTCTCCAACAGGTGCATGGAGGTTGATCCGGCCAAGGTGTATATCATCAGGAAACTCAATCCACCGTCCAACTTGCGACAGTTACAATATGTTTTTTGGGGCACATCGATTTCAACCGACGATTCATTCATGATTTCAGCAGGATCGCCCGACCATTAACTGATTTGCTGACCAAATACACCGAGTTCATTGTAGACGATAAGTGTCTTGCATCATTTGAGACTCTCAAGAGTCTAGTTGTCGAGACTCCTGTCCTCAACCACCTGATTGGTCTCTCCCATTCGAGATCATGACGGATGACTCTGATTTTGTTGTAGGGTCGTGTTGGGATAGAGGAGGGATGGAGTGCCTTTTCCATTCACTACGCTAACCGTACATTGGATGTTGTGCAACAGAACTATACAGTCACTGAGAAGGAGATGCTAGCCGTAGTTTTTGCCTTGGATAAGTTCAGATCATATATCCTTGGATCTAGAGTGACTATCTTTATTGATCATACCGCCTTCAGGTACCTCATGGCAAAGAAGGATGCCAAAGCGATATTAACTAGATGGATCCTTCTACTCCAGGTTTTTTATATTGAGATTAAGGATAAACCTGGAGTCAAGAATGTGGTGGCGGATCATCTCTCTCGATTAGAGCATCTTGAGGAATCCAAGTAGATGAGGAGATCCTATTTCTGAGACCTTCCCAGATGAGGAGATCCTTGCTATCACCTCGCTCCTATGGTACGCCGACATTGTGAACTATCTTGTTGCCAAGAAAGTTCCACAAGGTTGGACCAAGCAACGACTTGATAACTTCCTAGCGAAGGCCAAGTCTTACCATTGGGAGGATCCCATCCTTTATCATGAAGGAGAGCATAGCATCTGGCAACGGTGCATTCCTCCGGAGGAGCACCATAGCATCCGCACCTACTGCCACAGCTGGAGGCAGGGGGACATAACTCTGGGAGGAGAACGACACAGAAAGTGCTCCAATCTAGCCTATGGTGACCTACTCTCTTCAAGGATTCTAATGAATTCGTGAAGAGATGTACTGACTATCAGAGGATGGACACTTGTGGACAGTGTGACATGATGTCGACGTAGCCCATTCACTTCTGTGAGGTTTTTGATGCATGGGGCATTGATTTCATGGGTCCATTCCCTAAGAGTTAGGGATTCGAGTACATTCTGTTGGCCATAGATTTTGTTAGTCATTGGGTTGAGGCCATCCCCGCCTGAATCGTAGATGCTATGACTGTTTGCAGATTTTTAAGGAAGCATATCATTTCACGGTTCGAAGTACCTAGAGTTTTGATATCTGACGGGGGTCTCATTTCGTCAACGATAAGGTGAAGGCCCTTGCTAGCGAGTTCAGCATTGACCATCGTGTAGCCACTCCGTATCACCCCCCAGACCAATGGTCTTGCTGAAGTATTGAATAGGGAGATCAAGACAATATTGCAGAAGGTAGTCCGCTCAGACCGAAAGGATTGGTCATAGCTTTTAAACTCGGTATTGTGGGCATATCGGACTTCCTTCAAGACTCCTTTGGGTACATCTCCCTTCCGTCTCGTTTATGGCAACCCCTGCCATTTACCGTTGAAATTAGGCACAAGTCACTTTGGGCTACCACAGACATATTATTGGATCCAGTGAGTATAGGAGATCAAAGGAAGGCAGAATGGCAGCCCCCTGGAGGAGCTTAGAGATTCAACCTTTTCGAGAAGCCTACATTACAAGGAGAGAGTGAAGGAGTGGCATAATTCTCATATCAGCCACAAGCAGTTTGAGCCAGATCAAAGAGTATGGTTGTTTGATGCCAGGCTTAGATTATTTCCAGGGAAGTTGTAGAGCAAGTGGAAGGGACCATACCTGGTCCGAAAGGTACATGACAATGGGAGTATTGACATATCTGAGATGTCATCTGAGTCTACCTTTCGTGTTAACAGGCATCGGCTCAAACCATATCTAGATCATGAGCCACTGGTCATTGATGTCGCCCCTATTCATTTTGCATGAGATATGGTCTTTGACTCACACCTATTTCATTTCATTCATGATTATCACTATCTTCCTCCTTGTATAGATCCATATGTCCATATCATACCATTCTTTAGTCCAACACCCCATTTGCATCAAATGAATATGCTATACTTAGGATGTACCTTGCCCTAAATATGGGGGGGTGTCTGACTCTTGATTATTCTTTTGATTCTTTTTACCTCTAAGTATAGGGGAGGTAAACCCTGTACATCCTATCACTCGGTTTTCCCCTTATGTACAACCTGCTATACTTAGGATTTCTTGATTCGAAGTATAAGGGGAAGAGACTGAGCCCTCTTCATTATTTATTCGTCATTGTAGTATAGCATTCCTATTCACTTCCCTATACTAAGCACGAGTTATTTCTTCTTCACGCTCGTGATTCACTCTGAGACTTTGTTCGAGCTAAGTATAGGGGGTGTCGTATATATTTCATATATACTTTAGCCATAACTCGTACTTTGTGTGAGTGTGCTAATAAATAATATGGCTAAAAACCTTTTCCTAAAAACCACAAAAATTTAAAATTTTCTTGTACATAAAATTCTATCTTGTACATACATAGCTATTTATAAAAATTATTTTTGTACAAATGTTTGAAAAAATATTTTGATTGTAAAAAGTTTGTAAATACTTTGATATCAAAATTATGTATATAGTAAAAAATTTTGTAAAATATTTGAAAAACAAAAGTTACCAAAAACCCTTGTGTAAATGAGTGTAAATAACTTGCAAAACTTCTGCATTCATGCATCCATTCATTCAAACATTTTTCAAAAATTTGCACATTTTCAAAACTTTGCATAAAGAGATTTTTGTATATACTTGTACAGTATTTCTGAATCATAGTTGACATTTAAACTAGCCTAGAATTAAATTGGAAAATGGAGCTTGGTTAAGACCTTAATCCACCTAATTCTAAGAGGAACCTTATAGGGCTTAGGGTTAAGTCTTTTCAGGTCCATTTGGGACTTAGTTCTTTGAGTCCACTAGGATATGATCACATGTCATCTTGATGAGACTAAGTAGAACACTTAACAACACACACATGACTCTCACAGACAATGGCTTTACTTGCACCAGCACCTTACACATAGCTCTCTATGGATGAGGTGGTGAGGAGGCAGTCTTCTTTGGCTTGGAGTAGCGGAACCTTTCGTCTTCTTTTAGTGAAGTAAGTGTGTCTCAACTTGGTCTGGCGGTGTTGAGGTCTAAAGACAGGAGTTGTAGGTTGCAATAAAGCTTCAAAAGAGGGATAGTCTACTGGCTCAAGAGGAAAAACTCCTTATGTATATATGTTGCACGATGTAGATATCTTGTGCATATGCACATCAAAAAAATGTGCAAAAGAAAGAAAAACTCCAAAAAAGTGGTGGGTCTGATAGAAAATAAAATACCCACCATAGTGTATATAGCCAAATAAAGCAAAGCTTATGTTATCCATTCTCATCTCATGAAGCTTGCAGTAGGGAGACTACACTGGTTGAGCTCATTAGGATACATGGCTACACTGGTTATAGTCCATTCTCTTCTTCCTCCTCTTCTTGAGTCGGTTGAACTTGAACTTAGAAGGGAATACCCCACTCCTTGAGGAAAGAGCTTCCAGACTAGGGCATTTGAGTTACCTTGTTAAGGGAGGTTGTCACTTTGCCATTTGTGAGGTGGGTAGCTACATATCACTTTTACAATACAAGAAAAGATTCATGGTCATTAGAGTTTGTGTATGTAATCTTGTTCTGATCTGGATTATTGAGGAGTCTTGACCATAGATTGGTGGAACTTAGAGGCTGTTGAGTTTTAAACCTAGGTCCAAACAAAGTTCCGACAAACTAATAATCCAAAGGTCCGACTGAGCTCCATACTTCAATTTAATGAAGACAAGTTTAATAATCAATGTTGATTCCCCTTCTTTTTCTTTTTCTTTTTCTTTCTCTTTTCACTTCTTTTTCAAATAAGTGTTTGCTAAGGGACTAGCAAAGGTAAAGTATAGGGGAGTGATGAATCCTCATTCTTCACTCTTTATTCTTTTATTTTAGCTAATTATCTTGGCAAAGCATCATGTGAATAGTCGTAAATACAATAACTTAGCAATAAGAATGCATGTGTTAATATTTCATAATTAGCATGTATTTGTGTAAAAATAAAAGAATAAATAATAAAAGAAAAAGAAGGAAGTATTTAGAATAAATACTGAGTGACCCAAACCCAAGAGAGTGCCAATTATTGGCCTGATCACCAAACAAAATAGGAGAGAGAGATAAGGCCACATCACATTGTATATACGTACCATATGTGTATATAATTTATTTTTACAAAAATAAATATAAAAAGGTGTTTTAACTTCCTTGTATATATCTTTAAAAATAATATAAAATTCAGATAAAAATAGAATAAATTCTCTCTCTCACTTGCATATAATACATGTATATGTGTATCCTTCCCTATTTATTTTATACTTGTAATAAATAATAAAAATGGAACAAAAACTGTTTTATACTCTTAAAATTATGTTGTAAATAAATAAAATGTAAAATTACGGTATTTATGTAAAATTAATGAAATAAAAATAATTATACAGGATACATTGGTTTTATACTTGTATATAACACATTATACGGTATATAGAATAATTTATCTTTCATAAAAATAAATAAAAATCACAGAAAAATAGTTTGCAAATATTAAATATTTTTTATTTTATACATTTTTAATTTAAAATCATTTACTATTTTTTATTGGATTTGTAAATATTTTTGTACATTTTATTTTCTGATTGGTCCACGGAGGAACGTTGACTCGGATCAACACCCTCTTCTACGGCTTAACCCGATCCGACTGTTCCGCTTCTCCCATTTACCCTGATCGGATCTCGCGTCCCTTTGCTCAGAATTTCTGCCCATGCCTTCCTTGTGGATATGTGACCTTCGCGGAACCCTAGGGAGGCACGGATCACCCTCGGTTCGCGGGTTCCAACTCGATTTCTCTGACTACCTAGGATTGTTATAAATATCTTCATCTGTCTCCCCAGGTCGCCAGCTTGCACCGCACCCCTTCTTGATACTCTAGACTCCATCCTCGTAGTGATAGTCGATGAAGGATGCCTTCAGTGGTCGGATTGGTGTCGTGTAGCCGAAGCTCACTCATCGTGGTCGAAGAACCACCACGAGAAGCCTCCTTTGCCTGACGCAGCGTGGTCGAGGCTACAACCCCGCCGTCCACTTCTCCTGGAGCTCAGGATTGTACTCGGACCCTCAGGTACCTCTTTGATCGTTCCTAGCTCCGTCGTTTACCCAATCTTCCATTTATCGTCGTCGTAGCTCTGCCAACTCCGACCATCCGGTCGGAGCTTCATCACCTCACTTATCCGCTCCGATCGACCCATACGCTTACCCTCCATCTCCTTACGTACCCTGATCACCCTGAGACCCAGTCATCATGGCGAGATTAGGCTCGAGGTTTCCATCTATCGCGACCGCTGGAGACCAACCTCATTCACCACCACTTCTCTGCTTTTTAGACCTAATAAACCCGACCAGGGCGTAACTCCGAGTCAGAGCATTCCTTTGCACGCCTTGACGTACGCGGAGAGTCCTCATTTCATCCTCGCCCATCCTTGCTGGAGCAGCTCCAGGTCCCTTGTACCGCCCCATCCATCCGACCGTTGGAGCCTCCATCAGAGCCGGCCATCCGACACGAAAGAGGCCCAAAACTCTACTGGTGCCTTCATATCCTTCATCGTAGCTGAGGACTCGATCCTTGGGTCAGGTGAAGTTTGCCCAAGCGCAGTTCATCCAGACGCCTTCGCAGCCGTTGGATCGTCGCCACCTTCCATATTGCATCTCAGTCGTTCTTCCACTTAGAGGTGTCAGACCGTTAGATGTCAGATCTAACGGTCCCGTACCATCCACGCCCTTAACCAGCAGACACCATCAGATCTGACATCTAACGCACCAGAGCCGCACGATCGCACCTTATCAGCAGACGACACCTGCCACTCCACGCGCCGCTAATGTGCCGTATTGGGTACATTGCTCTTCTTCCCTCGTGTTTCTTTTCGTTTCTAGTTTAGTCTGTAAAATAAAATATATAGTTGGACCATTTTGCATTTTAGCCCTTCTAGTTTCTGGTATTTGCAGTTTAGTCCTGTTTGTTTGGGCACACATGCTTCGTCACGTGCATTGTGGGATATTTGCTTCTTTTGTCTTATGCTTTTTATATGTTATGGATTGCATAGATGTTTTTTCAGAATTGCAATTGTACCTTGTGAGCGTTGATTTATAGCATGTGCGTGTTTTATTGGGAAATTTGCAGATAAGCCCCCTAGAATTTTACTTCATGTTATTGTTGTGTCCTAAAACTTAAATAATTTGCGTTTTGGTTATGCGATCTATGTGTTTTATTTTTAATTAAATAAATAGCAAATTTGCTCCAAAAATTCTGAGATTCCTGCTACTATGTAGGAATTTTGGTATTTTTTGTGGCTTGTTTTGATTTCGTTTGATATTTTCTAAAATTTAAAAACCCTAAAAGGGGCCCTGGTTGTTTTGAAAAATCAACTAAAAATATAAAAATGTTTAAAAATTCCAAAAAAATGTGATTGTTTATTTTGTCTCGCTTTAGCTTCTGCGCAATTTTTGATTCAACCCCATTTCTAAAACCCCTAAAATTTGAAAAAGACTAAAAATATTATAGAAATTTTTAAAAATTCATAAAAATAAAAAAATGAGTTTTCAGTTTTTGTAGGTAGCTTTGATTTTATTGTTTCAAATAAAATTGTTGTCCAGATTTTATAGGCACTTTAACTATTTTTAAAGTTCCTTTTAATCTCGATTGCACACTGTTTACATTTTCCTTCTTGCTTTTATTTTTATAAAATTAAATAAAAATCGGAAAAACATTAGAAAATTCCTAAAAACATCTGAATATTTTAAAAATACAAAAACTTTTTTATTTTGAATTTTTGAGTCATTTTGGCCCTTTAAATAATTGTTTGTGTGTGACTTCTTCACCTTTTCTCTACTTTTCTTATTAATTAAAATCATAAGAAAATTAAAAACCACCAAAAATTTCTTCATTTTCTTGATTACCTAACTACTTCGTAGACTTGTCATTCTGTGCTCCTTGTGTTCGACCCTGGTGGCTATACCATGTTAAATAATTAGCAGGATCGCTTGCCTTGGTTTCTATATTTGATTGATTTGTTGGTGGTCTGATTTTTCTTGATTGAGCCACGCTTCGTCGGTTGGGGTCGCAACGAACTTGATCTGATTTTCTGAGACTTAACCCTAGTTGGCGGACCACTCATCAACGTACACTTTGGTATTTTCTGCATTTTTAGTCTTGAACTTATTTGATGTTATCTTCTGAATGAATTTTTTTAGAATTGCATTTATGCCCCTGTGAGCGTGTATTTGACGCATGTGCCTGAATTGATAAGGACAAATTGCAGTTTTTTCCCTGGACTTTTCGTGCATGTTAATGTTTGGTACAGAAACTTAAATAAATTGCATTTAGGTCCCTACTAACTGTGTATTGAGTTTTTGATTAAATAAATATCAAAACCACTCCAAAATTCCCAAAAATTACCAGTAGCTCCTGCTACTGTGTAATATTTTTGTTAATTTTTGAGACGCTTGATTTTATTTGTTATTTTCTAAAAATAAAAAACCCTAAAAATTGCCTCTATATATTTTAGAAAACTCAAAAAAATAGAAAAATATCCTTAAAAAATCCAAAAAGATTTATGGGTTCTTTGTTTGTGTTGTTTCAATTTCTATATCATTTTCATTTTGTTATCTTTGATAAAACACCTAAAAATCACAAAAGAATAAAAACCTTATAAAAATCATTAAAAATTACAATAAAAATAAAAAATTGAGTTTTCAAGTTATATAGTTAGGTTTCTTTTATACTTTGACATAAAATTGCTGCCAGGGTTTTGTAGGCATTTTAAATATTTTTAAATTGCCTTTCTCCCCTGGCTATACACTTTTTGTTATTTTTGTCTTTCTTTTATTTTTAGAAAATTCTATAAAAATCATAAAAGCCTGTAAAATACCGAAAACACTCGAATATTTTAAAACCACAAAAATAGTTTTATTTTAATTTTTGAGTATTTGTAGATCTTAAAATAATTGTTTGAGTTTGACTTTCGCTTTTCTTAGTCATTTTCTTATTAGAAAAGAAAATATAAAAAAATTAAAAACTAAAAACCACCAAAATTGTTTTCATCTCTTCTTAGACTTCTCGACTACTTCATAGGATTTTCTCGTGCTCCTTGTGTTCGACTATGATGGCTATATCAAGTTAAATAAATAGCAATACCACTTGCCTTGGTTTTCATGCTTGTTTGATTTTGTTGGTGGTCTAATTTTTCTTGATTGAGCTCGACTCGAGTGGATGAGATTGCAACGATCATTGATATCATTTAGCCTCACGCTCAGATCACTCCTCAGAATGGTGTTGTTGCCGAGGAGCACGGCTTAGTAGTAGGTTTTCTTTGTTCTTTATTTGCTTCTAGTTTTATTTTTCCTAACTGTGATCTGACGTATTGTATGTTTCTCTCTTTCTTACGAGGGGGCCTGACGAGCGAGGGCAACATTCCTACGAGTGCCGGCGCACCCGAGCGAAGCGGAGGCGGTTCATTTCTTCATCGAGCAGCAGGAGAGCATAGGAGAAGGGGAGTAGAAGACTTGGAAGATTTTTTTGAGAATATATAGGACTCAGAGATACTTGGACACTTGGCTTATCGGGGTTTGTTCTGCTGAGCACCGGTGTGCTCGGGAGATCTCACCACGATTTTCATCGGTTTTGCTTTTTCGTATTTTATTTTTATTTTGATTCTCAAAGAATTTGAGCCCCAGACTTAGAAATTTCATTGTTTGTGACGTAATTAATTAAGACCCAACCCCTAATTATCTGCCTGCACCTATAGATCGTAATTGGACCTAATTAATTAAATCACAAGAAACAGCTAGTTTAATTAGGCTCGAGTCCACGTGCCATGAGGAACCACATACAGCACTGGCAGGACCCGTTGTAGTGGGCACAGAGTGGTTCCCAAGATCGGACTCTGGACTTGGTCTGATTGGCTAGCTATCGTTCTTCACATGTAGAAATTGCTCGTCTAAGGACGTTTTCTTCCTGCATCATATATATAGTTTTATTTCAGTCTTTTAATTTATGTGTGGATCACCCTGCATGTAGAGTGATGGCGACAGGTACGCATCTCTTACTTTGCATGCATCATCGTGTTTGATCGCATCGTCTTTTTCGACTTCTCCCCCTGTTTTTGGACTCAAAATAACCAGGAGATCAAAAAATTCGTTAGGCATTGTTTGCTTATTGAAAAATACATAAAAGTGATAACCATAAAATTGGGACTGCTAAACATACTTGACCTTAAAAGACACTTCACCTAAAAAGTCTATCTTGGGAGAGCAATCCCCTCATTGTTTGGTTTGCTTGCGCGAGAGAGTGACCCGCACACTAGGATAGAGCCACACCCGAACTCTTGGTAGACTACCGGTCTTTTTTATGGGACAGTCTATTGAGAGCATTGGGTTCCCACCAGCTCACTTAATCGCCCTACTAGACTGAATTCCTACCTAAAATAAAATTGACAAGATAAAAGACCGAACCTTTACGGTCATCAGCTCTCAGTATTGAGTAGGTGAATTGGGGGTTTGTTTTATGATCTTGTTTGTTTCCAGATCCCATCCGCCTTCCTCTCTACATCACGATGATGGACCGGAGATCCCTTAGGCAGACTTTGGCTGCACCGCTTTCTAACACTCTGCCCCACTCATCTAGGTTGATTCGAGAGAGCCCAGACCTGCTCTCTGAACCCAAGTTCAACTCCACCCTGTTCCCCCTCGACCACCCTTCTTCCAGTCCTGAGATGCCTGAGCAGAGACTGCAACAGATATTTGTATGTTTAATGGCACCTGAGTTCGGGTCTTTTGCCTTTGCAGAGACCCAAGAGATGGCTAGCAGTGAGGAGCGCGCTAATGGACAGTCCCATACTACCACTTACGTTTTGGATCAGAGCACCATCAACAATACACTTTTAGCCTCCCTAGAGACAATGCAGCGTCAGATCAGAGATCAGGGAGTATTTATGGTTGACATGCGTAGAGAGATGGAGCAGATGCAAGCCAACCGAGTAAAGCAGAACATAGTCGGTGGTGGAGAGATACCAGAGCGAGGAGGAGGAGACGGAGACCATCTAGAGGAGCCGTAAGAGCTAGTCCGACCAGCCATGCCAATGAGAGAGTTGCACAACCCTGGCGCAACTCTTACACACCGTTGGATTCAGCTTCCGGCGATTCTGGGAGATTTCAAGCTCCCACCTCAGACAATTCAGTTGTTGCCCAAGTTCCATGGGCTAGCCACCGAGGAGCTGCACCTCCACCTCTAGGAGTTTGAGATGATCTGCAGCACTGTCCACGACAGATTCATGGACGAGGACACTATTACGATGATGGCCTTTCCATTCTCCTCCGTTGACAGAGCAGCCTACTGGTTGAAGCATTTGGGGAGATACGTGACTTCGTGGGAACACCTCCAGACCGAGTACTTGAACAAGTACTACCCACTAGGCCGGACGAATGCAACGAGAGCCCTTATCAATAACTTCTTCATGCTTCCCAACGAGTAGTTTCATGAGGCATGTGACCGATTCAGAGAGCTCATCGACAGGTGTCCACATCATGATATATCCAAGACCAACCTAGTACAGAGTTTCTTTTGTAGGCTGACGTCGGAGCTGCAGGGGCTAGTGAATGCTTCTTGTGGAGGCTCCTACTTCGCCAAGGATAAAGACCAGGTCTGGACCATTTATGAGGAAATGGTTGAAATTATGTCCCAGACTCGTCTTTACACTCAGGGGAAGCCCGATCCTAGGTTGTGTCCTATCAGAGGATAGCACCAGTCCATGTAGGTCCATCCACCTCTTTAGCAGCCGTAGCACAGGCAGAGTCGCCAGCTGCTGATATGGGCATCATCAGCGAGAAGCTGGACCGCATTGAGCTTATTGAGAAGAAGCAGTGCCATGGTATGTCACAGATATATCAGATGGCACAGATGTTGAGTGACCTGAAGACACAGATCATGTGTCTCCAAGAGGCACAAACGGCTCCTCAGCCAAGTCTCAGGTCACGGGAAGATCCTAACAGCAACCGTTCGACCCAGCACTCTGCCAGCACAGACAGGTCCACCATGTTCGGGAAGAGTCTTTCCAGCAGCTGCAGCATCAGTACCTCCAGCCACCACCATCTCATGACACTCAGATGGTGGTGTACCAGCAGGATCAACCCCTATAGTTCTTCTCCCACCCCCTTTTGAGCATGAGCTGTTGATGGAAGTCAGCGGGATTTGGTACGACTAACCACATCCCAGCATCCGCCGAGACCATCCCGGATTCTGGTGGTCGACTGGAGGTGCCTCATCCCAGCAACAACCTTTAGTTCAGGGTGGATAGTACAACCAATCCCAGCAGCAGCAACCCCAATTCTCACACCAACCACATTCACAGCAGCAGCAGCATTACCAGCAAGGTCCTCGTCCCTACCAGCAGGGACAACAGTGGCGGCAGGCCCAGTAGCAACCACAATAGTATTCTCAACATGCCCCCCAGTCTTTCCAACAACAGCCTCACTACCAGAGAGGCAACCCATCCGGTTCCCATGTACCAGGCTATGAGAACCCAGCATTAGATGATCTAGCATGCCTTCTCTCTAAGAAGTAGGTCACATTCAGGCGGGAGATGGATGAGTTTCGTCAGGAGATGAGGGAGATCATCAAGGGCAAGGCTGCCATACCCACTTAGATCGAGCCCAATCTGAATAATCTGAAGAGAAAGTCTGAGCAGGTATAGTTCACAGAGGCCACCATTTCTAGTGACTCTTTGGGTGATATTGCATCATATATATTTGATGCTGACTTTGTCACACTTTGGAGCGGTAGGATGCCAGCCGGCGGTGCCTCGTCTGAGCGACTACACCATAAGGATGCACGAGCGCTATATGAGGAGGAGAGTGGTGCTGATGCTGCTCATGATGATGATGATGATGATGATGATGACGGTGGTGCTGACGCCACCAAGGACGTTGATCCAGCCGACGGTACTGGTGACGTCGCGACTCCATTCGCAGATGGTGATACTGAGGCCACCAGATATTCAGATGTTATGCCAGAGTGCGGTGCTGATGCCGCGATTCCAGATGCCATGGATGGTACTGAGGCCACCCCTTCTACTCCTGTTGCATTTCCTTTGGTTTCTGTATCTCGGGACTTTACTGGAAAATCCAAAAAAAATAATAAAAGAAAGGGTTCTTCATCTTCAAGTCCATATGTGATGCATGGTGATACTTGTATAGATTCTACTCCTTCGCAGCAGGGACCCGTTCCTATCCCTCCATCTGAGGAGGGCCCTGCCATTCCTTTCCCTCAAGCACTCTGCTTGGCTAAGGGGAATAAAAAAAATAAAAAAAGAACCAACAGTTAGAGTTCAGCCAGCAGATGATAGATTGATTCCAGATTCAGCTGACTCTACAAGAGGCACTGAGCACATCCCTCTCTTCCAAAGGAACCTGAGAGAAAAGACAGCCATTTGCAGGAAGAAGAGGAACCATCATGCAGAGATCCATGTGCTCACTCGTACCACTTGTTTCGCCACCTAGAACTGTCTGCCAGCCAAGAGGCCATATGTAGGAGCTCCCTATGTCAGATGTCATATCCATGAGTAGAGGTTAGATCGGACTCTATTAGACAGTGTCTCTTCCATCAACCTCCATTCGGCATCCTTACTCGACCGATTCGAGTTTGGCCATCTATGACAGGGCAGGACAGTCCTTCAGTTTGCTGATCGATCTGTCAAGAGGCCGAAGGGGTTGTTGAAGGACGTGGTCGCCACAATTCAAGGCTTGAAATTCCTTGTGGACTTTGTTGTGTTGGACATGGAGATCCCTGAGTCTGTGACCGATACCCCCATCATCCTAGGATGTCCATTCTTGGCCACAACCAAGGCAGTGTACTACCATGATAGCGGGAAGGTATACTTTTGCATTGAGGGCGAGAGTATACAAATAGAGATGATCAACGAGACCAAAGCACGAGATTCGGCCTGCTTAGAGCAGCTCAACGAGTTAGAGCATATGATAGAGGTAGAGCGAGACGTCCACCTGGAGTGCAATTTTGTGATTACTGATAATGAAGTCGCTTGGACTGATCCTGTTTCACGATCCATCCTCTCACAGTCAGACTCTACAGATTCCCCGATCCCAGCAGAGGAGATCTTGGAGAGCACACTCTTGGTAGAGGACACATTCGAGGCTGCAGACAGTATTCATGATAACGAGGCAGTATATTTTCCTTGTGATACAGATCCAGATCCCTCAGAGTCAGACATCAATTGGGCTGAGTTTGATGAGTTGATACCATGTCTGATCCCTACAGAGCTAGCAGCTAGGGTGGAGACTGATCCAATACAGAGTATAGATACACCAGCAGAGCAGTCTACACCAGATATTCATGATCAGGAGAGTTCTCCCACGCAGATTTGGTCGCCTTCACTCATACTTTTCAGAGGCCAGATTTATCAGCTCCCAGTTGTCCAGAGTTGAAGCCCTTGCCATAGTTGTTGAAGTATAGATTCCTTGCGAGTGAGCATGAGATGTACCCAGTCATTATCTCAACAGACTTGACTGAAGAGCAAGAATCTCGATTGATGAAGGTTCTTGAAAGGAACCACAAGGCGATAAGATGGAGTGTAGCAAATCTCCAGGGGATAGTCAGGCTCTGTGCTCCCACCATATCTATCTCGAAGAGGATTCTAAGCCATCGCGTGAGTTCCAGCGACGGTTAAACCTGAACCTTCGAGAGGTTGTCATGGAGGAGATCTCGAAATGGTGGAGCACCGATTTTATCTACCCCATATCCAACTCCAAGTGCGTTAGTCCATTACATGTGGTGCCCAAGAAGATGCACATCACTACATTTGTGAGTGAGTCTAGAGAAGAAATAGCTACCCGAATACCCACTTCTTGGAGGGTATGTGTGGAATACAGACGATTGAATCAGGCCACCAAGAAGGATTATTTCGCGCTGCCTTTTGTTGATAAAATTATAGAGAGGTTGGCTGGGAAGAGTCATTACTGCTTCCTTGACAGGTACTTGATTTAGCCGAATTTCCAACGGTCTTAAGTTCCACATAAAGTGGGAACTCAGTCGAAGTGTCGACCACTCAGAAATACAACTAAAATCAACAATTAACCCACAATATAAATATCAAGAAATTACAAGCAAATGTGAAGTTAAAATTTATTTTTAACTCTACATAAATGATGTATAGAAGCAAGTATGCAGAGAGTTCGAACACAGGGAGCAAGGCAGGATTGATCAAGCTAAGTGCAAAATGTGATGTGATTGTGCAAGTTAACAGAAGCTTATGCTATTTTTTTGGTAATTTTTGAAGTTAATATGATGCATGAAATAAATAGAACAAGCAAGCAAAAATAACTAAGCCTGGCAGGGGTATAAGTGCAAATATCTAAACATCCAGGGACACGCATGCAAATTTTCACATAAACTTTATAACTAGATGTGCTAATTAATGGACTAAATCACAATCACAGAACTCGCAAGCCCTTCCCCGCAAAATCACCAAAACCACGTGTCAGAGCACGTGCCTGGCAGGGGTACAATTGTAATTAGTGAAAAGTCTGAGGGCTACACTGCAAAATGTCCTGAAAGTTTATACTGCATTGGAAAGTTTTTGGCTTAAACCCAAATACAAAATGGGCCGAGGGCCTCTCTGCAAAATGGCCACGCACCTCACGCGCACGGGCACGTGAGGTGACGTGGCCGAGGACCTGTCTGTAAATACGTGAAAGTTCGGGGGCCTCAATGCAAAAACTACATAAACATTTAAACTGCAGATGAATGTTTAAGGTCTAAATATTAAATACAAAAATGTTGCGGGTGAAATACGTAAAATACCCACGCTATAGGCGCATCCGACGGTGGCGGGGCATCCACTAATCCACGTGGCAGCTCTATATCACGCGATGCCCCTTCGGCATGGACGGGCGAGATTAGACGATCGGCTGGAGATCAACGGTGCTGGCGCACTTGATCGGACGGATGTTGCTCTGTTTGGGATCTCTCGATGATCGAACGGCCACGAACTGATCAGGAAGAACAGCCAAGAACTCGGAAAATCCGAGCTTCGAACCGCCCTCCTGACCGATTCCGGCCACCTGGGGAGCTCGGAGAGGGTCCCTTGTTGTCCTACGGTGATGTGCGGGCGGTTGGGGCGTCAAAATGGCGGAGGTTGCACCAGGTCCTCCGTGCGGCGTTGGGGACGAAACAAGGAGACCAGGTGCTTCCAGCGCGGCAAAATCGCCCTCCAGGCGTGTGCTCTCGTTCCAGACACCTGCAAAACGTTAAGAAAAGCGAGGGCAAGTTGCCTCGCCTCTCCAGGTAGCAATAGAAGGTAGAAAATGGCGAGGGAGAAGCTCGCCGGAGCTAACTCCGACGAGGGAGTTGACGGAGGCGATTGGATGATTTCGAGCGAAATGGGATACGGCTAATGTTGCTCATGCTACTGGGATTAAAAATACGCAAAGAAAAATGAAGAAAAATGGACCTCAAGCCCAGGAAGGACGAGGTTAAAACCTCACGGCAACGGCACCTCCGGAGATGGCTGGGAACGTGCCTCGGCCTCCGCTGCACCTCGACAAGGTCGGGGATCACCCTCTGTCACCGGGGACGCATCAGCAATTCCTCGGATGTCTCAGCTCTGGCCAAAGGCGGTTCAAAGAGGAGGAGGAAGGATGGGGGTCGGTTTTGAATGGTGGTCAACAGGGCTACAAGATCGAGGGTTAACGGGAAGCGTGTTGATCCAAAGCCCAAGATAGGCTATAGGCGTGTAAGCTGGATCATAGGGGAGAAAGATTGTAGAAGGAGTCGACATGAAACGGTGAAAGACGTGGCCTCGATAAATCCGCGAAGTGGGCAAAAAACCCAACAATCTGACAAGAACATGGGGGTCAGACAGTTGACCGAGGTCAACTGTCAGACCCACCTGGTTGGTCCACGTGGACCAACAAGGAAAAACCTGCAAAAAATGTTTTGTTAATTCAATTTAAAATAATAAATGATATTATTTAATTTAGGTTATTAAATAAAAATTGTTTATTATTTAATAAAGTATTTTATGGTAGTTTTTATTTATTTTTATGAAGTATAAATTTAAAATTTCTCTTTTATGCCCTTTGTAGGCATATATACCTATATATTTTATCTTTTTTGTGTTTTTAATTTATTTAATTTTGTTTATTATTTTATAAAATTATAAAATACTTTTATACACTTAATTCCATTTTTATTTTATTTTTCTGAATTGTTTTGTATA
Source organism: Ottelia alismoides (assembly GCA_037367405.1). Classification (NCBI taxonomy): domain Eukaryota; kingdom Viridiplantae; phylum Streptophyta; class Magnoliopsida; order Alismatales; family Hydrocharitaceae; genus Ottelia; species Ottelia alismoides. Next base: position 356,249 of record JAZKJV010003642.1, on the reverse strand, counting down.
TTAAATAAAATAAAAGTATTAAATATATAGGTATGTATATAGGTATTTTTTTACATATGTATTAGATTACAAGTATTTTATTTTGTATTTTATTTAGTTTTTTATTCTGATTTTAATATACAAATATATTATAAGTAATATTTACATAATTATAAAAATATAAAAATATAAAAATAATGAATAAAGAATAAATTGAATATTTTAATCTGTACAAGTATACTACAAGGGTCCAAAACTCAACTTTCAAACCGTAACTCCGAAAAATACGAAACCACCTCCATTAAATAGATTATTTTATGCTATATATGATTAAAGGTGAGTTTGGCACATTTAGAGTTTTTATTTGCAAGATACGGGTCTAGGAAGTTGGAGTTTTGGAATTTTATTCAGACCATAACTTTTTATCTGTACATTATTTTCCAGTGAAATCAATTTTGTATTTTTTTTATTTAATTATCTACAACTTTCATGTACAAAGTTTCTTTATTTGAGGTATAAAAAGTGGAACCAAAAATAGGTCCCAAAATGAATAAAGAATGAATAAAAAGAATAGGTATTTTGATGGTATTTTGACCCTTATCTCCCCCTACTTTATTCCTAGTCGACCTATCCATCAAGATGCCTAGGTCTCAGGGTTTTGAGTCATAAAATATTTACAATATTTTATTCTTTTTCTTTTCTTTTATTTATTCTATAATTTTGGCTTTATTTACAGTATTTTATACACTATTTGGATGCACATGCATGAATGCTAAGATGATGGATTTAATGCTATTTACACGCATTTGCTAGGGTTTTTGATGCCAAAATGATAGAATAAAGATGATGAAATGTGGATTCATCATCCCCCTATACTTTACCTTTGCTAGTCCCTAGCAAACACTTATGCAATAAGTGCAGAAAGAAAAAGAAAGAAAAGAAAAAGAAGAAATGTGGATTGAATTTATTAATCAAACTTGCTTCAAAAATCAAAGTTTGGAGCTTAAGTCGGACCTTTAGAATTTTAGTGCGGGCGGAACCTTAATGACAACCGGATTTGAAATCCAACAGTCCCTGAGAATCCCAAAACTCTGCTCAAGTCTCCTCAATATCCAGGTCAGAAATATTTCAACTCATACGCAAACCCTTACGACTATGAATCTGACTCGTACAGTGTAAGTGATGGTGGCTCTCCCCAACTGAAATGACAAAGAGATTGACTTCTCCAATATGACAACCCAATGATTCCACAATCCAACAATTCATCCCTCAAGGAGCAGAGTATTCCCTTCTAAGTTCAAGTGGCAACCATCTCAAGAGGAGGGGGTGAAGAGAAGAATGGATGGTAGCTAGTGTAGCTACCTATCCTAGGATGCCAGACCAGTGTAGTCAAGTCATCCAGCTGCAGGCTCGCATGATTTGACTTTGGAACTCAAGCTTGCTTATTTGACTTTACAACATATGTACAATCCGGCAGGCACTTTTATTTTTGTACAGGCCTGTCCACTTTTTTGGAGTTTTTGCTTTTGCAATTTTTTTTGAATACTATATACAGCAGCATTTACATAGGGAGTTTTTCCTCTTGAGCCAGTAGACTATCCCTATTTTGAAGCTTTATTGCAACCCACGATCTCCTATCCTCGAAACTCATCATTACTGGACGGGTTGGGGCGCACTTCCCTCCCTAGAGGAGGACAAATGTTTCCACCTATGTGTGTCTCATACCGGCAAATCCAACCTCCTCACCACTCCACTGAGTTGAGCCATGTGAAAGGTGCAAGTGTCCAAGTTAGGTCATTATCAACAAGAGTCGTGCGTATGCTCCGAAATACTCTACTTAGGAAGTCAAGATCCATTGAACCAAGTCTCATGATCCTCAAAAAATTAAGTCAACTAGACCTGAAGTACCTCAATCCCAGTTCCTGTAAGGTTCCTGTTAATTAAGTAGGTTAAGGTCCAACCAAGCTCCAATCTTCGGATTTTACTTAGACTTGTTCAACTATCAAACTCAATCCGAAAAATGTGAATGCCATGTAATGTGATGCAGAAAATATTTTTGTGATGCAATTTTCAAAGATTTTGAACTTTTTATGGATTTTTGAAAAGATGATGCATATGCATTTTTTAGATTTTTCAAAAAGATTTTTCAATTGTTTTTGGATTTTAGTTTTGCAAATGTTTTTGGGATTTTTGAAAACAAAAAGTTTTGTCTAAAAACTAGGTACAAATATTTACACGGGAGTGCTTCTTATATAAACAAGAAGTGGATTTTAAGAATTTACAGGGTAAGTGGTCAATTTTATACATATATAAAGAATTTTTGATGAGATGTATGACTTCCTCAAACTTATTTGACACAGGTTTTTCAAACAATTTTGAAAGTTATAGTCCAAAATAATTTTTACAAACAATTTTTACAAACATGTACAGACATTTGAAAATCATTTTGCAAAGGTTTTCAAAATAGTATATATAGATTTTTCAAATATTGTTGCAACCATTTTTCAAACCATTTGCAAATCATTTTTCAAACATTTTATTGTACACAAAGAAAATAAACTTTACAATCAAAATGTTTTTACAAAGGTTGTAAACATGTAACAAAACATTTTCAAAATAGTTTTCACAAGATTTTTTCACGAAGATTTTCAAACTATTTTTCAAACATTTTGCAAAAAATATTTTCACCTGATTTATTAATCAGTAAGTATAAAAAGAATCTGAGGAATAATCACATCTTTTTATTAGGGTTTTTAATGAATTTAATTGTATTAATTAGCCATATTATTAGGAAAATACGAAAGTACGAGTTATGGCTAAAGTATATACGTAGTATATACGACCACTCTATACTTAGCTTGAGCTATGTGATGAATACCCATTCATCACACTTTATTCTTATATTTTAGCAACAAAAACCTTTGCAAATACATGTATATTCATGTAAATACAAATAATTATCAAAAGCATGCATTGTATAAAGTTTAGTAATTAGCATGTTTTTGTGCAAAAATAAAAGAATAAAGAGACAAAAGAAAAAGAGGAAATATTTAGAATAAATATTGAGCAACCTAACCCAAGGGAGGGCTCAGCATGGGCCTGACCGCATAAAAGCCAAAGTAGAGAGAGATAGGGTTCTCATGTGTGTAAATATACCTGTAAATAAAATAAAAATATTTTCCTCTAAAAAATAATAAAAGTGGGTTTCTATTTATTTGTAAATATTTGTAAATATACATTTAAAATAAAAATGAGAAAACTAAAAAGAAAATAAAAATACCTTCACCCTTGTATATCCACCATGTACATAAACTCACTTATATATTTATTTATCCCTATAAATAAATAAAATTAATTTCCATAAAATCTGTAAATATTCTATTTATTACGGTATAAATAAATAATATAAAAACAACAAAAATAAAAACAAAATAAAAAGAGCAAAATTAAAAACAAAAAATAATATTGTAAATACACCTTGTATATAGATGTATATACCTATTTATTTCACTATTGTATATAAATAATAAAAATAAAATAAAAATACCTTTTTATTCCTTATTTTATGTTATAAATAAATAAAATATAACATAGGAATAAAAATGCACAAAAATAACAAATTAAAAATCAAAAATTAAAAAAAAGGCATATTGTGTAAATACGTATATATGGCATAAAGTGTACATACCCTATTTTTATTTTGAAAAATTAATTAAAAATCACCAAAAAATAGAAAAAATTAAAAAAAAATATTTCATGTTTTAAGTTTTTAGTAATTCAGCCATTTGCTATTTTTAATCGAATTTTTAAACATTCTCCACATGGCTGCACCTGATTGGTCCATGGGGAATGTTGACCTCCGGTCAACTTCCCCCTTGGACCACCTTTTCCAGCGGATCTCGCTTCTGACCCAATTTCGCCCACTTTTCTAGCGATGATCCGACTAACCCATACCTAAACCCCGGGTCTGTTTCGTTCTTGCCACATCCGACACCCTCGCCGGCGTGCCCGCCTCGGGGTCCGCGCTTCACGCTGCCCTACCCGATCGAATCTTGCCGGACCCTTGGCAGTATAAAATCCGAGCTCCGCCACCTTTTTCCGGCATCTTTGGCTCCCCATTCCTTCATCCTAGGACCTCCACAGCCACCCTCTAGGTGACAGCTCCCGGTTGGTCGTGTCGTAGAGAGGAGAGAGTGACCGGACCACTGATCCGGCGAGCAAGCGCCGCCGTGCTCCACCCACAGCAGGAGCTCGAGCCTCGGGCCTCGACGACCCGCGAGGCGACGACCCAGAGCTGCCTAAGCTCACCCATAGTCAAATCCTTCACCCAGGTAGCCGTAGTTTCCCTTCCTGTTCATTAATTTCAATTTTCGCCCAAATCCGGTCGTCGCCGACGACCTTTGATTCCGACCACCTTAGCTGTAGTCTCGATCATCGGAATCCCCTATTACGTTCGCCCTCTCCTCGCGCACCTTCTCCACCCATTTATTCAACTTAGCTCGCACTGGAGCTGGGATCTCGAGCTCCTCCGTCGTCGCATCGTCGGAGCTCGACCACCTCACCTCACCGATCACCGTCGCCCCTTCTCACATGGTCGAGGCACTTTGCCCTCGACCCGCGAGTCTTCAGGTGCTCTTTTACAGGTGCAAAGAGGACTGTCTGAGGTCCTCTAACTCAAGCCCAGGAGCTTCCCCTCCGCCGGAGTCGACCGAGATCCTCGGTGCTCTGTTGCTCCATCGGAGACCGCCATTCAACGCGGAAGGCCAGCACGCATCTTCTCTGATCTTTAGTAGCCTTCGAAGAGGAGTTCAGCGCCTGCATGAGTCCGGCAAAGCTCGTCGGTCACCAGTTCTTCCAGGACCCTCATGAGCCGTCAGATCATCCTCACGCTCCAGATTAGATCCCAACCATCCCTTGGAGGAGCTTCGTCACCGTCCGATTCTTCTGAGGACCGATCTGAGCCGCACAATCAGATGAGGAGGCGCCAGTGATTCAGAGCCGTCCGATCTCCACGCGTCGTCTCATCAGCCGTCGATTCACCAAGGGTTTCGCCACAGCGTGCCAGCACCTTTAGATCTGCCACGTGGTGGAGCCTCCACCGTCCGATCTCAGCCGAGAGTTCTACATTCATGCGTCGCGCATCCTCCACCGACCGTTCAGACACGTGGCGCACATCCAGACCTCGAGATTTAATAAGGGGAAAAGTTCTCTTAGGCCCCTCTAGTTTTCGCATTTACTATCTAGTCCTGTAAATATTTTAAAATGTTTATTTCAGTATGGTAATTTGCATAGTGGACCTCGTTTTTTATGGTATTTGCTTTTATACCCCTGTGTGTTGTGGACACGTGCGTCGACACGTGATTTTTGTGGGATATTTGCATCGATGCCCTTGTAGTTCTGGGATGTTAATTAATGAATGAAAACTTTTAGAGAATTGCATTTATACCCATGTGCGTGGATTTTTAGAACACGTGTTAAAATTCATGGGTATTTCACAGAAAGGCCCCTGGACTTTTAGTACGTGTTACTAATTAGTCCAGGAACCTTATTTTTCTTGCAAATAGGTCCCTGAGTGCCCCAGGTCACGCGTCTCGCACGTGGATCCTTGGGAATTTTGCACCGGACCCCCTGGAACTTGTTTTAATTGCATTTAGGTCGCTATGTACTGTGCCCTTGTGTTGGATTTTAATAAAATAGCAAACTCACTCCAAATTCAATGAAAATTGGACATATGGCTCCTGCCATGGTGTAAAATTTTTTAGAATTTTTGGGGACATTTTTTATACTATTTTTAAAAATTCAAAAACATGCATTTTCTTTACTGCCTGATTTAAAAATTCACAAAAAATATTAAAACTCATCTAAAAAATATAAAAAATTCTCTACAGTGTGTTTTGTCTTGCTTGATTTTCTGACCAAATTTGGTCATTTTTCATCATATAAAACTCATTAAAATTGAAAACACCTAAAAACTTATAAAAATTCTAATAATTATTTTAAAAATCTAAAAACAATAATTCCAGTGCCCAAATTTTCCTTAAACTTTATAGTTTATAGGAAAATTGACTCCAAGAGCTAAATAGGCCTTTCTGCATTTTAAATTGGCCTTTTACTCCTGACTGGACAGTACCTCCAGTTCTTTACCTTGTTTTATTTTTAGAAAAATAAATAAAGATCAGAAAAATCCCAAAAATTCATTAAAACACACAAAAACATTTTTATTTGAATTTTTGATTGATTTTTGATGCATTAAATAATTGCTTGAAGTTGGTCGTTTTACTTGTTTGCCTTATTTTCTTAAATAATGCAAAATCCAAAAAAAATTATAAAACCTAAAAACCCACCAAAAATAGTTTCTTTTTATTTTTATTCTTTTTTTTGACTACTTCGCAGGCCGCAAGGCCATCACGTGCTCCCTGAGTCCGACCCTGATCGCTATACCAAGCTAATCTAATAGCCAGGACCGCTATCTCTTTTATTTGATTTTTATTTCTGTTTGGTGGTCTGACCTTCATTTTTCTTGATTGAGCTGAGATTCTCATCGATCCGGGTCGCAACGACCCGAGTGATATTTTGACCTGATTTGGATTAATGGGATTTTGGCTCATCACTATGTCCTCATAGATAGGAGAGAAAAAGAGAAGACATAACTCATACTAAGTATAGAAAAGTATAACAAATAAATGAATAAGAGATAAATGAATGAGAAGTCGATCGTCCCCCCTATACTTAGGATCAAATAATCCTAAGTATAGCATATTGTACACAACGTAGGGAGGGTCAAGGGTGGGAATGAACAGATCGTACTCAGATTGTCTCCCCCTATACTTAGGGTAAGATATCCCTAAGTATAGACAAGAAAAGGAGACAATGGAGAGGATCAAAGAATAGAACAACTCGGGGTGCACACCCCCCTATACTTAGGACAAAGTACGTCCTAAGTATAGAAAACTGTCTACAAGGGGCGACACCTTTTTGATAGATACAGGAGATAAAGGAGGAAAATAAGAAAAGAAGAAAATAAGAAGAGAGATCAAAAGATGGAAGAAGAGAGACGGATGTACCCATCACTCCCCCTATACTTAGGGTAAAAGAAGCCCTAAGTATAGGCAACAATAGGAGTAATGAAACGGAACGATGAAAGAACACTCAGCTCGTCCACCCCCCTATACGTAGGACAAAGTGCATACTAAGCAAGGCAAACACGAGAATGGGTGGACGAGCAATACGGAAGAGACAGAGATGAACAAATGAGAATGTGAAACAGAGGTGGATGTACATATGATCAAGAAGGCAGAACGCTAACCTTCTTGCGAGACCGCTGAGGGATAGATCTAGTGTGGTGCAAGTCGACATCGGGGTCCACAGTGGACGGAAGCCGATCAGGGTCAACAGGGTGAAGGCCCTCAGTGGAGTCAAATCAAAAAGGGACGAACGGGTCAATGGAAGTAGTCTGGCTAGGTTCTCCCTTGGTGGTCCTACGGTGTGAAGGCGCAGACAAGCGAGTGGAAGAAGTGTGGTCAGGTCTGGCCTTGGAGGTCTCGTTGATATCAAAGTGGAATGAGACAAACTCATCATCCTCGGAAGAAGTGTAATCGGAGTCGTCCTACGAGGGGTCGTTCAGGTCAAAATCAAAAGGAACGAAATCACCAGTGGAAGTATACGAACTCAGATCGTCCTCAAGAGTCTCACTCGGATCATCTTTTTCATCAAGAGGTCTCTAAAAATAATGGGCAGCATCCTAACCGACCTCAATCATCTTTACTTGTGAGTGACCATGAACGGACTTATCAGTGGAATTAGTCAAACTGGGCCCGTCCTGTCTAGTCTTGGTATCTGCCCTCCGCTCAAATGGATCAATCACGTAAATACTTTGGATTTCATCAACACATCACCACACACCAGGAGGAGGAACTGCGAGGTCTATGCTTTTCGATTTCCTCCCCTTTCGGGGGATTCGTCGGGTCTCATCAGGTTTCGCTAAGCAAACATCTCTAATAGCATCAGATCGGTCACAGGCCTCGGAGTCAGCTATGATCGGTGAAGGTGCATCAGGTGCAGGTCTCTGGTCGACCGTGGGTGTGGTAATCAACACTTCTCTCTCGTCAACAGGACGGAAGCGAACCTCTCCTGATCCATAGTCAATAACGACCCTCGCAGAGGCGAGGAATGGTCGTCCCAGGATGATTGGAGATGGCTCCCCTGTGGAGGTCTCCATGGGCAATACGATAAAATCAAGATGGTAGCTCGTGCCCTGAATAGAAATGACGGCGTTTTCAAGGATACCCTTCGGCCTCTTGATAGATCCATCAACAAATTGTACGATCATCTTGGTTTTCTTTAGAGGCCCTAAGTGAAGAGACTGTACCAGCGAGAAGGGTAATATGCTAATCGATGCATCGCCGTCTAGGAGAGTGTGATCACAAGTATGGTCAGAGATGGTGCAGCTGATGAAAGGGGTAGTTGTGTTCTTCCTTCTGGGAATGGGACGGTGTGTGATGGCGTGGGCAGTGGCCATGGTCAGAATGTGACACTCAGATCTGCTCCTCCGCTTTCTCTTCTTGGGAAGAGGAGCCGATAAATGGGTCATGGCCTGCTGAAGTGGGGCACGGATAATCTCATGAATAGTAGCTACCACTTCGGGTTCAGACAGCATTTTTTTTAATTTTTGGACCTCCTCCATACAAGGGAGGAAGTCAGAATCAGCATGTACATGAGAAGTTCCCAGAGCAGTCTGTACATAGGCACCTTCGAGGTTGGAGATGGGACAAGAAGTGAGTGGATGTGTGGACAAATGATTGGGCACTTGGCCCCTCTCCTCACAACGTGGCTCGATCGTGTGACTCCCAAAATCTTTTTGTGTTTTTATGTTTTCCTCATTTTTTTGTAGTTTTGGCGATTGCAAGCTCCCATGATCACCCACAAGAAATTCTATATCCGCGACGAATGGAGAGTCAATCTGTCTTCTCCACAAGATAGCCATATCATCATTCATCAAATCAAGACACTCTATCATTCGGTTCAATATATCACTCATAGAGATCAAGGGAGGTGACTCCAATAGATCAGACTCGGGTGGATGTGAAAGTGGAGGTGGATAATATACGGGTGGAGGTGGAGGTGGGTAGAAGTCCGAGGTCTGATACTGTGGCTGAGGCGGATATGTACAAAAATTAGAAAAAGTAGGAGGAGGATCCTCCTGATAAAAGGGAGGTGGATCGGCTGGAGGGTACGAGAAATCCACAAAATCCGGATAAAAATTGCTCCAGGGATCCATCTCGAAACAAGAGAAAATGATTGGGGGAACATGAAGGTCAAGTCAAGAGAAGTGAGAAGAAAGGCGCAAATGCGCAGAGATGATCTAGAATACACACAAACAACCACAAGCAAACTCGCAAAACAAAACCCTCAATTCACCTACTCAACTAGGTGAAGACCACAAATGCGGTCTTTTTATCTTGTCTGTTTTAGAGTTAGGTGAGAAGTCCAAAAAGTTGCACAAACAATTAGGGGCTCAATAGGATTTGGGCACTAATCCTTAGTGTGTGCGCGAACAAGTAAAAGCGAAGACAATGAGGGGATTACTCACCCCAATACAAATTTTTCTTTTGGTGGTTTTTAGGGTCAAGTAATATTAACAGTCCCAATTTTATTGATTATCACTTTTTTGGATTTTTAATAAAAATGCACAATCCTAACGGGGATTCAATTCCTTTAAGCTCCTAGGTTGGCAAAATCAGAGGGAGAGTCGGAAAAGCAATGCAAGCGGCAAACAATGATGAATGCTAAAGCGTAAATGCTCACCTTGCCTCCAGCACTCTACATGTAAGGATGCTCGGCAGAATTGAAACCTAACTATATGCAAATGCAAGCCGATGAAATCGCCCTAAGTTTCAGAAATTGCTATTATCGTGAAGAACCACAAGTCGATCACCGATCCTCAATCCAAAAAGTCCAGTCTAGACTCACCCCTCTCTTCTCGACAAATCGAGTTCAGGAGTAGCTTTTGATGGGGTGGGCTCGCGGCGCGGAGGCTCGAAGATGATGAAACGACTATTTGAAAATTTTGACTAAGTCCGAACGCGGCTATAGGTACATGCAAGATATATTAGGTGTTTGGCCTTAACCTATCGCAAGCAATCCTAAAACTAAGGGCTCAATCACACAAAATAAGAAAACAAAACCGAGAAAACAAAGGGAAAAAGATGCGATGGAAACCGAGGAATCCGCGATGAGCCCCCAAGTATACAAACACTTGGAAATTGGGCCCGAATGTCCAAGAGTCCTATGTACCTGTATTATTACAAATTAAAGGTCTCTCTCTCACAAAAATTACACAAATAAATGCAGGAAGTAAATGCTACAACTAATGGTGGAGCTCGGTCTTCAAAAATCCTCTTCATCTCCTTCGGTGCTAGGCTGGCAGATGCCGGCTTCACGTGGGTGCGTAGGCGCCTCGGGTGAAGCGCCTCCCTCGATCCGCGGTTCCTCGCACAAAGTCAATAAAGAAGAGAGGTTAGACAACTCAAAAGATATATCAAATAAAAAGCAAATAAAGCCGCAAAAATAGACAAGCAATCACAAACACGACAAAAACAAGATCTACGCACTGTTGCTCCTCGGTAACGACGCCATTTGATTTAGTCGAATTTCCAGCGGTCTTAAGTTCCACACAAAGCGGGAACTCAGTCGAAGTGTCGACCACTCAGAAATACAACTAAAATCAACAATTAACCCACAATATAAATATCAAGAAATGACAAGCAAATGTGAAGTTAAAATTTATTTTTAACTCTACATAAATGATGTATAGAAGCAAGTATGCAGAGAGTTCGAACACAGGGAGCAAGGCAAGATAGATCAAGCTAAGTGCAAAATGTGATGTGATTCTGGAAGTTAACAGGAGCTTATGATATTTTTTTGGTAATTTTTGAAGTTAATATGATGCATGAAATAAATAGAACAAGCAAGCAAAAAAACTAAGCCTGGCAGGGGTATAAGTGCAAATATCTAAACATTCAGGGGCACACATGCAAATTTTCACACAAACTTTATAACTAGATGTGCTAATTAATGGACTAAATCACTATCACAGAACTCGCAAGCCCTTCCCCGCAAAATCACCAGAACCACGTGGCAGAGCACGCGCCTGGCAGGGGCACAATTGTAATTAGTGAAAAGTCTGAGGGCTACACTGCAAAATATCCAGAAATTTTATACTGCATTGGAAAGTTTTTGGCTTAAACCCAAATACAAAAAGGGCCGAGGGCCTCTCTGCAAAATGGCCACGCACCTCACGTGCACGGGCACGTGAGGCGTGGCCGAGGACCTGTCTGTAAATACATGAAAGTTCGGGGGCCTCAATGCAAAAAAATACATAAACATTTAAACTGCAGATGAATGTTTAAGGTCTAAATATTAAATACAAAAATGTCGCGGGTGAAATACGCAAAATACCCACGCTATAGGCGCATCCGACGGTGGCGGGGCATCCACTAATCCACATGTCAGCTCTATATCATGCGATGCCCCTTCGGCGTGGACGGGCGAGATTAGACGATCGGCTGGAGATCAACGGTGCTGGCGCACTTGATCGGACGGATGTTGCTCTATCTGGGACCTCTCGATGATCGAACAGCCACGAACTGATCAGGAAGAACAACCAAGAACTCGGAAAATCCAAGCTTCGAACCGCCCTCCTGACCGATTCCGGCCACCTGGGGAGCTCTGAGAGGGTCCCCTGTTGTCCTGCGGTGATGTGCGGGCGGTTGGGGGCGTCAAAATGGCGGAGGTTGCACCAAGTCCTCCGTGCGGCGTCGGGGACGAAACAAGGAGACTAGGTGCTTCCAGCGCGGCAAAATCACCCTCCAGACGTGTGCTCTCGTTCCAGACACCTGCAAAACGTTAAGAAAAACGAGGGAAAGTTGCCTCGCCTCTCCAGGTAGCAATAGAAGGTGGAAAATGGCGAGGGAGAAGCTTGCCGGAGCTAGCTCCGGCGAGGGGGTTGACGGAGGCGATTGGATGATTTCGAGCGAAATGGGATACAGCTAATGTTGCTCATGCTACTGGGATTAAAAATACGCAAAGAAAAATGAAGAAAGATGGACCTCAAGCCCAGGAAGGACGAGGTTAAAACCTCAAGGCGGCGCCGCCGCCGGAGATGGCCGGGAACGCGCCTCGGCCTCCGCTGCACCTCGACAAGGTCGGGGATCACCCTCTGTCACTGGGGACCCATCAGCAATTCCTCGGATGTCTCAGCTCTGGCCAAAGGCGGTTCAAAGAGGAGGAGGAAGGATGGGGGTCGGTTTTGAATGGTGGTCGACAGGGCTACAAGATCGAGGGTTAACGGGAAGCGTGTTGATCCAAAGCCCAAGATAGGCTATAGGCGTGTAAGCTGGATCATAGGGGAGAAAGATTGTAGAAGGAGTCGACATGAAACGGTGAAAGACGTGTCCTCGATAAATCTGCGAAGTGGGCGAAAACCCAACAATCTGACAAGAACAGGGGGGTCAGACAGTTGACCGAGGTCAACTGTCAGACCCACCTGGTTGGTCCACGTGGACCAACCAAGAAAAACCTGCAAAAAATGTTTTGTTAATTCAATTTAAAATAATAAATTATATTATTTAATTTAGATTATTAAATAAAAATTGTTTATTATTTTATAAAGTATTTTATGGTAATTTTTATTTATTTTTATGAAGTATAAATTTACAAGTTCCCTTTTATGCCCTTTGTAGGCATATATACCTATATTTTATTATTTTATTTTTATTTTTGTGTTTTTAATTTATTTAATTCTATTTATTATTTTATAAAATTATAAAATACTTTTATATACTTAATTACATTTTTATTTTAATTTTCTGAATTGTTTTGTATATTAAATAAAATATAAGTATTAAATATACAGGTATGTATATAGGTATTTTTACCTATGTATTAGATTACAAGTATTTTATTTTGTATTTTATTTAGGTTTTTATTATGATTTTAATATACAAATATATTATAAGTAATATTTACATAATTATAAAAATATAAAATTATAAAAATAATGAATAAAGAATAAATTGAATATTTTAATCTGTACAAGTATACTACAAGGGTCCAAAACTCAACTTTCAAACCGTAACTTCAAAAAATACGAAACCACCTCCATTAAATAGATTATTTTATGATATATACAATTAAAGGTGAGTTTGGTAAATTTAGAGTTTTTATTTGCAAGATACGGGACTGGGAATTTGGAGTTTTGGAATTTTATTCGGACCATAACTTTTTATCTGTACATTATTTTCCAGTGAAATCAATTTTGTATTTTTATTTATTTAATTATCTACAACTTTCATGTACAAAGTTTCTTTATTTGAGGTGTAGAAGTGGAACCAAAAATAGGTCCCAAAATGAATAAAGAATGAATAAAAAGAATAGGTATTTTGATGGTATTTTGACCCTTATCTCCCCCTACTTTATTCCTGGTTGACCTATCCATCAAGATGCCTAGGTCTCGGGGTTTTGGGTCATAAAATATTTACAATATTTTATTCTTTTTCTTTTCATTTATTTATTCTATAATTTTGGCTTTATTTACAGTATTTTATACACTATTTGGATGCATGAATGCTAAGATGATGGATTTAATGCTATTTACACGCATTTGCTAGGATTTTTGATGCCAAAATGATAGAATAAAGATGATGAAATGTGGATTCATCAGTACTCCAGCTACAATTAAGTGACCATAGCGCCAGAGGACCATGACAAGACGACATTCACCAGTCCATTTGAGACATAAGCTTTTAGACGTATGCCCTTTGGTCTATGTAACGCCCCAACGACATTCCAAAGGTGCATGTTGTCCATTTTTTCAGACATGGTGGGTGACTTCTTAGAGGTCTTCATGGATGATTTTTCGATCGACGGCGATGGTTTTGATGCTTGTCTTGACTGCCAAGATCGTGTCCTTCAACGCTGCATTGAGGTCCATCTTATTCTATCTTGGGAGAAGAATCACTTCATGGTGACTCAGGGGACGGTGCTTGGTCATATCATCTCCAACAGGGGCATGGAGGTTGATCCGACCAAGGTAGATATCATCAGGAAACTCAATCCGTCGTCCAACCTATGACAGTTATGGCCTTTTCTGGGGTATGTCGGTTTCTACCGACGATTCATTTATGATTTCAGTAGGATTGCCCGATCGTTGACTGATTCGCTGAGCAAAAACACAGAGTTCATTGTAGATGATAAGTGTCTTGTATCATTTGAGACTCTCAAGAGTCTAGTTGTTGAGTCTCCCGTCCTTCAGTCGCCTGATTGGTCTCTCCCATTCGAGATCATGACGAATGCCTCTGATTTTGCTGTAGGGGTCCTGCTAGGATAGAGGAGGGATGAAGTGCCTTTTACCATTCACTACGTTAGCCGTACATTGGATGTCACGCAACAGAACCACACTGTCATTGAGAAGGAGATGCTAGTCGTAGTTTTTGCTTTGGATAAGTTCAGATCATATATCATTGGATTCAGAGTGGCTATCTTCACTGATCATACCGCCATCAGGTACCTCATAGCAAAGAAGGATTCCAAAGCGAGATTGACTAGATGGATCCTTCTACTCCATGAGTTTGATATTGATGTTGGATATGCGAGCCCACGGCGAGCCATTATGCAATAAATGTTATTGCGAATATCATTCCCTGATCTGAAACGAAGAATGAATAATTTGCATAATAGGTCCATTAGTACAATTAGGGTTATGTACCATGGCCATCTGAATGATCATACAATTGTTGATTCAACTATTGAATCATAGAGGCTGGTGCTTGGATGAATATCTAAAGGGTTAGATTGAGGACTCATCAAGCACCATCAAATGATTGTTAAGAGATGATCTCCAGCCTGAGTTGGAGATGGCATCTTTTCTCATTTAGACTGATATCTGACCGACCTCTTGATGCATGTCCTCTACATAGGAGTAGAGATTCGGAGGTGTCAGATTAGTTACGTCAAAGAGTTGACTTAACGAGATCGAGATAACCAAAGTCCTATATCGTATGCTGTCACGATACAGGCACGCATCCTCTGACTGGAGATAGATGTGTTACTATATGTCTAAGTATGTACAATTGGCAGACCAATAGGTTGATGACCTAACCAAGGTCTATACATCGACGTGTTGGTGTGCATATAAGGGCATATGAGTAATACGATCTCTCAAAGGGATCATACAGGTTCATTTATTGAACCGGAAGGCATGAGCTCACTCATGAGATATTGGGAAGAATCAAATTCGGTGCGCACGGTCGTCTCGCTTTGGAAGTTTCACTGAATTTGTAGGTTTGATATATACTTTTGGAAAGTATATGATCAAGACCTAGGTATGATATGTGCTTTTGGAGAGTATATGATCGATACCGACTCCCAATAATCAAATGAGAAACTTACTGATAAAACCCTGAAGTAGACAGTATAAAGTTGATCTAATACTTCGGGTTTATTCTGAGTCTTCCAGTATGCAGGATGTACAGGTATTGGGAAAACCTAAGGGTGACGTGATCATAAACGATTGTATAACCATGACTCTTCCATTCCCAGGGAGTGATGAAACGGGTCTGGATTTTAGTGACTCCTCTCAGTAGAGAAGTAATTTGATCTTAGTCCAAATGTTGGACATTGATCTGAATGTGATTCAGATGCAATGAGAAGATTAGATTTGCGGTCTTGATTTAATCAAGCATCTATGGGAGGCCCGCGATCTGGATTTGAGATATGATCTCAATATCCAAGTCACTATACATGGAACAATACAATCGCCCTGTCCTTATCTCCAAGTATTCACGAAGAAAGCGTATTATCCTTGAAAGGGTTCAGGATAATTTCATTGTTGATATTATGTATCCAAGCATTGAGAAAATGGATAATTAAATGTGATTTACTTATCATGATTAATATGAGTTGATTCATATTATAAAGAGAGTTATCTAAGATAATTGAATATGATTTAATTATCAAAGATGTGAATAATGTGAATGTGATTCATATTATTTTGGCACATGAGAATAGAGATCCAAGATGATTAAATGTGATTTAATTATCATGGATATGAATAATGTGGATACCAATATCCATATTAGTCATATATATTATAAATATGATTTATAATATAAAAGAGAGAGCTATTTGTAATTTACATTTGTTAATTAAATGTTGATGTGAATTGGATTCACATTGGACATTGAATTGAAAATGTAATTTACATTTTATTTTGGGTTGTGAATATGATTCACAAATTTCCAATGGCATGATTGCAATGTTTACAAAATAAGTTGGATTTTTTTGTGAAATAATTTGCAATAAAAGTTGTTGCAAATATTGGAGAGAATCATGAGATAGTGTAATCTCATGTAATAGGAGAGAGACATCCACCTTCCATATAGGAAGAGTGGACGGCCACAATTCCTATAAGGAATGAGGTGGTCGTCCACCCTCCTTATGGAAAGAGGATTGTCTCCTTCCTATTTTCTCCAATGGAGATTGATTTGATATAAATCAAATTATATTTAATATATATTTGATTTTTATTAAATTAATTGTTTTTGGTTTTTTTACCAACAAAATCTTAGCCATTAAAAGAAACACAAATCAATGAGAGCCATTGGATTTGTGTTGTCCCATGGATTGAGATCCATGGATCCGAAAATGTTATAAAAGGAGAGGCACCCCTTTGCTCTTCTAGACGCAACAAGTGCGACAACAACTCTCTCTCTCTCTCTTTCTCTCTACACGCCTACTCTCTCTTCCGCTCTCATGGTCGTCCACCATGGATGCCCTGGAGAGAGTCTCCATCGTCGCAGCGTCGTCGTTATGTTGCCTGATGGTTTGCTCGTGGATCTCCGTCTACTTCGGTGTGCCTTGCTCGTGAAGAAGACGTCGTATCTCATTTGTCGAGATCAGGAGATCCATGGCTTGGATCATCAACATGGATTGCGAGTAGCATGCGATTCATCCCCGCGCTCTCAAGTGTCTCCTCTGACAGATCGGACTTGAGACAGGAGGTCTCTTCGTTTAGAGACTCGATCACAACCACGCTTCAAGAGGTAACCCTGATACTTATTTGTGGTTTAGACGAAACGATCCGAGAAGTGTTCTTAGATCATGTGGTTTCGTCATATGAAAAAATTTTAATTTCCGTTGCATAGAACAACTGGTATGACTAGTCATTCTTCGTCGTATTTGATACGATGCTCACACTTCCGTGATGCTTGAGGATCTACCCATATCCTTCAATTGAGATTAAGGATAAATTTGGAGTTAAGAATGTGGTGGCAGATCATCTGTCTCGATTAGAGAATCTTGAGGAATCTGAGCAGATTGATCCCATTTCTGAGACCTTCCCAGATGAGGTTATCCTTGCTATTGCCTCGCTCCCATCGTACGCCGACATTGTAACTCTCTTGTTCCAAGACAGTTCCACAAGGTTGGCCCAGGCAGCGACTTGAGACCTTCCTAGCAAAGGCCAAGTCTTACCATTGGAAGGATCCCATCCTTTATCATGAAGAAGGCAATAGTGTCTGGTATCGGTGCATTCCTCAGGAGGAGCACCATAGGGTCCTCACCTACTTCCACAAGCTGGAGGCAGGGGGACATCATTCTGGGAGGAGAACGACACGGAAAGTGCTCCAATCTGGCCTATGGTGGCCTACCCTCTTCAAGGATTCTGATGAGTTCATTCATGAAGAGGTGTACTGACTGTCAGAGGATGGGCACTTGTGGACAGCGTGATATGATGCAGATGCAGCCCATTCACTTTTGTGAGGTTTTTGACGCATGGGGCATCGATTGAATGGGTCCATTCCCTAAGAGTCAGGGATTCGAGTACATTCTGTTGTCTGTGGATTATGTTAGTCGTTAGGTTGAGGCCATCCCTGCCCGAACCGCAGATGCTAGGATTTTTTGCAAGTTTTTGAGGAAGAATATCATTTCACGATTCGGAGTCCTAGAGTTATGATATCTGACAGGGAATATCATTTCGTCACCGACAAGGTAAAGGCCCTTGCTAGCGAGTTCAGCATAGACCATCGAGTTGTTGCTCCATATCATCCTCAGACCAATGGTCTTGTTGAAGTGTCGAACAGGGAGATCAAGACGATATTGTAGAAGGTAGTCCGCCCAGACCGAAAGGATTGATCTTGTGGGCATATCAGACTTCCTTGAAGATTCCTTTAGGAACATCTCCCTTTCGTCTCGTCTATGGCAAGCCCTGCCTCCAGCTTGCCATAGACATTTTATGTCCCCCAGCTTGAGAGTGTGGTTGTTTCACGCCAGCTTGAGAGTGTAGCTTGAGAGTGTGGTTGTTTCACGCCAGGCTTAGATAATTTCCAGGGAAATTGCAGAGCAAGTGGAAGGGACCATACCTGGTCTGAAAGGTACATGACAATGGGAATATTGACATATCTGAGATGTCATCTAAGTCAACCTTTCACGTTAACGGGCAGCAACTCAAACCATATCTAGATCATGAGCCACTGGTCAGTGACGTCGCCCTAATTCATTTTGCATGAGATGTGGTCTTTGACTCACATCTATTGCATCTCATGCCTGATTATCACTGTCTTTGCCTTGTATAGATCCAAATGTCCATATCATCTCATTCTTTAGTCCAACACCCCATTTGCATCTCATGATTATGCTATACTTAAGGTGCACTTAAATCTAAGTATAGGGGGTGTCCGACTCTTGATTATTCTTTTGATTCTTTTTACCTCTATTCTTTTACCTATACTCAGGGATATTTCACCCTAAGTATAGGGGAGGTAGACTCTGTACATTCTACCACTCGGATTTTCCTTTATGTACAGTCTGATATACATAGGACTACTTGATCGTAAGTATAGGGGGAAAACACCAACCTCTTTTCATTCTATTCTTTGATTCACCGTTGTAGTATAACTTTCCTTTTCACTTCCCTATACTAAGCATGAGTTATGTCTTCTTCATCGCTCTTGATCTACTATGAGGACATCGTTCGAGCTAAGTATAGGGGGGTGGCGTATATATTTCATATATACTGTAGCCATAACTCGTACTTTGTGTGAATGTGTAATAAATAAAAAGGCTAAAATCATGTATTAAAAACCATAAAATTATTAAATTCTTTCTTGTACATAAAATTCTTTCCTGCACATACATACATACATAAAATATGTGGATATCAAAATTATGTATATAGTACAAAATTTTCGAAAAACAAAAGTTTGCAAAAACCATTGTGTGACTATTTTGTAAACAATTCACAAAACTTATGCATTCATACATACATTCAAACATTTTTCAAAATTTTTTGCATATTTTCAAAAAACTTGCATAAAAAGATTTTTGTATATACTTGTACATTCTTCTGAATCATGATTGACATTTAACCTAGCCTGGAATTAAATAGGAAAATGGATCTTGATTAAGACCTTAATCCACATAATTCTAAGAGGAACCTTATAGGATTTGGGGTTAAGACTTTTCACGTCCATTGGTGACTTAATTCTTTGAGTCCACTAGGCTATGATCACATGTCATCTTGATGAGGCTAAGTAAAACATTTAACAACACACGCATGACTCTCACAGACAATGGCTTTGCTTGCACCAGCACCTTACACATAGCTCTCTACAGAGGATGTGGTGAGGAGGCAATTTCCTTTGGCTTGGGGTAGCATACGAGGGTAGTACTTCTAGGCGGAACCTCTCGAGAAGGAACTGAGTCTCAACTTGGTCTGGCGGTGTTGAGGTCTAAAGACAGGAGTTGTGGGTTGCAATAAAGCTTCAAAAGAGGGATAGTCTACTGGCTCAAGAGGAAAAAGTCCTTATGTATATATGTTGCACCATGTAGATATGTTGTACATATGCACATCGAAAAAAAATGTGTGCAACAGAAAGAAAAACTCCAAAAAGTGGTGGGTCTGATAGAAAATTAAATACCCACTAGAATGTATATAGACGAATAAAGCAATGCTTATTTACCCATTCTCTTCTCATGAAGCTTGCAGCGGGAGACTTAGCTACATTGGTTGGGCTCCCAAGGATACATGACAACACTGGTCATGGTCCATTCTCTTCTTCCTCCACGTTTTGAGCCGGTTGAACCTGAACTTAGAAGGGAATACCCCGCTCCTCGAGGAAAGAGCTCCTGGAGTAGGGCATTAGAGTTACCATGTTAAGGGGGGATGTTACTTTGTCAGTTCTGAGGTGGGGAGCTACATATCACGTACACAGTACAAGAAAAGATTCATGGTCATTAGAGTTTGTGTATGTAGACTTGTTCTGATCAGGAGCATTGAGGAGTCTTGAACGTAGATTGGTGGAACTTAGAGGTAGTTGAGTTTTAAACCTAGGTCCAAATAAGGTTCCGACAAACTAATAATCCAAAGGTCTGACAAAGCTTCATACTCCAATTTAATAAAGACAAGTTTAATAATCAACCTTAATTCTCCTTCTTTTTCTTTTCTTTCTCTTTCACTTATTTTTCAAATAAGTGTTTGCTAAGGGACTAGCAAAGGTAAAATATAGGGGGTGATGAATCCATGTTCATCACTCTTTATTCTTTTATTTTAGCTAATTATCTTGGCAAAGCATCATGTAAATAGGTGTAAATATAATAACTTAGCAATATGCATGCATATGTTAATATTACATAATTAGCATGTATTTGTGCAAAAATAAAAGAATGAAGGAAAAAAAGGAAGGAGGTATTTAGAATAAATACAAAGTGACCCGAACCCCAAGAGAGGGCATTGGCCTGATCACCAAATAAAACAAGTAGAGAGAGATAGGGTCCACTCTATATTTTACATATCATTTGTATAAATAAATAATTATTTTGCCAAAAATAAAGAATTCTTTTTACTCCTTGTATATATTTC
The DNA here is from genome assembly GCA_037367405.1 of Ottelia alismoides. Taxonomy (NCBI): domain Eukaryota; kingdom Viridiplantae; phylum Streptophyta; class Magnoliopsida; order Alismatales; family Hydrocharitaceae; genus Ottelia; species Ottelia alismoides. The sequence goes on along the minus strand of JAZKJV010003642.1, from coordinate 335,356 downwards.
AAAAAATAAAACAAAAATTAGAAAAAAAAATAAAAAGAAAATAAAACTCTCTCTTTCTTGTACGTGATACATGTACATATCTTCCCTTCTTCACTTATTTTATACCTGAACATAAATAATAAAAATGAAACAAAAATTATTTTGTACTCTAAAAATTTATGTCATAAATAAATAAAATATAAAATTGGGATATTTTTGTAAAATAACAAATTAAAAATAATTGTACAAAATACATAGGTATAATATACATGTATATAATACTCTATATTGTATATAAATTAAATTATTTTTCAAATAAATAAATAAATATAGAATAAAAATAGCTTGAAAAATAACAAAAAATTTCATTTTATACACTTTTTAATTTAAAATAATTTATTATTTTTATTGAATTTGTAAACTATTTTGTAAATCCTATTTATTGATTGGTCTGCTGGAATGTTGACCGCAGATCAACGTCTCCTCCTTCCCGGGTCAGACCCAGATCCTCGTGGTCGGAGCTTCTTCGCGATATTTTCCTGCCCGACTCTGCTCTCCTCTTGCCTCGAGATTTGGACCTGATATTCCTTGTATCTCCGACATCTTCACGGATCCATTACCCGATCTGATTCCTTCTCGGGTCTCGTGTTTCTCTTTGATCTTTCCAGACCCTCGACAACCCTATATAATCTCTTCTCCGCCTCCACAGTGCCCTAGCTCGTGCCTCGCTCCCTCTTGATACCCTAGCCTCCAGCAGAGTGACAGTCATCTGGAGCATCACATGCCGTTCGATTTGGTGCAGCGATGTCGTAGCTCAGCCTTCGTGGCCGGAGTTCCGCCGCAATCAGCCTCCCATGCCTTCTGTCGCTCGGTCGAGGCCATTACCTTGACGACCCCCTCACCTGAAGCTCAAAAGTTGAGCCAAACCTTCAGGTGAACCTTTTACCCTTCGCTTATGTCATTTCGATCCGATCATCCATCTCAGCGCCGCCGCACCTTCGTTTGCTCCGACCAGCCGGTCGGAGCTCCGTTCCCCCATTCCAGCTGCTCCGATATCATTGCACCTTCACCCTCCATTTAGCTCCACATCCTGGTGACCTTGATCTTAGCCTGTCTAGCCAAGATTAGCTTCGAGGTCTCCTTCCTCGCCATCGTCGGAGATCGACCAGCACCCCACCTCGCTTCATTCACCTTTAGTCCAAATAACCAAGACCAGAGCGTAGCTCCGAGTCATGGCTATCCTTTGCAGGACCCTGTGCGCGTTGACAGCCTTCCTTCCATCCATTTCAAAGCTCGTTGGAGCAGCTCCAGGCCTTCGCCATCGCCACGCCTATTCAGCCGTTGGAGCCTCCATCCGAGCCGACCAGCCGACGCGGAAGCTCCCCACGATCCGTCTGGCGCTTCCCGATCAATCATCGGGGTTGAGGATCTCGTCCTTGGATCCGATGAAGTCCATCCAGGAGTTGTTCTCCCAGATAGATCCATCAGCGTTGGATTGATCGGAGCCCTCCAGATTGCATCTCGACCGTCCATCCAGTCGCCTAGTCAGACCGTGAGATGTCGGATCTGACGGCCACGTGCACCCCACGTCCCCGATCATTCTGGCACCGTCAGATCTGACACCTGACACCATTAGAGCCCCACGTCCACACCCTCTCCAGCGGCTGACACATGTCCCCTCCACGTACACCTCACGTGTTGCAAGGGTATATATATCTCTTTTTACCCTATATTTGTTGTACTTTACATTTTAGTCTGTAAAATAAATTTGTAGTTGAACCTATTTGCAGTCTAGTCCCTATAGTTTCTGTTATTTATGATTTAGTCCTCCTTGTCTGAAGACACGTGCTTCGTCGCGTGCACTTTGGTAATTTTGCAGTTTTAGTCCTGAACTTGTTTGATGTTATCTTTTGAATGAATCTTTTCTATAATTACATCTATGCCCCTGTGAACGTGTATTTGACGCATGTGCGTGAATTGATTGGATAAATTGCAATTTTCTCCCTGGACTTTTCGTGAACGTTACTGTTTGAGATAGAAACTTAAATAAATTACATTTAGGTCCCTACTAAATGTGTGTTGAGTTTTTGATTAAATAAATATCAAAACTACTCCAAAAATTCCCAAAAAATTACTAGTAGCTCCTACTACTGTGTAATATTTTTGGTAATTTTTGAGATGCATTTTGATTTTATTTGTTATTTTCTACAAATCAAAAACCATAAAAATTGCCTCTATTTATTTTAGAAAACCCAAAAAAATAGAAAAATATCCTTAAAAATTCAAAAAGATTTGTGGGTGCTTGTTTTGTGTTGTTTTAACTTCTATATCATTTTCATTTTATTATCTTCGATAAAACACACAAAAAAACCTTATAAAAATCATTAAAAATTACACAAAAATCAAAAAATTGAGTTTTTAAGTTCTGTAGTTAGGTTTTTATTTATATTTTCACATAAAATTACTGTCAGGATTTTGAAGGCATTTTAAATATTTTTAAATTGCCTTTTTACCTAGATTGTACACTATTTGCTATTTTATCTTTCTTTTATTTTAGAAAATTCTATAAAAATTAGAAAAATCCCATAAAATACCCACAAACACTCGAATATTTTAAAAACACAAAAATAGTTTTGTTTTGAATTTTTGAGTTTTTATAGACCTTAAAATAATTGTATGAGTTTGACTTTCTCTTTTCTTAGCCATTTTCTTATTTGAAAAGAAATTATAAAAAAATTAAAAATTAAAAACAACTAAAATTGTTTTCATCTCTTCTTAGACTTCTCGACTACTTCGTAGGATTTTCCCGTGCTCCTTGTGTTCGACCCTGGTGGATATACCAGGTTAAATAAATAGCAAGACCGCTTGCCTTGGTTTTCATGCTTGTTTGATTTTGTTGGTGGTCTGATTTTTCTTGATTGAGCCCAGCTCGAGTGGTTGAGGTCGCAACGACCATTGATATCACTTAGCCTCACGCTTGGGTCGCTCATCACCAGCATACAGAGGAGCACCTCTGGAGTCCATTGGCTCTTTTTGGAGCTTCAAGGATCGTCGAGGGAAGGGGATTGAGCTCAGCAAACTTTGCCTCGGCGGAGTTCGTCCCTGTTCTTCCTCCTGACCCCTCCGTCGTCAAATCAAGGCCGCCAGCCCAAGTCCCCAGCCACTGTTCGATCTCGGTCGACCAACACCGTCCGATCTTTCAACATGATCTAATAACAGCCGTAGAATCCGAAGGGGTATCCGGCGTCCAAAGCTCGACACGTGTCCAAGTGACGCCCAACAGTCGTTATATCGCCCGCGCCTGGGTATTTTGCAACGTAACCCTCATGCATTTTTGAATTTAATAATCAAGACATGATCTTCCAATTATCATTTTAATGTATTTGTAATAATTATAGACATGCCCCTGTAGTTCTCATTATTGCATTAAGGTCCTCGGCCACGTCACCTCATGCGCCTGCGTGCGTGAGGTCCATGGTCATTTTGCAGAGGACCCCTTGTGGCATGGTTTTCGATTTAGCCCTTGAACTTTTTATTTAAGTATTATAATTTCTATAAAATTGCGAACAAACCCTTGGTATTTTGGAAAATTATGTTTTAGTCCTTACCAAGTATGCGTGCTTAATCATGTGTTCTTTGGCAATTTTGCAAGGAAGGGCTTCGAAGGTTGTTTATTTCTAATTGGTCCATAAATATTTTATCGCGTTATAAATTTTGTGGAAATTTACACTTTGGCCCTCACTTTTTCTGCTATTTACAAAAATGCCCTTGCTAGTAGCGTAGTTTCTCTTTGTTGTTTTTATTCATTTCATGCATTTATAAATTTCAAAAAAATCCCCAAAAAATAGGCATAAGCTCCAGTTGTATTGCACTTTGACGTCATATTTTTATTTTACATTTTTGAAGTTTTTTATTATTTATAAAAATAAAAAACATGCATTTTTATTCTTGTTTGCATTAGAAAATACATAAAAAAATATAAAACCTTTTTGAAATATTCCCCCAAAAATATATTTTATGTATTTGTGTGCCTTTAACTTCCAGAATAAACCCACTAAAAATATAAAAGAAAAATCAAGAAAATAAAAAACTCTAAAAAAATCTCTATAAAAATATATATAATCCAGAAAAGTCCTAAAAATATAATTTTTGTACCTGAATTTTAATTATATTATTATCATTATTTTCAAATTAATTTAGAGAATTTTTTACTCTGTTGATATTCATTATTTCCAATGTAATTTTGTATATTTATTTTGTTTTCTTTTTTGAGTATTTTGAACTTTAAAAATACCAAAAAATAGCAGAAGTACAGAAAAATCATAAAAAAATATAAAAAGCACAAAAACATTTTATTTCATGTATTTTTTCTTAATTTCCCCTATTTTTATATATATTCTATCTCTCTGACCTCTCTTGTAGATATATTCTTTATATTACTTTAAAAATTTTAAAAGAAAATGAAAATTACAAAAATATAACATATAAAAAGAAAATACAAAATAAGAAAATGAAAAATAAAAATATAAAAATATAAAATCAAATAAAAAATATGAAATTAAAAACCCACAAAAATAGCACACATATAGACAAATAGATCGCATTCATTTTTTAGCATCAATTGCCCCGATCTACCTCTTGCTTCTTGTGTTCGATGCTCTATACTACTTGCAATATACACATCTTTTGTAGAGTTATAATAAATTTTAACTCCACATCGCTTTTCATTGTTTGATCATTGTTGTAGGTTAATTGTTGTTTTAATTCGGATTTTATGTAGTCGATTCAGCGATTGAGTTCCCGCCTTGTGTGGAACATAAGACCGCTCGATTTTTGAATTAAACACACTCTAATTTTATTTTAACATGTAACATCATGTGGAGGAGGGCACCCACACCACCCGTAAATTAGTACTTTCTTTCTAGTCGATGTGTTTTCTGATAGATTATAATTTTGATAAACGTACATTTATATCTGTTATTAAAGTTATATTTTCAAATAGATTATTATTTTCAACGGTGATTTGTAAGATTTGATAATCTAATATATTAAACATCTCTAAATCATGATTGAAGGACGACATTAAGTATAGTCGACAGGAGGAATACTTCTCACTAGTTGATCACTATACGTGTTAGTGAGTTCGTTCAGAAATAAAACATTTGGAAATCATATGGTTGAAGAGGTGATCTTCAAAAGCACTGGTTTGTGAATCAAGTTAGATTGTAAATTTCATATTCTAAGTGTTGTGAAGTAGTTATTAAAAAGTGGACAGTATTTAGATAGGCTGTAATTATGGATTTGCATGACAGAACAAGTAATTAGATGAAATGAGAAAAGAATCGAATTGGGTTTTAAAAAAATATATGTTTCTATGGAAATTGTTTCTTATCAAAACAGAAATTGTTGAAAATTATATAGGAAGAGAAAAAATCAGAAGCGAGTGACAAAAAGATGTCAGGATTAGTCATCAGTAGATATGTATATCTGAGAGAAAAATTAATGAATATGATTCCAAATTCACAGTATACGCAATTAGCATATAGATTTTATGGTTTAGGCTAAGGTTGGAAAGAAATCAAACAGAGTGTGATTTAGGCTGACAAGTAAAGAACGCCATGTGATTGCACTACAAGAAAAATGAGTTGTGGTCACGGAATGTGACTATGGAAACTTGTGCTCACGATAATTCCATGGCCACTAGTTTCTCGTAACGACAATCCGTGGCCAAAGTCTTCATATAAGAGTTGTGGCCACGATATATTTTGTGGCCACTTGTAGTGGTCACGACATATTCGTGGCTAGGGAATTCTCGTGACGAGACTTGTAGCTACGGTTAATGGTCATGACGTGTCGTGGTCAGAAGTCAATTCTGTGGCCACAAACCCATATCCGTGGCCATAGTTCTGTAGCCACAACTTGTTTTTCTCGTAGCGTTGGTAATCAAACAATTAGTAAATGATTTGCAAAAATGGAAAGAATATCAATTTGGCAAATGACAGTTTGAATGAAAAAAAAATACGATAGCATACTTTTTAGGAAACGAACCATCAAATTTAAAGAAAAGATTTATTTGTTTCAAAACCAAGAATGAGAAATGAATAATGTAGATCAACTCAAAAGATTTAAAAATAGAAATTATGAATATAGTTACAGCAGAACAGAACAGCAGGCTTAAGAAAAAATAAAAACAAAAAAATGGTGAGAATATTTTTTTTAAAAAAAACTTACTGCTAATACAAAGGATTGATGTCATATTAATAAGATCATGAAAATGGATCTTCCAAGATTTAAGGAAGGTGCCTAAAATATAAGCTGAAAATGCAAATGATAATACTACTGTGAAAAATTCATTTCTAGGGCACAGCACGGGCTCCCTATTAGTCTCTGTCTGTAATGAAGCAAAGTGTTGGAATTTAAAAAAAAACAAAGTGTTAGAATGCAGGCGTAAACCATGTTGAGAATACACGATCAATAATGTCGTCAGAAATGGGGCGGTAGGAATGAGCATCCGGATCGTAAATGGCCGAACCTTTCGCAGCACTCCAGCCCAAACCGCAATTGTCGACATGCCGGAAGTCATCACTGAAGTAGATGGTGCCGGGATTCAATTCCGGGAACTCCATTGTGGACAGCACGATCGAGCTGTCACGGCCCAAGAAGAGGACATAGTTCCCAATACATGTAGTGATCTTTGCGTTTCCCTGCAAGTGAATTGGCATCCTGTAAACCTTGACAATGGCCGTGTGCGGCGGCTTTCTTATGATAGCACGGCTCACCACAATCAGGTCGCCATTGGGCAAAACCACAGGGTAGTTGAAGGTTGTGCAGCAATGTAGGAGGCAATTCTTCTGAACTACACATTCTCCGCATCTCTGGTGATCGAGAAACGAACCCCCGAAATCGGCCAGGGACCAAGGACTACAGTCGAATTTGAAAGCCCATACTTTAAAATCAGGGGGGTCTTGGAGATCACAGGTGAAAACCTGATCGAACATACTACCATTCCTCCGGTCTAGCCATTCCAAGAAACCGCAAATCTTCTTTCCGCATATGCTGAGCTCGTACACAACAACATCGTCTACGATTGACGACACCGTGCCCCAAGTCTTCATGTTTCTGGAGTCGGCAAATTCCATGAACATTCCTCTTGCATGTTGGATAACCACGGTATGTTGGATAACCACGGTATAACCAGTGCCAGTAGTTCCGTCTTCCTTAGAAGAAGAAGGGGAGGAGGAGACGACGAAAACTTGTTCTACTATGCGATGTGCAAAGGGGAGGGGCGGGAAGCAGATGATTTCTCTGGTGATGGGGTTGATCATCGAGAGGCGCTTCGAGATCTCGTCCACGCAGAGAAGGAATCCGTGGTCGGACCTCCCAACTATGCGCTTATGGTGGAGCTCGGGGAGGTGAATGATGTAGGTCTCACCGGTGTTGACGTCCAGGAAGCGCGCGAAGCGGCTCCACAAGCCCGTGCGGAGCAACAGCCACGGGCGGATAGTCCTCGGGGGAAGCTGCAGCGCTCTCCTCGTCTTCAGTGCGGATCTCCATGAAACGCAGACCGCGCCGCAGCATATCAGATCCACCGGCGTCAATCTAGCGAATATGAGGAGCAGTACGTCCATGGGACGTCCATGAAACGCTTCCGGCCGACCATATCGTGGACACTCACCATCGCCATGAGCCCTAAAAGCAGCGGGAACGGAGAAGAAGGCCTTTTTTAAAAAAAATTGTGGAGTAATATTTGCTTTTTTAATCTGTTGCGTTAATTACGCAGCCGTTTCCATGTTTGAGCCCCCAATATCCGCCCGGCTTTACTTCTTCTAAATTCAATTGGGAAATTGCAATTCAGCCCATATATTATTTGAGAAAAGCTTAATAATATATTTCAAAGAGGTTACTTTGTTTATCTAACTTTCTTTCCGACAACTTCTTCTCAGCTTTCACTGTCTTCTTATAAATGAAAGCAACGACGAGCGTTCTCAACTCTCTTCCGTGTATGTTACCAGTCATAGCAACATCTCCTTCGCTCTCTACGAAGGGGCAATGTTTTGCAGCGAATGATTAGTTGCAATGGCATCTCAGTTTGGTTGTTTATTTCCGGTGACTCCTATTATCCTATACAGTCAGCGATTAGACTTATTTCACAATTATTTTTAAAATCATTCAAGTCAAAGTAAAATACATCGAACCTGAAAAACGAATTCAATCTCAATTTACTCAAATTTGTTTGGCAGTGATTTGGTTTGATATATACTATGTGTGTGTAGCTACATACGTACGTACACACACACACACACACATATATATATATATATATATGATATAGTTTGAAGATCCATTATATATCGGTATAAAATATGTAGGGTGCAACACCTACGCAATATCAATAAACAGCTTAAATATATATTAATTTTATTTTTATTTTTCATTATATGATCCCCCACCTCTTAAAAAAACCCAACTTTGAAAAAGCTCAATACATCGTCTCCTTCCCCAAGACCTGGCTCAGCGAGACGGGGAGAGTCACCAACTCTTACGATATATCTAGGAGGCAAGTCATAGTGAACTAAAAAAAGAAAATAATACATATAGAATGATGAGAACATACTATAAAATATAGTAGCTCTATTTAAACTCGAAAGAACCCGCATCGGATTCACCCTTTAGATCGAGAGGAACCAATTGGACAACTCACCTCTCTCTAATACGTCAAGCTTTGGGTATTAAAGAAAGAATGATCAATAATTATTAATATATTAGGACATCGAGAGCTTTCTTCGGGGCAATAAGGGAATACCATGTGGACTGATTTCTCTCGTCGAGAGTGCCCTGTCTTGTAAAACAACCAGGAATACTCTATAAAAAGCCTGAGCGGTTTGCGTCTATAACTGATCATTTACAGTACTGTCGTCCGTGATATTTCAGGGGTCCTAGGCAACATGAAAAAAAGGCCCTTACAATTTTTTTACTAAGAAAAAATTATCCTTAGTATGTTTACTATCAAGTATAAAATTTAAGATTCTATTTTTGAAGAACAATCGACCCTTATATAATCTCATTAAATTTTTAATTTTAACATTGAGTTGTTCACCGAAAATTCAAATCTGTAAGGGCCCATTTTTCAATGAGTTTGTTCACCCAAAATTCAATTTTATAAAGGCCTACTATGACATATGTTATTTTATTCATAAACTAAAATTCATATCACATATAATGATGGACCTCCAAAAGCTAATGGGTCATGGGCAAATGCACTTTTAAACTATGCCCAGAGCCGGCCCTAATCGTTTATCTATGATGACTTCGATCGTGAAGTGCAGTTCATGAGGTACTCCCGACTCTTCTGGATTGTGGGGGGACAAGAGTGGTGAGGCGAGACGGAGTGATAAGATTATACTTATTCTAGAACCCCAAACGCCATTATATATTGGGGGAAACATATAGTGCATTAAGCCCACCGGGCCTTCTCTCTCGTCCGGTTTTTTTATTTTTTTTAAATTTCTTTCATGAATATTTATCACTATATCCCTATGTTATGCTATTAAAATTTCGTGCGAAACAGAGACTCCTACAGCCTTCATCTAGACAGTCATTTTTTAATGGTAACAGAATTGCTAAAAATGACCCTTCTGGATGGAGGTCGTAGGAGTCTCTGTTTTATGCGAAATTTGAATGACATAATATAGGGCTGAATAATACATAACTTGAAATTCATAAGATACAAAAAAATATATTTATTAATTTTGACTCAAAATTTAAATTTTGAACAAAAAATTCATTGAGTGTATATATTTCTAAAATTACTTAAATTGTGTTATTTTCCGGTTGTTACTTCAAACTAAATCCATTAATAATTGATTCTATCACGGATATGATTTATATTTAATTATGTAATGCATTTTTGTATTTATAAATAAAAATATTTTAAATTAGATTCAAATAAAGAGAAACATAACTGTACGGGTGAATGACAAATATAACCACATACTGATGATATATATCACCATACTTTAGCAATCCGGATTAGAATCATATAATACAAAAAATAAAGCACAATATATAAGGAATTTCTGGTGAACTAATATATAAATTTTTTGAGGCTGTAAGTGAAGATTACTGAGGTAGATAAGTTGGTTTGATGAGAATGATAGCTTGGAAGTAGTATATTGAAAATTGCGGCAATGATGTCATCGCAGGTTGTGATTGTATTGAATTTATTATATATTGTATTTATTAATGAAAGATAGAATTACGAAGACCAATCATAATAATTAAGAAGGTTCAAACTAAAAAATCCATTTCGATTTTATCACAATTCAGTCCTCCAATTAGCTAAATTAAGCACATGATTATTTCAATTATATCAACACCTTTCTCCTCTTAGTTAACCACACATGCTCTGTTTCTACCCCACCCACAATTTCCTACTTTGATTAGATCCTTTCCTTTTTTACATGGACCAAGAATGCTTTCTTTCTTAAAAAATATACGGGATTACCAAAGGCTGCCATTACCATACATACACACATATGACATATGATACAAACATATAACATACATATGAATGCTTGAAAAAACTGCACTAACTGCCCGCATAATTAGACAGATCGTCAAAGAAGTTTGTTTTTTTATTGATTAACGAATTTGTTAAAGGGAATGAATGGAACGATTTGGTTTGTTTATTTCTTGGCTATTTTCATTTCTAGTTTGTTAGCGAATGGGATCTCTATATTTTGATAAATATATGATTAGCCTCCTCCTTGTTTTGATTGAAACAATAACACCAACTTCTTAGTTTCACAACAAAACACGAAAGATGAAAGCCACAATCTGCATATGCTGGTAGATGTGAAACCTATCGTTATTACGAAGAGAATCTTATGACATTTTATTATCATCAATATGTATGAATTGTCATCCTACTTTAGCGATTAAATTGTGTTTTGTGGTAAAACGGGTCATCGTTTAACGATAAGGCGATACGTGTGAGAATTTGACATGGAATTAGATGGGTACATTGCACCGCACTCTTTCTTTGCTACTCAAAAGAGGTGAGTGGATCCTCTGCACTACTGCAGGGATCTACAGTAAATTGTGAGGAAGTTCGAACTGCTCGATCAAGATTTGGTGGTTCGTACGAAATCTGGATTTTTTTGGGTCTTTACTGTGAGAACTGCTCGGTCTTTGATCAAACGACTCGAGCCTCATCGTGGTTTACTGCATCCCTGTAGTACTGCGATTCACACTCCTCACAAGAGTATGGGAGTGCACATTTTAAGATAATGTTCACGAGGGAATCAAGGGAAGTTTGGTATCCAAGCTGATCGAGACTCACCTTTCTTCGGAGAATTGAATTGTCGCATGCTTTAAATCGCCAAGGCGCTTGTATGCAACTTCATTGAGTTTTTAGACATTACAAGGTTTCATTGTATCTCTCATTTTTAATGTTAACTTTCATGTTACAATGATTATTTACTTAAGGTTTTCATTGCGGAATGCCATGTATTTTTTTTCTCAACTGTATCTTTGTTGTGGATGTGGAAAGTTGTGGGTTCTTGGACCAAATCGCCGCCATGTGTCATCATCACGAGCCTTAAATCCTTAGCCATATTCATTTGGAGAATAAGCATTCAAATAAGGGGTCAATACCCAACTCAGCACGGCTTTCAACAGTATGGCTATTCACATCCACATCCCATTGTTTCACATTATCCCACCGTTTTCCCTATCTTTATTCCACTTTACCTACTCTTATTCCACCTTGTTCTCCTTATTTCTATCTTTCCAACCGAAGAGAGAATAAACCATTATTCTCCTTATTCCCCATCATTATTCCTACTTATTCATGAAGGAACTCCTCCTAAACAACAGGAATAGGGGAGAGAATATCCTTTTTTTATCGTGGAGTATTATTTGTTTTTTTAAACCGTTGCATTGGACAAAAAAATGAGACCCCAAAATAAACTTGTTTTTTGTTCATTTTTTAATAAGACAAAGCAAATTGCAATTTCCACGGCTAATATTTAATAAATTATTAAGAGGTTTCTTTGATTATCTATATTTCTCTCCTTTGTTTAAAAGATTCGAAAGATATATGGGAGAATGAAATATTCTATAGAAATTCAAATTTCTTCATCACAATCTGAGATAAAAAAAACAAAAACACTGGATCCTTTTGGAAAAAGGACATTATTATCTAACGACAATTTAATAAAAGATAATTATATAAGATCTCTGATTCTTTAAATGATCACTTCTAAGTACGTTATTAGTACACAATTTTTTTATCTTTTCTAACATGCATCTATTAGCAAACATTTTTTTCATGTGTAGGATTTTCCATTATATTAATGAGGAATAAAAAAGTATACAAAAGGCATACTAGTTAAACAAACTTAGGGAAAGCCTTTTTGTTTGTTGTTGATGGGAGGATGAATTTTTTTGGCAAATAAGGATATAAGGATTTGATGTCTCTTTTCAAAGTATGATTGGTGCAGATCAAGATCCATGTGCCTTAACTGCTTGTCAAATATTGTATAATATCAGTTTAGAACTAACCAGTTCGGTCATTAAAGAATATCCTATATTGGACTACCCAATATCCTAATAAGGGTTGAGTAGTCGTAAGTAGATGAATTAGGGATGAAAACATTGGGATACGGATACAAATATAGATGTTACCATATTCATACCTTTTTAAATTTCGGATACGCATATGGATATGAATATCACACGAATGTGTAAATGTAAAATCATATCATCAAAATACGAATACAAATGCAAAATAAATGTTGATATTTCGGATACAGACATTTGACAAACGAATACGAATTAATATACAAATATTATATATATATATATATATATATCCAAATTTAGTTAAAAAGTATAAGTATATTAGATTCATAACAATTTCTAATATATGAAAAGTATATTAAATATTTAGTAAAGAACATGTGCATAAAAAATAACAAAATAACAAAAGGAAACACGAATATATAACTAAATAATAAAAGAAATCTTTCCAAACTTACTTCATTGTCTAACATGCAGGTATTTGTATCATCCAGAATTTGAACATTCGTATTCGTATTCGTATCTATATTCATATTCTTTGAAAATTGAATATTTATATTCGTATCCTAAAAAATTTGAACGTTCATATTCACATTCGTATTCGTCAACATTGATGATATTATATCCTTATTCATATTCATATTTGGCGGATGTTAAATATTTGTATTCGTATTCACATTCGTATTTGTCAAATACGAGAAAATGGCATACATATCCTTTTATTTGAGGAATAAGAGGAACCTATCCAACAGATATGTATCTTTGTTTGTATTATCAGGCATATATATAGAATTAACTTCTACACATGTAAACCACGTAGAAAAGAAGATATGGTAAACCCTTGTGTGGGATCATAACTCGTTGTTAAAATAAACTAGGGATGAATACGGATCGAATACGGATATAATTCAGATATGCATTAAGGAAATCATATCCTTAAAAATACAGATACGAATTTGAATGGGATATTTATCGAATTCGAATACGTATCGAATAAAAAGCGGACCCAAATACAGATCGAATAAAAAGCCAATCCAAATATGAATCAAATAAAGAGTGAATCCAAATATGGACTCAATAAATATAAAATTCGAATACGGATCGAATAAAGACCACATATGAATACGAATTGAATTTTTTTAATCAAAGTTTGTAATAATTTTAAAAAATGAAAAATGAAATATAAATGCATCATATAGGGAGCGTTGAGGTGACGTGTGTTCTTTATCCAAAGCAAAAAGATGGATAGGATTTTGTAACTTTTGTTCGTGCACATTCCCAAACAAACAGAAGTTTATTAATATAATTATAATTATAATATAATATAATAACATGAGTTGTGTCTTATATTACATTAACTAATATATAAAACAATATTAAATGGTGTACTCGGGTATATCTGGATCAGGATCCGAATATTCAAGCCATTGTCATATCTGTATCCGTATCCGGAAAATTTTTACAACCAATATCCATATTCATTCGGTATTCTATTAATATTCGGATACAAATATCCATATCTGGTAATTTTTCGAATACGGTAATCGAATATTCAGATATATCCGTATCTATTTTCATCCCTACCAACCACTCATAAGGGGTAATGGTACCTAATATATAATCGAATATATATATATATATATACAAACAAAATGACAATATGCAAAAAAATGATGCTACAGTGCCATGAACAGTGTCATGTCCACGATCCTTAATACAAACAATTATGGGTATTTTCCCACCATTTCCCACGTCTTCAATAAATAGTTGGATATTTCAACAAATCTTTATTTAATACAAACATGTATTAAAAGATGGATACCATATCTTGAAAAGATGATAACGAGAGGAATGACTGTAATTGCAATGCAACATATTGATGATGATCCAACTAATACGAAAGAATCTCCAGAGGTTAACAATAATAAACATAATTAACAATACATAAATCCATAACCAGTACGGCTATGATGAAAATGAGATTTGATTAATGATCGCACCCTTCATTTGTATATTCCTTTGGATGGCTGTTAATTCCCATGTCGTGATCTCTGTGGTTTGAGAAATTTCCATAATGCCGAATTTTCGATTAAATAGTTGCGGTTTTCTTGGTAGATTAATTATTAATCGAGTTTCAAAATGTTTATAATTGTGCCGTGTCTAGATCTTAATAGACGAAGTTTCTTATTACCTTCATTTGGCAGGATTTTTGTCTCGTAGGGAGTTGCCAACCTAGCAAGAGCATTTATTTTGTAAAATTAGAAAGATACACTTTACATTTAAAAATAATAATAATAATCAAAATGCTTTGTAAAAAAACAGCATCTTTTTTAAAAGGAATCCATCCAATATACTAATATGTTTATAATTCTATCTTTATGTGCATATAATGTTGATGTTTATCATTATATTTGTGGTATAATAGAACAAAAAATATATTAGATAATGTCTAAATTGACGTTGACTTTCCTTACTCATAAAAGACCGCACTTTATTTGAAGTTTCCTCTAA
Organism: Ottelia alismoides; assembly: GCA_037367405.1. NCBI lineage: Eukaryota > Viridiplantae > Streptophyta > Magnoliopsida > Alismatales > Hydrocharitaceae > Ottelia > Ottelia alismoides. Next base: position 320,284 of record JAZKJV010003642.1, on the reverse strand, counting down.
TAAATTAAATTCAAATATAATGAGAATAAGCCTCAAAAGTCAAAACCGTATCATTTTCTTATCATGTCATAAAATGAGCATGTTACGAAATTGCGCCACTTAAGAAAAAAAAATGTTAGTTTCGCAGCCACTCAATAATTCCTCTTAGATGCATTAATATATTTGAAATTAATGTCATTTAGAGTTTTTCTACATTTTTCAAATACATGTGACCAAGCAATGCGGTTGTTTAACCTTGTTTAGAAAAAATCCAATGTCAACGCTTTGCACCCTTTTTTCTTCAAAAAAAATCCAATGTCAACGATTCCCCAAGGTTAAATGCTTTTCGATTATCATATTTTTGCATCAGTTCTTTTGAACGAGAATATATATATATATATATATATATATATATATATATATATATGCACACATACACATACATAGGGGAAAATGGGGTTGCTCCGCCTCATTTTCTGACGTTTTTTTTTCAAAAATACGGTAATGTATTTTCATCACTATAACTCTCTAATATGCCATTCTAATTTCGTCAGAAACCGAGACTCATATGTCCTACATCCGAAACATGTAATTTTAACGGTCTTAGAATTGATGTAATCGACATGTTCTAAATGGAGAGCATAAGAGTCTCTGTTTCAGACAAAATTGGAATGATATATTAGATGGATACAATGACGAAAATATATGACGATATTTTTGAAAGAAAATCGCCGAAAAATGAGACGGAGGTCAGGTAGCCCCATTTTCCCCATGTATATAAATATGTGTGTGTGAGAGAGATTATAATTTCTTTTGTTTGATATTAGAAATATCCCCAAGCAGGGGTCATTCTTTCAGGAACACCAGAATTATTAATCCTGATTTTTATACATTATCTTGGAGTTTTTTGTATGGGTAAAATGGAGTTGTCCTTAGGGGAGCTAACTTAACTCCCTCCGTCACATTTATATTATTTTTTATTTTTTTAAATAAATCCGTGAAAATTCATCACTATATCACTATATCATGTCATTCAAGTTTCATGCAAAACAGAAACTCCTACAACCTCCATCTAGACAATCATCTTTTAACGGTCGCAGAATTGTTGAAATCGACTCTGTCTGGATGGAGATCGTAGGAGTCTCTGTTTCGTACGATACTTGAATGACATAATTTAAGGATATAGTAATAAAAATTCATGAATTTATTTTTAAAAAAAAATAAAAAATATGAAAAATAGCCAAGTTAGCTCCCCATGAAGCAACCCATTTTACCCTTCCTTTCTGTATTCCCATAATAAGTATATTACTTTTCTTTATTCCACCATGAGTTATATAAATAATTGTTGCATTTCCTTTAAACAATGATTTCTATTTGTACTCGTTCACGTTTCTTGCTTCACAATAATTATCACTTGTTTCATATTCCACGTTTTCAAGGATCATGTATATACCCAACTATTACACATTTATTCCACCAATTAAGAAGAAGGGCATAAGAATTTATACAAATCTTTATTATTTATTCTATCTCCTTTGTTCCACCTTTCATACTCCCCAAAAGAACCATTATGACGCGAGATTTGCATACTGATTTCATGCATGCAGAGGAATTCGAGATAGACTTCAATGGCAAGATTCATAGACAAAATATTAGAAGTCAAAAGAAAAGGAGGATTAAGCATCGAAAAATAGCTAACTACAAAATTATACTTTAGAAATCACATATTATAACGTGAAAATCTACTTTGGTGAAAACCACAACTTACAACCTCGTTTTAAGATTCCCTCATCATCTGATCATTCGTCGGCTTTTTTCACTATGCCTTACTGCTTTCAATGGGAGTACTAAAATCCCATTTACAGTATACTGCTTTCTTGAACCGTTATTAAGACATTATTCTACCTTCCTTAAAGACAATAACTACACCGTGTGTACATAAAAGCGCTATTTACCCTCTGATAATTTGGTCATGTTACTAAGACATGCTTTTTGAGCGGAGGAAGGTAGTGAAGCACAAAGTTGGGCCCTCTAGAGGATGGTGTCCTAAGGTGGTGCATGTCCTTCCCAGTTCTCGATCGAGGGGGGAGGAGATACTGATGACTCGAGGAGTGTCAAAGATGGCTCAGGTGACACATGATCGAGGGGATGTACTTGCGAAGGTTGATGGTGCTTGAGCTCAAGACTCGGCCAAGGTGGTAAAACAAATAGATAAGGTGTGTGTGTGGGGGGGAGCTCAAACATGTGTAGATAAGAGGTTTAGACTTCGACCAATGTAATGAATAGAGTTGAGGGTTCATGGAAGATGGAATAGAACGCGTTGAGAGAGAGAGAGAGAGAGAGGTAGTATAGTCGATTTTTACTCCAACTGAAAGAAGAGGGGGAGCGAGGAAGGAGTGGAGAAGAATATGAAAATAAAAGAATACTAGAAAGAGGGAGAAGGATAAGTATAAGGTCACCCAGAATGGTAGAGGTTGTACTTGATGAAGGAGGCAACCCTTAGAGCTCAAGCATGGAGGGAGTTGCAACAAGGCTAAAATGAGCCTTGGATCACGCCCATGTAGGTGCCATGTCTTTGCTCGACAGGTCCCTCCTCACACTATCATTGATGTGGAAGGCGGAGCTTGGAGAACTCTTCTCACATGTGGCAGATGTGAAAGAATGGGAGCGAAGTTTGGGTTCTGATGGTAGGAGTTGCAGAAAGGTGGTCGATGCGGGTTGGGAGAGGGCTTTATGCAGAGGAGAAGAGGAGAGGGTGGATACTTTAGGAGAGGATGGATATTTAGCTCATGAGCGTAACGATATAAGCGTGACTGTGATACAGACTTGTTGAACAGAGACAAAAATCGACCATAGTGATCCAAGAGATCCTAAGGTATGAGATTCAACATTTTTGAGAATACTCTAATTATTGTTGCTCTCATCAACTATATATTACAGTTTTAAAGTTCTTAATATTTCAAAAAGAAATCAATGTTTCAAAGTTCTCAATGTTTTAAATTGCTGTCACTATTATAAAAAAATTACAATTTGGATCCTCATCTACGGGTTCGATCCCAGAATGGGTCCCGATCTTTAAATTGTAACGATTCGGGTCCCAGAGCCATTAATGTAAGGAACTTTTTGGGTCTAATGGTGAGTATGCCCTTGTTTAAAAGTTAGAACCCGACCTCCATTCCCTTCTCAATAAGGGCATATTCGTCATGAACCTCAAAATTTCCATTTCTTAAATGGTCATGGGACCCGAATTGTTACAATTTAAAGATCGGAACCTATTCTGGGATCGGACCCATAGATGGAGATCCAAATTGTAATTTAACCTAAAAATTTGTGTAGCCTTACAACTTAATCAGCATACCTTCATCGCTTTCCCTCACACACCCTTTCATCTAACTCCCCTTAGAACCTCCACGCGGTCGGTCAATTATTTGCTAATTTTAGTCAGAGGAAGGAAAAATATATATTTAGATGCATTTTTACTCCCCTATTTTCTAAATAAATAAATGGTATTGGATTTGGTGTCTCAAGTGATGAATAATGAGTTATGTGAATAATGCTTATATTGACCGCAAATGATCACAATTTATTTATTTTTTTTTGATGTAAAAGAGGGTGAACTCCCGAGATGGGAGTCACCGCAATAGTATAATTTCATTAATAAGAAATGATTTAAGTTACATTATCTGGCTTCCCAAAAGTTTATGAGAGCCCTACAATGAGACACAACATATTCTGAATAAAACTTTTGATTCTTAAAAACAAGCTCATTCCTTGCCAGCCAGATAGCCCACAACACCGCAAAAGGTTTTGTAACATCGTCAGTAGAGTTGCCTCCAACCTTTCTTATTGTCTCCCTAAAGCTCTCAGATCTGCCCACGTCTACCCACGGGATCGCCATCTCCCTCCAAACCTTCACCGAAGTCTCACAAGTAAAGAATAGATGTTCTGAGTTCTCCATCTGTTCCCCACACCTGTCGCAAGTCAAATCTTGATGCCCCATAATCCTCTCCCTCCTAACCTTGTCACAAAGCTTGTCTCTCCTCAGGCACCAGAGGAACACCTTTATCCTACTTGGGATCTTACAAGCCCAAATAATCTTCACATCCTTACACAAGTCGAGATCTTGTCCATTTCCTCCATTTCTTAGCTCGCCATAAAGCTGCTTGATAGAGAATTTTGTACCCGACCACTCATAATGGTCCCTGAGATGGGAGTAGTCCCTTGGAACAGGAGCCGCCGCAAAAAGTCGTAGAAGTTCCTCCCTCCTCCTGTCAGAGAGGACCGCTGCAAAACTTAATCCCCACTCTCCGGAAATAGTCAGTTCCCGCAAAGTGACCTCCTTCGATGTCGTCATCGCAAAGAGTATTGGGAACCGCATCTCAAGAGTCCCCTCTCCCGTCCAATCATCCCTCCAAAATCTGAAGCCTCTCCCATCCCCCAACTTAGGCACTAGCCTATACGATACGAGCCTCAAAACCTCCCGTACGCCTTGCCATAGGGGTGATTCAAACCTAGTAGCCCTTGCAATCAGCTCGCCTTTCACCTCATAGATCCTTCTAATCAATCTTGTGGCTAGATCCTCTGATGGTCCCCAAATGCGCAACACCCACTTTGCCACCAGAGCCCTGTTAATGCATGTCAAATCCCGAACTCCCAGCCCCCCTGATCCTTAGTTCTTGTGATCTCCTCCCATGCCACCAGATGCATTCCTAACTTTTGTTGTTTCCCGTCCGACCAGAAGAATCTTCTCATTATCTTTTCAGTCTTCTTTCTCACCCCAACTGGCATCATCCTAGTAGAGAAAAAGAAAGTAGGAATGGAGGACAAGACATGCTTCAGCAAAACAAGCTTACCACCCTTGGATAAGGAAATCGCCTTCCAACCAGCCAGTTTCCCCTCTATCTTCTGGATAACTGCGTCCCAGTCTGCCACTCTCAACTTACCAGCCACCAAAGGAATACCCAGATAGGTAATTGGTAGATCCCCCAACTGATAGCCAAGCAGCTCTGCTATTCTGGTCCGTTCTTCATTTTGTAACCCAAAGGTGATAAGCAATGATTTTTGCATATTTATCTCCAGCCCAGACATACTACTAAAAATGTCTAGCAACTGAGCCGATCTGCTAATCATCTCATCTGTCCCGTCTAGAAAAAGCATTGTGTCATCAGCATATTGCAGTAAGGACACAGAGATGTCATCTAGCTGAAAACCTTCACAATAACCACCATCAACCGCCTGCCTGAACATGACCGCCAACGCATCCGCAAGTTCGCAACAAGAACAAAAAGCATGGGTGCTAGAGGACATCCCTGTCGCACGCCTCTCTGTGGCTGGAAGAAACCTCCCTCTGGCCGCCCATTCACTAAGACCGAGAGGGAAGATGTAGTGATACATCTCTTCATCCAAGAAATCCAGACTTCTGGGAACCCTCTTCTCCTCAGTGACGTCCATAAGAAGCACCAGTCCACACAGTCATAAGCTTTTGCAAAGTCGATCATCCACAATACACCCTTTGCTCCACTGCGTCTCCACTGTAAGCAAATCTCTGATGCCACTACCAAGCCATATGCCATTTGTCGAGCAGGAATGAACGCAGATTGGCTCTCCAAAACAATCGATTCCAAGACGCCCCTGAGCCTGTTTGCCAACACTTTTGCCACAATGAGGTAGATCCCGTTCGATAACGCAATTGGTCTGAAATCATCAACTCTTGATGGGTGATCTTTCTTCGGTAGTAAAAATAACATTGCCCTATTAACCTTCTCAAACACCATGTTCCCTTCTCTAAACTCTTCTAGCACCTCTAGGATTTCAGCCTTCAGAAGATCCCAAAACTCTTTGTAAAAAAGTACCGAGAATCCATCCGTCCCCGGTGCTCCTTCCGCATTTAGACCCCAGACTGCCCTCTTCACCTCGGCCTCTGAGAAAGGAGCCACCAACTCCTCTGCCTGCCCTGGCACCAGAGACTTCACCCCCCCCAGCCAACCCCACCCATCCCCACGACTCCTCCGCGTCATCTCCACAAAGTGATCTCTCAGAGCACTACCAATTTGCGCCTCCCCCGAGATCCTCAACCCTCCCACATGAAGTTCTTGAATGTGATTCCTTCTCCTCCTGCCAAAAGCCATAGTGTGAAAGAATCTTGTATTAGCATCCCCTTCACGCAACCACTTCTGTCTGGACTTTTGTCTCCATTCTGTCTCTTCTTTCTTATCTTCCATCATAATGATTTCCAAAAGCTTGGATCTCTCCACTATCTCCTCCTGATCCAACCCTCTCAGATCGTCCAACCCATCCAGACGAACCACATCTTTCTGCACCTCACCTCTCAACTCCCTTCTCTTCATTTTTACCTCTCTCCCAAACCCCATCAAGAAAGACTTGGGCAGTGCCAGTTTTGACGCTACCTGACTCACCGCCGAACCCACTGGATTCCATCCCTTCCATAGATCTGCCACCAACTCTTTGAACCCATCTTCCAACAACCAAGACCGCTCAAACCGAAAGAAGAACCTGCTTCTTACTTCCTCACCCGAGGACCAGATAATGGGTGTGTGATCAGAGTGAGCACGCGGAAGTGCCCACGCCTGCGAAAGAGGGAACTTTTCCACCCCCTCCATGGAAAGAAGGAACCTGTCCAATCTCAACGTCGACCTAGTATTACGCCATGTAAAAGTACACCCCGATGCATCCAAAATTGTTAATCCCAAAGAATGCACCAACTCCAACAACTCTGCCAATCCAACATCTCTCCCACCTCCACCCCGAGGGCGATCATCTGGTAGCAACGTAATGTTGAAATCCCCTCCTACAAGCCACACACCATCAACATGTTCTGAGTACATCTATGCCAAGTACGCTGCTAAGAGACCTCTCCCATTACCACTGGGCCCGTAAACATTTGTCACCGTAAATAAGAATCCATCCACTCGATGTTTGAGTCGAACTGAGATTGAAAAAGAGGACTTCCACTCGGCAACCGCCTCAAAGTCATCCTTCCTCCATCCTGTGAGCAACCCTCCCGCCACTCCTTGCGCTTCCATCACTGCGGCCTCAAAGTCTCGGCCAATTCCTAGATCACGACCCACTTCTACAAAACTGCGAGACATCTTCGTCTCTTGCAATAAGAAGATATCGGCCTTGCCATCACGGATCACCTTACCGACCCCCAAGCGCTTTTCAGGTCGGCCCATACCCCTCACATTCCAAGAAAGTATCTTCATTGAGTAACCAAAGGATTCCTCTTAGGCGGGTGTGGTTGCACCACCCCCAAGCATTCTGCAAAACCCCGGTCTAGCGGACTAAACCGACTTGGCTTTCCCCAAGGCAAACCTCCGACTGCTTGCGGCTGAGAAGAAGTCGTCGGCTGCTATGCTTCCCTCAAGACCTCCGCCCTTCGTCTCCTTCTAGTTAGCTTCAAAGGATCCTTTTCTTCTATGTATACACCAACCCTTGGACCCCCGCAGGCCGCCAAAAAGGCCGCACCTTCAGACCGCAACCCCAAATACCCATCCCTCCCAACCACCACTACCTGCTTTACTCCTGATTGCATAGCTTTATGATAGTTCTATCTCAGATTCATGTTTATTTCTAACATTTAGAAACAAACAATGAGTGTATTCTTATATCTAGGTCATAGAGACATTCTCTAAGACTAAGGCCTCTCCCACTGAAATTAACAAGTCTATCGATCCAACAGAGATTGTTGCAACAATTGCATCAATATCCATGTGGATAACTATAAACCTTTAAGATCAAATTTTCCAGTCTTCTAAAACATATGCAACCTATTGCAAATGTCATCAGAAGATTGAGATACAATTATTTGACTTTATCTTATCAATGATTTATGCAGATTAATCCGATGCTCCATCCGAGTCCTTCTCTAAGGATTCTAGATAGACTTGATAGTCATACTATCAACACATCAACTTATTGCAGTATTGGCATTCATCCAACTCTTCGGATGATATATGGAAGTCATAGATGTATAGTCAACTCTTTGATCATACTTCTTACTCGGGTCCAACCCATGCTTCCACTGCGCTCCCTTTATCTATAAGCAACCATTGCTTAAGACTAAGGATCTCTTATGTAAGAGCATTTCAACATTTATACATGCTTCATTAAATTCATACAATATGAATATTATGAAGCTTCATGAATGACCAGAGTATAGATAGTAGAATGATGACACTCATCATCTACATCCATCTAAACTCTTAAAACATAGGTTCAGGTAGGTACTCAAACAATTTGAATACATCATCTCTTATAGAGCCACCAATCTCCACGGGAATAGGAAACATGATTCTTGGCTTCACATTTGAATTTGAAACAACTTGCCATTTCCATTGCGTAGGAAAAGGACACGTGGCTCCAAGCTTTGCAATTTCATTTGAATCAACTTGCCTTTTCCATTGCGCTGAAATAGGAAACGCCCCCATTGAATTTGGTTTTCTCCTTGAATGTGAACCGCCTTGCCTTCCGCGCGAGAATCCCGGCGTTGGTTTTGTGTTGCGATGAAACGTTGCAGCTTCCCTTAAATAACCTTCGCCAGCCGGCACCGCCGCTACTCGATGCTTAATCGCTTCTGACGACTCTTTGTTAAGGTTGACCTCACGGATCACAGCCTCCCCAGGTAAGCCACATGGTTCGGTCGTTGCCACCTCGATGTCCAGAACCTCGCCGCGATATCGAATTCTTTTCCACCCCAGCACCGATGGAATGAATTTCCGCACATGGACCACCAAATCCGTCTCTTTCCCTGCCTCCCTGCCATCCGACACGATTCCGAAGACTGGGATCACTACTTTAAGGATTTCCCGCACGTTCTCTAAGCCTCTCCATACCAGTGGTATACCCTGCACTCGCACCGAGTTCATCTGCCGCAAATCCAAACGCCCATCTAGAATACCAGGGCGCCGCCATCGGATGAGGGCCTGCTTGCTCTCGCTCAGGCGCATCAGTGCCTCTGACTCGTGCTTTGACAGGCCGCGTGCCAGTACTCGCCACGGACCTAGCCTCGCAACATCCCCCACAGCCTTACCTCCTGTCGCCACACCCACATCCGACGCACCGAGAAACAGGGTCCGAGCACCGCCTCCTTCGCCGATAAGCACCTCACCTCGCCGTTCCACGTCCTTTACGTACCCGCGAGTGCAATTCCTCGCGTTGTGCGCAAAACCAAGACATCGGAAGCAACGCATGGGCTCACGACAGGATGCCGCCCAATGCTGATGCGACCCGCATCGGAAGCAACCCTTGCCAAAGGGTGCGTCCCTTCGATTCTGACGCTAATCCTGGCGTTGGTCTCCAAGACGATCTCCCCTCCTCGATTTCCTCCAGGACTCTGGCGTTGATCCTGGCGTTGGGAGCCTCTCCTGCCGCCGTCGCTTCGAACGAACGAGCACCCAAGGTGCATCGTCGTTGCCTCTCCCGGAGATACATTCACATGGGATATAACTTTGACAATTTATCAAGTAATATACCTTCATACAATATAACAAATATATCCACAAAATCATTATTAATGTAAAATATAATGTTAATGATACTAATAATACCATGTCATTATTCATTAAAAAGGGATATATGCATGTACATATGTTGAAAGGCTTAATAAGATATTATACATATTCTTACGATACAGTTCGAATATGAAAGATAACAGAGATGCATTATAATTTTGCTTAAACAAATATTTACTCGACACCACAAAATGAAATAAATATTTATTAAATGTATTTATTTAATTATAGTTACAACAAGTAAATCTACCATCATATTAATGTTTTAAAAAGGATATACATATATTAATAACTGTAAATATCAAAGCAATCTTTATATCCATATCCATTCTAGAATATAGATGTCAAAAAGTATAAAAATATAAAAAAAGTGAGGTAAATATGAACATGTCTGTACCCATTTGCATCCCTATAAACAAGGCCTTGAAACAATGATGTACATATTAATGATTATTATTATTTAGGTGTGTAATTATACGGTAAATGAAGGACCTCAATATGCCTCGATTTTTAATTAGAGGCATTATTTTTTGAATAACAAAGAGAGGCTGAATCATATTTTTTCTATCTTAAATACAAGCTTCTGTAAGCTTCTACGACTCTTATACACTGATGTTTAATTATAAAGTTGAAGATTTAATATCTTCTTTGTTATATTTAAAAAAATAAAGCCCCTAAACAGAAATTGAGGCATAACTGCAGTCCTTTCTTAATTTACCCGTGATTATAATGTTTACAGAGCATGTATGCAATGCAATAATTTCAGGGTCATATATGCAAATAACACCTAAGCATAAACACAGTAACGGACGAAATCCAAGTCCACGATAATCAAAACCGATGAGGCGACGGAAGAGGAAAGAAAAAGACAGCGCACCTTCCCAAAATATAGGTAGAAAAGGATAAAAAATCCACCAACGACTCCAACCCGAGAGTCCAAACGTGGAAATTTCGACCCCCAATACCAACCCAAACCCTGCGGTGGACCGGCGGCCTGACGCCCTCCACTGCTAGGGCGCCATCGAACCGGTTCCGGTTTCCGCCACAGTTCCCGGTTTTCCTCACGAAAACCGCCTGTCCCCACGCCCCCTCCCGCCCCTTAAAGGCGAAGTCTTCCCTGGTTTTTTTCTACGCGAGCCCTAATCTCCAGTTGGATTTGGTGGAGGTCCCCCTCTGTCGATTGATCACCTTCTCACGAAATATCTTGGCGTTTGTAGGGGGATCCTCGATTGAGGTCATTGTGGTTTTCAATTGAAGTAAATTTTTTTATTGAATTTAATATTTTTGTGACAGGCTGTAGTCGAGGTATTAATTAGGAAAGGGAGCGATCGTGTTTTATTTAATTTAGGGATTGATGAATGCTGTTCTGATTGATAATTAGGGATATCAGATAAAATTGCGGAGGGCGGGAGTGGTGGTGACTGTTTTGATTGGGTACCTGGACTATTGGGGGTTATTCTCAGCTAATCTTAGATTTTCTGTGGATTCTGGGATGATCTAAGGTTCGTTTGCGTAGTTTCAGCTGTTTTAAGGCTGATATCTGGTTGTTATCTTTTTTTGTTTTAGGTATCTCGATTGTGGTTGTCGTTCAATTGTGTCCAGCTACTGAAATGGATTTTTTTGTTCGTTGATTGGATATATAATAGAAGGGCTTAATTGCTTCACACATCCTTTGTGTAGCTTGGGATTTGCAGCTATGCAGTGATGTTATGCTTTCTGTGTGAGTGAGCTTGATTTTAGTACTTTGAATGTGTTGGATTTAGAGAGTGGAATCAATTTGGGGTACCATGGACTGGGCGAGACTTTAATGGTGGATGATTTGTAAGTGATGGAGAAAGAAAGGATGAATGATGCATATCTCAATGGTGATTGTTACTTAGGCGTGTGCTGCATTTCTGTTGCCGAGGGTGGAAATTGTTCATTTTAATGACGCTTTCTCCTTTTTGGCTTGGCAAATGAAGCTTTGCCATGGAACCATGATATTATTAGTGTGATCTAATGGATAACTAAAATGTTATTGGTGTAGAATTATAGTTTTAGCTCTTGCTGTTACTTGTTTTTAAACTTCACTTTTTTTTTAATTTGGATAGTCAATCGATGTGTTCTACATCCAATGTTCTTTGAGGTGCTTTCCTATAATTTTTTTCTTAAAATATTTCAATTGTACTTATCAATTGATACTATGTAGTTGTCCATTGTTGTCAAACTGGTGGGTGGTTAAAAGAATATATGCTCAGGGTTCTTGTTATTTCCAGGTATTTTTTTGGTATTTATAGATTTGTTTTGTCTCTGCAGGATGAAGGTTATGCCATGCCATGGTTCATGCCATTGGTATGAGATGGCATGAAATTGGCATGCTTCAGGATAACTTGTTGAGCTAGAAGAGAGAACATTCTAGATTTGAATAAAGCTTTTAAGGAACCATGTCTTTCAAGCCCAAATTGATTCTGCTAATTTTTTTGGCTTTTGTATTGCTGAAGGCTTCTTCCATATCCGATTATCAGAAACAATTCATTGGTAATAGAAAGGCACCACACAGAAACTTCAAAGATACTGTACATGATGGTAGTGTCACAAAGGAAGGATTTCAAAGCCATGATAATAGTTTTCACACATTTGACGAAAGAGATCTTCGGAACAGTAGAGTTTCAGTGGCCACAGTTGCATGGTTCACTCTTGCTATGGCTGTTGCCACAGGTCTTGGTGCAGTGCCTTTTTTCTTTGTGGAGCTAGAACCTCAATGGGCAGGCATATGCAATGGACTGGCAGCAGGTGTGATGCTGGCCGCAAGCTTTGATCTTGTGCAAGAAGGAAAGACAGATGGTGGTGGAAGCTGGGTTGTTATTGGAATTTTGGCAGGGGGTCTCTTCATCTGGCTGTGCAAGAAGGTAATGAATGCCCACATCAGTTATTACGTTCTTTGTATTTTTTAATTTGAAATACTACCTTCTCCCTTATGCTCATGCACGTAGTCACATGCTCCAGAAATCATGCATGTGTGCATATGCTTTCAGCAACATGCTGATTTTGTCAAGGTCATTCTTTTTAATGAAAAGTCTTTGTGCACTTTTGATATAGATTTTAGCTTAAATTGGTGTAGTCATGCTTGGTTGTAGATTATGGTTTAGGTAGATTGAAACTTATAGATCTGTTCATAAGTTGAAGGCAGCATTTAAGTTATCAGTGGATCCCACTTGTTGAAATTTCACTCAACATTTTTACGCCTTTATAGAATTAACAGTGAAGTTCTTAGTTTGAAATGCCATCGCTTTAGAATCCTATCGTGATAGTCAGTTATCCATGTTCTATTGTAGTTCACATAAAAAAATAGATTCTTGTTTTTGTGTGCTTTATGGATTCATATATATGATATTCTTTCACATGCGTGCGGCAATTTTTGAGAATGGGATCCTTCTACATCTCCCTGCCGCATTCAAGTTTTCGCTAGCATTCTTGATATTTTCTTTTTTCCCCACTTTAATTGATTTATTTTGTTTGCAATGCCCATCGAGTACCATCAAGAGGTGGCAGAGTGGTTTGTCATCCCATGGCATTTTAGAGCTTATGCACCGATTTTTATGACTAACTTGTTCCTTTGGATGGATATATTTGGATTTGTCTCGTATTATCTGTCAAGTGGGGCTAAAGTCACATTATGTCGAGCCTTTATTAATCCAATGTTTGGAAGGGGTGGCAAGTTCTCCTACAATAGATTGCTTGCTCATCCTTTGTTATAATTATATAAAGATGGATTTGAAAAAAAGGAAAAAGAAATATTGCACTTCGTTTTTTTAGAATTCTAAATATAATCATTTTACTGATTGCTTTTAAATTGTTGATTGTTTTTGTTGTTTCTAACCTTCACAAAAGCCTGATTTGTTTGTTTCAGCTTTTTAATGAGCAGACTGACATTTTTTTAAATATTTTCACAATTCAGCAAAGCTTTCTAAATATTTAAATGCCCAATTTTATGTGATGCTGTTTCTCCCATCTTGTAGAAGATGATTCTTATTTATTTGTTATGTTTGCAAAATATATACATAAAATTAAGGCAGAATATCTCATCATATTTCTACAAGTAATTGTTCATGCATTCTGTAAATCGCTAGTGATTTTTTTTGTCGGCAGACTGCAAAACAGAGATTTATTGTCCCTCCGATCTTTGTTGATATCAGTTGTTTGTTTATTGATGCAGTTTCTGGAACAATATGGAGAAGTAAGCATGCTGGATATTAAAGGCGCTGATGCAAGTAAAGCTATTCTTGTTGTTGGAATAATGACTCTTCATTCATTTGGGGAAGGATCGGGTGTTGGAGTATCATTCGCCGGTTCAAAGGGACTTTCGCAAGGTTTGCTGGTGACTTTAGCTATAGCCGTGCACAATATACCTGAAGGTTTAGCTGTTAGCATGGTTCTTTCATCCAGAGGGGTTTCACCACAGAATGCAGTGCTGTGGAGTATAATCACATCCTTGCCACAGGTAAATTGGGCTTTGGGCACTTTCTTCTTGTTTGTTGATGTATTATCCTATGGTCAAGTAACACTCGGTAGTTATCAATATTGGTGGGCTTTGTTTCTCTCCTTGTGTGATAACTTCAAGCAATTTATCTCCATCGGACCATTTGTTGTACATCATGGAAATTGAAGGGATAATTAAATGTTAAAGATTGAAGGCACAGTGCATCAGTTTGTTGGATCTTTATACTGATTTGGTGACAGAAACTGTGTGGCTTGAAGTCAAGAACCGGGAGTTATGTTGGTGGATGAGTCGTCTACAATTATGATACCTTTTAAAAATGAATTTATCATCATATTGTCCCATAGAATATTAGCCAAAAAGATATTATATAAATAGTTTTAAATGAAATCATGAACTGCAGAACAAAAAGTGCTTTAACTTTGAATTTGAGTTGATAGTGTTCCTGATTGGTGCACATGAAGTGATAACAGATGCTAGAAATAGTAGTTTTAGGATTTTCCATTGCCCGCAGTCTTTGCACCTCTTTGGAGGGGAACATGTAAAGTATGCATAATTGCAATCGGCATCATCTTAAGTCGTCTTTCTCTTTAGGATAACTTTTTTGCAACACAAGGCATATCAGCATATGTTGTAATTTTGTTTATCTTATAACTTATCATTATTTGGTCTAGTTGAAAGATAAACCCATTTATGTATTTCTTCTGAAATGCTGATGAAAGCCAACACTAATTCTGGCTAATTTATGCATTTTAGCCCATTGTAGCTGTTCCTGCGTTCCTCTGTGCTGATGCTTTTCAAAAGGTCCTGCCGTTCTGCACTGGCTTCGCTGCTGGGTGTATGATCTGGATGGTTATCGCTGAAGTTCTCCCTGATGCTTTTAAGGTAAGACACCTTCTTCAAGAGGAGTCTCTCACTCCATCCTTAGGGCCTCGGACCTCCAACATCTTTAGTTGCATAAATAATATTTATATTGCTTAAAGATATCAATAGCTGTAGTTATAGACTAAGGTGGCTATTCAATGCCCTGATTGGAAGGTGTCCGTAGCTCGGAAGAGAGCCTTGCAAAAGGGGGCAAGAAAAACTTATAAAATGTTGGAAGAAAACTTGTAACAATGGTTTGACCTTAAAAACAAAATCTTGTGACAATGATATGGCTTTTTATCTGGGTTGTAATCCAAAATAATCTGTTTGGAGGCATTGAACCCACAATAATAGTGGGAAGAGAGCCTTGCAAAAGGGGGCAAGAAAAACCTATAAAATGTTGGAAGAAAACTTGTAACAATGGTTTGACCTTAAAAACAAAATCTTGTGACAATGATATGGCTTTTTATCTGGGTTGTAATCCAAAATAATCTGTTTGGAGGCATTGAACCCACAATAATAGTGGGAAATGGCCAGGTTATCATTGTAGTTATATGCCACGGACCATGAGGCCAGCGTTCCTGATCAATATTTTGAGGGTTTTTGGGCCTGCAAATTAACAAGACAGTCAAATTTGGGCCCTTTTTGTTTGAGTGAGGTGAGGAGGTTGCAGCAATACGTGGGGTGGTGTCAGACACTTGTAGGGTTTTTTCCTGTGTTGTACTTGGGGCTTCCTTTGTCAATGGGTGCCTCTGAAATAGGGACTGGTTGCATCTATTGGAGAAGATGAAATATAAGTCATACCACATGACTGGATCAGCTTTTGCTGGGTGATGTCATATGTGGCTCCTTTTTTGTGTCCGGTGGTGGGAAATGCCGTGTTCTTTTTTTTTTTAAAGAAAAGGGTCTACTCCCAAGACGGGAGTCACCACATCCATACTTATGTTAAAAATAAAAAGGCAGCATTACATCAAAGACCATAAGCTACATAGCGCGTTACAATGGGAGATAACATTCTCGTGGTAGAACCGCAGGCCCTTGAAAATAAAATCATTTCTTCCCACCCAAATGGCCCACAGAACCGCGATTGGAGCAGTCATCCGTGGATCCAAGCCCCACCGCACGCAGCGACCTCCAGAAACCCTCCATATCCGCCACGTCCACCCAGGGGCTGCAGACCTCCATACTTCCGCCGAAGTCTCGCAGCCGAAAAACAGGTGGTCCGCATCCTCGACCAAGCCGCCACACCTATCACATCCCGTATCCTCAAGACCAAACAGCCTCCCCCTTCTTGCCTTATCACACAAGCGATTTCTCCTCAGAGGAAATGCCGTATTCTTGTTCTGGCATGACGATTGAATGGAGTCAGGGGCTTTGTACGAGAGGTTCTCCCATTTCTTTGCTTTGGCTGTGGACAAGAATACTTTAGTTGTAAATTGTCGGTCTTCATTGAGGACTGAGGAGTGAGGGTAGTGTATGTGTACCGGTCTTTTCTACGAGGTTTTTGAAGCAATGCACTTTAGAGCTTGGCTAGAAGCTGGCAGAGTTGGAGGCTAAAGAGGGCTCTATGGAGGTGAAAGACCGCTGAATTTAGTTCAAGAAGTTCACGGTGGAGAAGGTATAAAAGGACTTGATGACAGACACAAGCTACTCCTGGGATTGTGGATTTTGCCAAGGACTTTTCTGAAAGGAGTTTGACCATGGTTACGAACTATTATGGAAGGTGCACGCGTCATTGAGGGTGACGATTTTTATATGGCTGCTCCGGAAGAATAGGCCGATGAGGTGATGACAAGAATTTTCGGAGTTTATTTATTAACACCGTGTTTCCTATCTTGTTTGCCAGAGAGGAGGATACTGGGCATCTTTTCTTCTGGCGTGACTGTTAGAAAGGTTTGGAGGATGGCTGGTGTGGAGCAGCTGGACATCTCAGGTCAGGATCAACTTTGTAAGAGCTTTGGAAATCGATTTATCGTTCGAGGGTGGAGAGGGCAGGGTCGTTTGCCATATCATAGACCTATTGACTTGCTAGGAATGCCTTGTTCTTTTGGGAGGAGAGACAGAAAGTTAAGAAATAATTGGGTACTTGCACGTTTCAAGTCCTGGTGAAAGTACATGTAACATTTTTTTAAAATAAGAAATAGAGTTTCTGGATGAATCCAAAAAGGAACAGTCGTCACTTGGAAAAAAAATGCAATTTTAATATTATAAGCACCTTATCATAATTGTTGTCGTTGGTTGCAACATTGCATCTTTTACAATCTGTCTTAATGAAAAATATCCTGATAAGTGTCTTATTGTCGTTGCCATTCGTTCTCTCTCTTTTTTTTGCGGATTTCCAGTAAGCGCTTTTTTACCATTGTTGTTCCTTTTCATTTCTTTTAATATCTCAATCCAAGGTCCTCTAGTCTCCACACTAGGCTTTACTACTTGTCTCTTACTGGATACAGGAAGCAGCTCCCTCACATGTTGCATCTTCTGCCACGATTGCGGTGGCATTTATGGAAGCACTGGGTGCAGCACTTCAAGCCTTGAGTGTTGGCTATAGGTAAGTTTCTTTATCTAACCACATGTTTTTCTCACCAAGGAAAGAAGCATCTCAACTTCTCCACTCACTGTGAATGCATTATAAGGGTCAACCAACCGCCTTATAAAAGCTTTCTATTTATTTAGATAGCAAACCTGAAGGCACAATTAATACCTCTCTCCAGCCTCCCCGGCCGTGCTTGGGAAAACCTACCTGGTTGAGGAAGCCTTCTTAGCTGTCAGTCTTGATTATGGGGAAAACCAGTCATTACTGCACTATGTTTGCCTCCTCCCGGGTTTGCTAGTTGACTCATCCCTTTCCCGAGCTTTGACAAACTGTAAATTGCACATGTTGGTCTAGGGTTGTTTATTCCCTTTCATCATAGCCTTCGGAGCTATCTTAATACTTTATTTGGGGATATGGTGGGCGGAGGCAATTACCATATGATCTAGTTTCTAAAGAACTTTCTATGCTCCGGAAGCCAAAATCAAGTTACATGCATGCACGTTTGTTTAGGAGGCTAAAACCAAGTTACATGCACACAAATTACAGGTATGCAGGTATGTGTGCATGGGAAAGAATGGCATAAAAATGCAAAACTAAGTTTGTGTTGTTCCAGTTTGATCATTTTTGAAAGTATAGTTCTGTTTTAAAGGCTTTGATCATTGCTTTGATTTTTTTGGCGTACTTGCAGCGGCATTGACCATTGCTTTGATTTTTTTGGCGTACTTTCAGCTCTGAGAAGGCGTCTGCATTTGTGTTGTCATTATTATTTGCACTTGGCCCATTGCTCGGTGGGATTGCACTTGTAATATTTGCCCTCACACTCCGTGTTCAGCATGATCTCCTCTCTGGTGTGGCTTCCGGCATTGCATTCCTCCTTGCAGCATGGAGGCCGCTGCAGTTGCTGATATCTATGAAAATGGGCTTTTTATCTATAGTATTCCTTTTGGCTGCGGGTGCTAGCTTTTGCCACGTGTCAACCTCAAGCATACTAAAGCTCAAACGCCACCGGAAGGTTTCTGCCAATGGCCTGTCGACCCCAACTTCCTCCAGCATTTCCCTAAGCGTCCTCACCCTGCAATCCTTTTTTGCATGTGGCGCCATCTCCTTGCATGCTTTGTCAGAAGGGCTCGCTCTTGGTGTGGCTGCTCCGAAGGCCTATGGCTTAGGTCGTCATATGGTCCTTCCAGTTTCTCTGCATGGGCTTCCTCGCGGTGCTGCTGTAGCGAGCTGCATCTTTGGTGCCACCGACAGCTGGAGGGCAGCTCTAGCAGCTGCTGCTTTGACTGGTTTTGCTGGGCCAATGGCTGCCATCGGGGCTATAGTAGCTGGTATTGACTACAGCGGCCTCGACTGCTGGATGGTCTTCGCCTGTGGTGCCCTGCTCCCAAGCTTTGGCAGTGTTCTTCGGCGAGCAGTGAGATTGGGATTCGTTAAAAGTGTTTATGGTTTTGTTATGGGCCTCATATTTGCAAGTGTATGCTTGGTTTCCACTAAGGTGGTCTGCATGCACACTCCTTACTGCAATTCGGCACCTGAGGCAGTCAGATAATCCGCAATGCGCGGCCTCTCTTGATTTCATCTTTTGTTAGTCCAAGCTTCCTTGTGCAGATGGCACATAGAAGCTGGGACTTTTACGCGTGGAAAGGTATATACATCTCTCATATATTATGTGTTTTAGATGTAAAATGACCAGATAAAGTATTATGTAATTTGGAGTCTCAGTAGCAGAGCATGTGATTGGGGACCTCTATCTTGTGTTCTTTTAACTACATTTGGTATTTTATCGTGATATTGTGGTTTTGTACCGCCAGAAATTAGCTAGAAGTTCATCGCAGGGGATTACACTTCAAACCTCGCTTTTCCGACATCCTGATCGTCGATGTCTCTGTTTGGTCAGTATCATTTGATCCTGTTTGGGTCATCACAAACAATCTATTGATAGAGGCATCAATACCATAAATGTTAAAGACCCGATCACATATGTAATCTATTTTTCTTGTAATGACCCTATTTTCTTTTGAAAATATAACATTCGTTTGCAATTCGACACCATGAAACTAATGAACAGAATTGCATCTGATATTCTAAACATTGCTTCCATTTGGAGAAGTTTATAGTTTGTAGGATTTGAAGTGATGCATATTTGTTAAAAATGATAAATCTTAGTTTCAGTTTTTTTAACAGAAAAATAGCAGAGATTGTGTATTATCTACAAAATTTGGGTGTGCTACTGAGTTTTTTTCGCTATCTTGAAAGTTTAAATCATAAAAGGCTGGTTTTTTATGTTTTATTTTGAGTTCTTAACTTGCAAAGAATAATTTTAGGATATTTTTCCTATTTTTAATCCCGTCTTGGGATATCTATAACCCCCCTGCTAATATAGTGGATTTTCTCGTCCCCATACCCTTTTTCTGCCACATGACTTACTCCTCTTTCTCCCCCCTCCCATTTTCTCCCACTCTCCACCCTTCCCTGATCCCCCCCCCCTCTCTCTCTCTCCCTCTCCCTCTCCCTCTCCCTCTCCCTCTCCCTCTCCCTCTCTCTCTCTCTCGCTCTCTCGCTCTCTCTCGCTCTCTCTCTCTCGCTCTCGCTCGCTCTTGCTCTCGCTCTCTCTCGCTCCCCCTTCCCCTCCCTCCCCCTCCCCCTCTCTCTCTCCAATTCAATCGACGAAATACCCGCCCCCTCCACTTCCTCCACTCTTCGACACGTGTACACCCTGCACACCTCTTCTTCTCCATGTTCCTCACTCTTCTTCCATTATTCGTAAGAGGATCTTTTTTGCTAGCACACTCATGTAGATTTTACTATATACTAAATTATATTTAAAAATAAAATAAATATCACATAAAAATCATAAAAATTCAAATGTTTTGGTAATTTAAAAAACATATAAAATCATACAATATACTTAAAAAATACATATACCATCTCTTTTTGTAGCCAATAAAATTTTCTCCAAAAAAATAAAATTGCAATTTACTTAATGTTTTTTATTTTCAAAAATAATAAAAACCAAAATTAATTGTCTTAATTCGTTATATTCAATATTAGTTTGATATGAAATCCAAAACTAAAAATAATACAAAAATGACCTTAACAGTAAGAAATTACAAAACACAAATATTGATTCTTAATTGTTGAACATTTTTCATATATTTTTAAAAATTCAATAAGAGCATTTTACATTACTTATATATACCATTTCAAATATCGAAAATCAAGAAAAAATATATGCTTATTGGTGATTAGCATATAAGTGACATGCATTATAGTCGACCAGTGCAACTTCACATGATAATATTGCCTTATTTATTCTTCATTATAAAACCCATTTGACCATCCATTATAAATATTTTAATATTTAAGTATATATTTTAAAATCAAATCATATGAGTTAATTCTTATTATGCATGTAATAATTCATAATTATTCCTTAAATTCCACAAAAATGATAACATACATATATTAAGTTTCATTTATATTTAGATATGTGTTTGTAGCAAATATAGGTAAATTCCATACTATTTTCTATTAATGTAATAAATAAAGTAATATATGGAGAACAATTGTTATACTAAGAAAATAACAATATATGTTATGCACGCATGCCATATAAATATCTATTTTTAAAAACAAAATGGCATCTAACTATACAAGTTTAATATTAATGAAGTAAATAAATAGTTACACGGAATTGATACTCAATAAAAAATCATATTTAATTATTATTTTCTGATGATTAATCATCATTAATTAATTCAACCCATGCTTGATTATGTAAATGGAAAAAACATCTACGAATAGTAGGATAAGGCGATACCCAATAAAAATGATATATTTTAATTATTTTTATAATAAAGTATGTATGTACAAAAGATATATGTGTATTTTCCATAATATTAAAATAGAAAAAGGCATGAATACCATTATGTTTGCATGTGAGAAGAATGATAGAACGGAAAGGAAGCTATATATCATTTTCTTTTCGTCAATCTTTTGTACTTTTATGTATATGGATATGAAACAGCACATTATTATATCATCTATAGAGATAAGATATATTATGCATTGACCAAATTCACATAATACATAATAGATATTTTTATTATATAATTGACATGTCACGCATACACGATCAGCTTAATTTTACAATAAAAATGAAATTTTGCAAGAATTTTTAAAATAAGTTTTAAAACCTTCAGACACTATTAGAATGAATACTTTGAATATTATCCATTTATAAACTTTAAAAGTTTACTTGGAAATAATAAGATTTTAAGTTTATATTTTTTGTGTATTTACTTTTTATATAATATGCTATTGGCAAAATATATTATAATTTCTAATGAAAGCTTTAAATTGTTCATCAAAAATTTTTCAAAAAATAACTTTCTAATAAACAAAGTGTGAATTTTGTCAAAAGATGTCTCTCTCTCTCTCACATACACAAAAGAATCGCAGCTACGCGAGCATTAGACTAATTATAGAAAAAAACTAGGATATCATGGTGTACATTTTGAATAGTCTTGATATTATCCTTTTGTAAGAAAGGAACGGTAAGGTTGTGTTGGTAAAGCTTGGAGGAGAATTCTAAATAAGGTCTCCGAGTTGAGAGCGTATCCTCTGATGTAGTTCAAACTACAACAGAGATGTTGTACTCCTCTTCTTCTTTTTTTCTTTTTTTACAAAAAATGCTTTGAAAAATCTAACCATGTGGATTGAATCTATGAATATTATTCTACCTGTCAAAATTTGTCCAAATCGGCCTTTCTAGCTATTTTATCTTAATGGACAACGGTCCAATCCTTTTTAAATGGGTTTTAGTTCCTTAAATGTTCACTTTTCCTTGGACTATTAAGATAAAGTAGCTAGAAAAGATGAATTTTGATCATTTTTGATAAATATGTAGAACAATATTCATAGATTCAAACCATGTGGTTGGATTTTTTAAAGTATTTTCAAAAAAAATAGAGAGGTGCAGCATCCCTATTGTAGTTTGAAGTACATCAAATGACCTGCTCCCTAAAAAGTTTCGGAGATATTGTATGGGATTAAACCAAGTAAGACTTTACAAGTTATTTTCGTGATATCTTTACACTTGCGCCCTTTTGTGTTTTTTTTTCAATAATACTTATGCCCTAACTTTTTTGTTATTAGTAGGTTGATTGGTATGTAGTTTTGTACTTTCTTTTTCATTCCCCGCATGTCATTCTCATCGATGATTTAACTAGTTACTTATGCTCTTATTCACTTATTGTGTTACATACATACAAACATATGATCATAAAATCCTCAAAAATAATGTACATGAGAATATCGACATTCATGTTATGGTTATGATCATATAAAATGAATAAATAGCCATCTTATCTCTCTCCTGATGAATGAATACTCATGTTATGTCTCTCCTAATATGAATATATGCACGCACACGCACAGATATATGTATATGTACATATACATACATATACATATACATACATATATATATATATATACATGCGCTCACTAATAACATTGATTGATCAGATTAATAACAATGACTGATCAAACTAACTAATGTGATCATCATATAAATGTGATTGATCAAATTAACTAATGTGATCATCATATAAATGTGATTGATCATTCACATATTCTCATTAATTAAATTTAGAATAAACACGGAGCAATGTTGATCAATCCTAAGTGAGGATTTGATTAATCAAGAGGATAACCTATTTTAGATAAGGTTGGAATTTGGTTCTATAAAGTCGTACATATATGACATGATTACATCGCATTTTTTTGAGACTTCTGCATATTTTCTAAAAGAAAAAATGAAAGTTGTTAGATATCTCCATAACTTTTAACTCTTTCAAATCGAAGTTTCGAAGCTTTTGTGCTTGACTTTTAGTTTTGTCTCCTTGGAACTTCTCTTCTACTTTCTTTCTTTGTGATCTTAACTTGTTGAGGCTTTGCCCTTAACTTCATTTGCTTCTTTTGTCTTTTTGCAATATGTTCGAGTCTTCGAATCCATTCCTTTCTTTAGAATATAATCGTTGGATTTCCTTTGTATTTCAAAACCTCTCTACCTCTTTAGTACGCGTGAGTATGCGTGCGAGTTTAATTTAAAATTACTTTTCCATATTTGTTTTAAGTCTACGCAATTTTCAATTTGCGCACAACTACCTAAAACCTAATAATGACCTCGGAAATGAGACTCATTAAATCCATTTGAATAAACACCTTCTCTCTTTTATATCTAGGTTCATATAGCCATTTTTGGCATTAAAATGGTCTCCTCGGTAATGTTGGGTGCATCCAACAAGATCATAGGAACTCGTTATCACTTAATGTCTTGATGGGAGATGAACGGCTCTCTTTTGGCTCTTTGTTAATGGGCAGTCCGTCTATATAAAGGACTGTAGTCTTAGCCTTTAAAAACAAACAAAAAACATCACAACAGAAGCATTATATTCTCTACCCCCATCTGCTCTCCACCACTTGTGCGCTCATTGTGAATCCACGTAGGTGGATTTTGTGCTTTGTTTTTCTAAAATGATGAAGGCCAACGGACGTTCGACGCTTCTCTCTTTCTAGCATCGGGAGACAACATCCAGTTGGGAGGTGATTGAATCTGGAAGCCAGACCGCCATCAAGCTCGTGCATAGGAGCGGCGGAATCTGTCTTCACGACAGCGTCTTTCGACGTGCCTCCATTTCCTAGGATGAATCTTTCAAATTATTATTTCTTTGTTGTTATTTTGATCGTATTTGCTTGCCAATCTTAAAATACAATATCCTTGCAAACCGTCCTAGAAAACCATAGTATTTTTCCAATATTGTGAATACAGATCCGTAAGTTTTCTATCTACTGTTCCATTCTATATTTGTTAATTAAACATTTGCAAAATGGATCCTAGAGCAATGATGACTTCGGAAGACATTGCTAGTCTTAGACCTGAAAAATTTGTATGATTACATTTCCGTAGATGGCAACAAAAAATGAGGTTTTGGCTAACTTCTTTAGGATCAGTCTCTGCTGTAACTCCTCCTGAGGAGCATGAATGTCATGTCACTCCCGTTGATCATGTTAACTATGCCTTATTCTCAATAGGCTCCACTTACAACGATCCGCTTTCTTACCCTATATCGTCTCACTCAAAAATACCCAAAGAGATAGATTACTTTTGTCATGGTAGAATTCTCTCTGGTTTATCCGACAAGCTTTATGATATATACCATATGCACCCTACTACCCTCGAACTTCGGAAAGCTTTAGATGATAAGTTTGGTATGCAAGATGCGGGATTAGAACGATATGTCTTTATCTAATGGCTTGACTATAAGATGGTAGAGAACAATCCTATCTTCGCACAAGTTCTTTAATATCAAAATCTTGTCTATAACTCTATTTCTAGTGTCTATAAGCTCGAGGAAAATGTACAAGTAGTCGCTCTAATAGAAAACGCCCTTCTTCTTGGAAAGATTTCGCTAAATCTCTCTGTCATAGACAAGAGAAGATGAACATGTCTTCCCTCGTAAAGTCTCTTCAAACTGAAGATCATCATAGATCAAAAGACTCCAATTACTACCTTCCTATCAATCTAGTAGACCATGTCAACTTCAAAAAGAAACCCCATAAATTCCACCCCAAATCCTAACAACCTTTCAAGAAAGGCAAGCAACCTGATCAAAATAATAACACTAATTCTAGAGGCCAACGCATCTACTACGCGTGTGGCAAGCCCGATTACCTTACGAACGTATGCAAAAATCATAAGGGACAAAAGAATCAACCTCCTAATAATGTTGAAGTCAATATGATTTATGAGGGGGCCGACACTTATGAAAGGTTAGAAATTAACTCTGCTATTCCTAATATTAGTTATGCCTCCCACGATAATTAGTGGTTGGATTCTGGAGCCGTATCTCACATCTGCTATGATCGCTCTTCTTTTCTCCCTATCAGACTGATAACAGTCGTGTCATCTTCTGGGGTGATGATGTCTCCGTGAAACACATCATAGGCTTCGGACGCGTGGATTTGAAGCTCACACAGGAAAAGTCTTGAAGCTATATGATGTCTTACATGTTCCAAAATTTAAGAAGAACCTTATTAGTGAAGTCCTAGTTATGTCTTATGGTTATTCCTTATTAAGTCAGGGAAATAAAGTTGTAATCTCTCATTTTGGATCTTTCATAAGTGTCGGTTATATTTTTAATGGTCTTCTCAAGTTTAGTGTTCAGTCTTGTAATGGTTCCTCACACATCGATGAGAATTGCATTAGAACTCTTTCTACTATCATGTCATCCGATATTTGGCATGCGCGCTCAGGACATGTGAACAAAAATACAAAAGCGTATGATTCATATGAACTTAATTCCCAAAATTAATATAACAAATAATGAAAGATATCAAATTTGTGTGCACCCCAAGTTGCCTAAGAAACCCTTTAGATCAATAGAAAGAAACTCTATACTACTTGAACTAGTTCATACTGATGTATGTGACCTAAATCATGTTCTCACTCATGATAACATGAGCTACTTTGTGACCTTTACAGATGATTTTTCAAATTATTGTTATGTTTATTTGCTAAGATCAAAAGATAATCAAATAGAAAAGTAAGGTCTACAAAACCCAAGTAGAGAACCAAATCGATAAGAACATAAAAAGGATTAGATCCGATAGAGGAAGTGAGTACACTTCAAATGAATTAAATCAGTTATAACGCTCAGTTTAATGGTGTGGCTGAAAGGAAGAACAAATCACTTATCGACATAGTCAATGCCATGCTAGCTGAATCAGATTTTAACCAACGGTCGTGGGAGGAGGCTCTTTTAACCACAAACTATTTGCTTAACCGCATCCTTTTCAAACACATAGATAAAACTCCTATAAACTTTGATTTAACAGGAAATTGGTTCTAAAATACCTTAAAGTATGGGGATGCTTGGCCAAAGTTAAGATTCATGAAAATAAGAACATGAAGTTAGGTCCTAAGACTCTGGACTCTGTTTTCATAGGATATGTAGAAAATAGTAATGGCAATAGATTTCTAGTCATAAAATCTGATATCCAAGAAATCAGGGACAACTCATGATTAGACCCATAGATGCCGTATAGTATGAAAGCATCTTTCCTCTCAAATCTTCTTTCCCTAGACAAGTTGGTGACAGAACTTCAAATTCTCAAAACATTGAATATCCTCAAGATACACCACAAATTATTGAAGAAGCAGAACCATTAAATCAAGAAGTGGTTGATCCCCCTAATGACCTAGGTCGAGGTAAAAGGACTAGAATGGCTAAGAACTTTGGTCCTAACTTCTATACTCTCTTAGTAGAAGAAGATCCCAAGACCTATGACGAAGCTATGAAATAAATAGATTATAGTTTGTGGAAGGAAGCAATTGATAATGAAATAGAATCTATAATGAACAACCACACTTGGAATTTGACTGATCTTCCCCCAGGGTACAAGACTATTGGATGTAAGTGGGTTTTCAGAAAGAAGTTACGAGCAGATGATTTTATAGATAAGTAGGCTAGATTTGTAGACAAAGGATACAAACAAAAAGAAGGTGTTGATTACTTTGACACTTATGCTCTTGTAACAAAAATTCATCTATCTGTGTTCTTGTTGTCTTGGCTGCGATTCACAATCTTGAAATCCATCAAATGGATGTCAAGTTTGCTTTCCTAAATAGCGACCTTGAGGAAGAGATTTACATGGACCAACCTGAAGGGTTCGTAGTCCCTGGACAAGAACACAAGTTGTGTACATTTGTAAATTCTTTATATGGTTTGAAACAAGAACTTAAGCAGTAGAATGTTAAATTTGATAAAACTGTTTTATCTGTTGTCTTCACTGCTAATGAATCTGATAGATGCATTTATTCTAAGACCTCTGAGAATGGTATTATAATCATGTGCTTGTATGTTGATGACATCTTAATATTTGGATCAAATTCAGCTATTATCTCTGAGATTAAATCTTTTCTTGATAAAAACTTTGATATGAAAGATTTTGAAATAACTGATTTTATACTTGGAATAAATTTGAGTAGATCTACTTCTGGCTACACTCTAAACCAGTTTCACTATGTAGAAAAGGTTTTGCATAGGTTTGATATGTACCATAATGTGCATGTTAGTACTCCATATGATCCTTTCCTACATCTAAGGCACATATGGTAATCCCGTGGATCGGTCTAGATATGTTCAAGTCATAGGAAGCTTAATGTATCTAGACAATTGTTCTAGACCTGACATAGCATATGCTATCAGTAGGTTGAGTAGATAAACTAGTTATCCTAATACTGATCATTGGAAGACTTTGGTAAGAGTTTTTAAATACCTTAAGGATACTATTGAATACAATGTACAATACACTGGTTTCGTAGCTGTATTAGAAGGCTACACGGATGCAAATTGGATTGTATACTTTGATTAAATCAAGTCTACTAGTGGTTATGTGTTTCATCTTGGTGGCACGACAATATCTTGGAAATCCTCCAAACAAACTGTTAGAGCAAGATCCATAATAGAGGCTGAGTTTATAGCTTTGGATTTAGCTTGTTGTCAGGCAGACTGGCTAAGAAATCTTTTAATAGATCTACCCATCATTTCAAAGCCCTTTTCCTCCTATCTCTATTCATTGTGATAGTAGATCTGTCATAGATAAAGCTCAACAATCTAAAGGTAAACCTGGAAAATGTTTTATGAGATTGATGTATGAAGAGGTGAGAGACTTCATTACCCAAGAATATCTCTACAATTTGTGAAATATGTAGAGAATATTGTTGATCCTCTCACAAATGGCCTAGCTAGAAAGCTAGTACTCAGTGCGTCGAGGGGGGTGAGTTTTTTACCCATTAGTTTAACACCATAGTGGTAACCAAACCAATCTAAAAATGGAGATCCCATGAGGAATGCTTCAAAGGGACAACTAAGTTGTGTTCATATTTGATGGAAGCACAGACTTAGGAGTTTTACTCCTGACCTATCCCTATGGCGCATAGTGCTTCGGTGCTGTCTTAGTAGAGGAAGAGTTCTTCTCTGAATGGAGTCAAGCCATATATGACAGGGTGTAGGACCGGACAGTACTGTTAGCCATGTGAGTCCGAGGCGAACCATTCTTACAATAAATGTTATTGTAATATATGATTTACCAATAAAAGTTATTGATTGTTTCACTCCCTTTCTGAGATTAAATGAATGAATGCACTATAAGGTCCCTCTATACAATTAGGGTTATGTACCATGGACATCTTGATAATCATACAACTGTTGATTCATTAATTGAATCATAGAGGCTAGTGCTTGGATGAATATCTAAGGAGTTAGATTGATGACTTATCAAGCAACGTCAAATGATTATTAAGAGATGATCTCCAACCTGAGTAGGAGATGGCAATCCTTTCTTATTAAGGCTCATATCTGACCAACCTCTTGATGCAGGTCCTCTGCATGGGAATAGTGATTTGGAGGTGTCAGATTAGTTAGGTCAAAGGGTTGACTCAACAAGATCGAGATAACCTAAGTCCTATGTTGAATATTGTCACAATGTAGGCATACATCCTCCGACTAGAGACAGATGTATTACTATATGTTTGAGTGTGTACATTTGGTAGACCAGTAGGTTGATAACCTAACCAAGGTCTATACACCGGCGAGCTAGTGTGCATGTAAGGGCATATGAGTAATATGATCTCTCAAAGGGATCATACAAGTTCACTAGTGAATCGAAAGACATGAGCTCACTCATGAGATATTGGGACCGATCAAATTCCATGCATGGTCATCGTGCTTTGGAAGCATGACGAGAATTTGAAGGTGTGGTATATGCTTTGGGAACGCATATGATCGATACCGATTTTCAATGACCAATATTGAGAAAGTTGATAATAATACCCTGAAGATGGCAATATAAGTTGATATATATCTTTGGGTTTATCATAGGTCTTCCAGTATGCAGGATGTACATGTATTAGGAATACCTGATGGCGATGTGATCATAAACGATTGTATAACCATGACGGTTCTATTCTAAGGGAGTGATGAAAAAAGTTGGGATTTTAATGACTCCTTTCAGTAGAGAAGTGATCTGATCTTGGTCCAAGTATTGGACATTGATTTGAATGAGATTCAGATGCAATAAGAAGATTTTATTTATAGTCTTGATTTAATCAAGCATCTATGAGAGGTCCATGAGATCTGGATTTAAGATGTGATCTCAATATCCAAGTCACTATACGTGGAAAAATATAATCATCATTTCTTTATCTCCAAGTATCTGTGGAGAAAGCACATTATTCTTGAAAGGGTTCAAGAATAATTCCATTGTTGAATTGTATCTAAGTATTGAGAAATGGATAATTAAATGTGATTTAATTATCTTGAATATTGTGAATTTGATTCACATTATTAGGATGCATGAATGATCATCCAATATAATTAAATGTGATTTAATTATTATGGATAAGAATAATGTGGATAGCAATACCAATTATTCATAATATGTTATAAATGTGATTTATAATGTATTAGAGAGAGCTTATTATGATTTATATTTGTTGATTAATTATTTGTATGAATTGGATTCACATTGGA
Organism: Ottelia alismoides; assembly: GCA_037367405.1. Classification (NCBI taxonomy): domain Eukaryota; kingdom Viridiplantae; phylum Streptophyta; class Magnoliopsida; order Alismatales; family Hydrocharitaceae; genus Ottelia; species Ottelia alismoides. Next base: position 290,302 of record JAZKJV010003642.1, on the reverse strand, counting down.
TAATTAATTGAAAATGTAAATCACGTTTTATTTTGAGTTGTGAATGTGATTCATAAATTTCCACTGGCAAGATTGCAATATTCTCAAAATAATAATAAACACTAGTAAAAAATATTGCATTATCCACGCAATCAAACCACAATAAATATTATTGTGGGTAAAACCTATTGCCCACGGTAAATTACTGTAACATGAAGTTAATTGTAATGATAATTACCGTGGCCAAAAATGTTAGGCTACAGTACTATTATTGTGGCCAATTTTTTGACCACAATACTATTACCATGACTAATAATTTGAGACCACGAAATTTTTATCGTGGCCAAAGTATGCGTAAAGATTGCAAAAATAATGATGGAAAATCCTAAACCTAGGAATGCAAATGGATGGATATTGATGCAGATATATGTATTATTGTATCCTTACTTATCCAATTTTGAATACGGATATGGATGCGGATACAGATATTTACGGATATCATACCATATCCTTAAAAACGGATATGAATGTAGAACGGATACTGATCGCATACGAGTAATGTTAAAATTAAGGGTTTTTATCAGTTGTGCCCCTTTGAGATATTGCAATAACAATTATGCCCCTTCTATTTTTGGAATATCAGTTGTGCCCCTATCTTCTTGCAAAAGTCACAGTTCTGCTCTTTTGTAATATCAATTATGCCCTTACTTTACTTTAACTGAAGGGTTGAATTGTGAATTTTGTAAGAAGGTAAGGACACAACTGATATTCTAAAAAAGAGAGGGGCATAACTGATATTGCAACATCTCAGAGGGACACAACTGATAAAAACTCTAAAAATAATATATAGAATCGACTTAAAATATGTATAAATTGGATGGAAAATGCATGATATAACTTTTCTAAATGTGTTTATATCAAAAAAATCAAACAAATAATATGGTAAAAGAAAGCATAGATTTATGTTATATATAGTTAAATATCAATCTATGACTATATTTATATACGAAAATGAATATACAGATACGGATACGGATACGTATATTTGCAGATATCAAAACGATATCCATATCCGTATCTATTTTAAAATGGATACGGATACGAATGTCAATCGGATACACATATATGTATCTATTTGCCAACATATTTGTTTTTAAGTGGATGTTGATATGTAATTTTTTTTTGATAAATCAGGATATGGTTGATACAGGTAATGACGTATATGTATATTATATATAAGTTTAGTCTACTAGGGAAAAATCATGACAATAAATTAAGATGACTATAATCTCTTTGGATAATAAGATTAAGCTACGTTTTATTTACCATTGAAATCCCTCCATTCCCTCCCAAATTTCAGCCTTCCCTCCCAACAAAATTAGGAATATATCCCATCCTTTCTTAATTAAAGAACACGATCGTACATTATTCCATTTATTACTAAATCGTTTCCCAAATCCCATATTCACGGTTCCCTCTAAAAATTCAAATCCCATGATTCCCTCCTAAATCCCTAAAAAAACTCGACACGCCCTCTTCTTTTTCATATTGTGACGCCCTCCCTTTTCCTATTGTGCCGCCAGACCCATCTCCCCATCGTCACTCTTCACAGACCCATTTCTTTCACCCCTCTCGCTTGCCCCCTTCACCCTTAGGCCGTGTTCGGTAGGAGCATAAGGAGGAATGGAATAAGGGGAATAAGCCCCCAACACGCTTCCCCGTGGTACGACTATTCCCTATTATTTCATCTTATTTCACTCTTATTCCTATCTTTATCCCACCTTACCTACCTTTATTTCACCTTATTCTCCTTATTCTTATCCTCCAGCCGAACGGAGAATAGACCCGTATTCCCCTTATTTCTCATCTTTATTCCTGCTTATTCTCCTTCCGAACGGGCCCTTAGTGCGCTTCGTCGCAGTGTTCCTTAACGAACCTGGTCATCATCTCTTCTCAATGCACGTGTTCGTACTTGGTATTTCTTTTTGTGTATGCGTGTTTACATTTGATTTCCTTCTCTTCAAGGTACACACACCTTTAATTTGTATATTAAGAATGTCTTATATCTGCTCTTGAGTTGGGCATCACTGTAAAGTTATTTTCAATTCTTGTAGTCATGTTGTTTATATCCCCAAAATTACCACATGCTTGTTTCATGCTTTACCATTCTTGTTGATAATAGTTGATGACATCAGTTCGTTAAACCATACTTCTTGTTATATGAATCTGTTATCTCTGGTACATTTGATTAAAAAAACTTTTGGCTGTAGGAGTTACAAATTTTTTTAGTGCATATACTTATAGTTTCAGAAATCATATGGATTGACCAAACAAATTGATTTGTATTACTTTCACAATGTATCTTAACTAAAATGGTACATAATATGTTTCACTTCAAAATAAAATTTATATAGTGTTATAGATATCTAATATTTAAGTATATGATATTTTTGGTCCGATGTAAATTCTATAATAGGAGATGGGATTACTTTGTGAGAGTATGAGGAGAAAAAGTTAAGAGGGGAAGTCATGTGGCATTAGACGGGATAAAACCTAACTTAGTAATATAAATATAGTTCTATACGAATATTAGGGAAATAAAAGATATGAAATGAAAGAATGCTTTTTCTTATTTTACAGATTGAGTTCAGCGTAATATTCAAGTATCTCATAAGTTTCAAATTTATGGATTATTAATATATAACAGATATGTTGATCACTAGCATTCCATGAGAAATTTCAAGATCACAAACACATAACATATATATGTATAAGATTCAAAATCTTGAATCACTAATATATGACAAATTTCTAGATCACTAATATATGACACATGAAAGGGTTGCTATGTCTCATTCTATATATTGATTTCTAGATAAGATTCAAATATCTACGGAAGACTCGAATCAATAGGGAAATAAAAGATATCAAAGTTCTACAAATGATTCATAATCATCCACCAATTATAAAAAATCAATGAGACTATCTCATTCTACAGATTGAGTTCAATTTCACGATGACATCGATTATGAAATATCCGTATATGATGATAATTGGGAACCAAAATAATTATATGTTATTATTGGTGTTGGTGTTGGAAAATATGTGAATTATAATACAAATCATCATCTTTAGTTTGGATAACTACATGTAAGAAATTTTGTTTAGCACATGTTAACTTATAGTTTCTCCTATTATGAAAAATGATGGATTGATATATTTTATGTAGATGGACAAGACTTGGTTGACTAAACGATTGTCAGATATTGAAGTATATAATTGAGGAGTCCATGATTTTTTAGATTGAGCATTTCATTCTGATAGAGCACGATACAGATATGGATCTAACAAGGATTGTATTTATTGTCCTTGTCGGAAGTGTATGAATAATAAGAGATATAAACGAAAGGATGTATGTGATCACATTATTTTGAATGGGTGGTGGCAGAGATACATTATATGGAATTTACATGGAGAGGAGGAAGGGCAACAATCAACATCAAAAGTTGTAGAATTCGAAGAGAGAAATGAAGACATTCCTCTTCCTATGAGAGCAGATGAACCTATTGAATTCGGGGGTAATTCGAACAATGTTGAGGAGGTTGATAAAGAAATGGATCAATTTCTCAAAGCTTTTATGGAAGTGGAGGAACTCATTGCCAATGGGTTGAAGATGTCTTAATTCAAGTTCATCTTAAAACTATTCAAATTGAAAGTTAAGCATCGAGCAACAACTGCCTTAATGTCAGATATGCTGCAGTTTATTTCCGAAGTATTAGAGAATCCACCCAATTATCCACAAAGTTGGTATGAGGCTAAGAAGAGACTCCATGCGTTAGGAATGAATTTTGTGAAGATCGATGCATGTCCAAATGATTGTATTTTATTTTGGCAGGAGAATAGCCATCTTGAAACTTGTCCAGATTGTAAAAGTTCAAGATGCAAAGATGTATGTGATTCTGTAGTCAACAAAAAGAGAAGGAAGAAGTCAGCAAAGATTCTACGATATTTCCCTTTAATTCCTAGGTTGCAACGCCTCTATCAATCACAAAAAACTGGAAAATGGATGTCATGGTATAAGAAGATAAGAAAAGATGACTGTAATGGTCTTATGCGCCATCCAGCTGATACTGAAGAGTGGAAAAGATTTGATTTGATCCATCCAGATTTTGCAAATGAGATGCGTAATGTAAGACTTGGCATTGAGGGTGATGGTTTCAATCCTTTCGGTAACATGAATAATAGCTACTCTGTATGGCCAGTCGTCGTATTCACATACAATTTACCACCGTAGATGTGCATGAAATCTATGTTTACAATGATGTCATTATTAATACTTGGAAGTAAAGGTCCTGGAAATGCAATTGATGTATATCTACAACCATTACTTGAAGAGTTGAAGATTCTGTGGATGATTGGTGTTGAAACATATGATGTAAATAAAAATGAAACTTTTTATATGCGAACAGCAGTTTTATGGACCATTAATGATTTTCCCGCATATGCAAATTTATCTAGGTGGAGTACAAAAGGATGCATGTCCTATTTGTATGGATCGAACACATAGTTTACGTCTGAGTGGTAGTTTAAAATAATGTTACATGGGTCATCGTCGTTTTCTTCCAGAAACACATAAATGGAGGTCATCGATTCAATAAGAATTTTGATGGTAATTCAGCCGGGGAATGTTTGAACTTGAGAAACATTCGTTACAGTGGAGCAGAAATATGGAATCAGCAACAATGTTTGGAGGAAATTCTACTTGGACGTCCTTTTAAACAATTTAGAACAGGTGGTTGGAGGAATAAGAGCATATTCTTTAAAGAATTACCATATTGGAAAAATTTAAAAATTAGACACAATTTAGATGTCATACATATTGAAAAGAATGTCATGGACAACACTCTATGTATTTTAAATTTATCAGGCACATCTAAGGATACTCTTAGAAGTAGACAAGATCTTCAATAATTGCGTATCAAAAGTGACTTGCATCCAATTGATGTCAGAGAAAATACATTTGAATTACCAAATGCGAGCTATACATTGCCACTTGAAAAACGAGAAACTATTTTAGGTTTTTGAAAGCGATTCGGGTTCCTGAAGGTTATGCATCAAATTTATCAAAATGTGTTAATAGAGCTGAGAGAAAAATTTCCGGCCTAAAGAGTCATGATAATCATTCATCTATATATATATATATATATATATATATATGTAAGTGTTTATGTCATTATCTCTACGTGGAAGTCTACCTGATAATGTACTACAACCATTGATGGAGCTCAGTTTTTATTTCAAAGTTATTTGTTCTAAAGTTCTTACTATTTTAGTAAGGTGGGAGACTGATATTGTAGAAATGTTATGCAAGTAGGAGCAGATTTTTCCACAATCATTCTTTGATGTGATGGCCAACGAGGCTCGAATTGCAGGACCGGTAAAATACAGATGGATGTATCCAGTAGAGAGATTTCTTAAGAAGTTAAAAGACCATGTATTTAATATGTCGCATCCAGAAGGTTCCATAGTAGAGGGTTATCTCTTTGAAGAATGTGTTAATTTTTCATCATTATATCTTGATGATGAAAATGATATCTTCAACTCTGTCAAAGAAAGTAAAGATGACATAGATGTTGACAATGATGATGATGGTATTTAATCTACTCTTTCAGATTATGGAAAGCCAGCAAGTGGTACAACTCGAAAGTTTTTAGATGCTGATGAGATGAATTTGGCTCACTATTACATATTAATGCAGAATAAACAACTTGATATGTTTTTCGAAGAGTACAATAATATGTTTCAAAATCTTGAACGACGAAAGTCTATCTATGCACATAATTTCTTATAATGGTTTAGGTCTAAACTTAACCAGCTCAAAGATTGTCAAGACAGTAGATGGACTTCTGAGTTGCAAATTTTAGCTGAAAGACCATTTTCATTTATCCACACATATACTACTTATACAGTTAATGGGTTTAAGTTTTGAATCAAATCTGTTGACTTACATAGAAGAACACAGATGTGTGGTGTAATTGTGAAATCTCATCTTCAATCAGGCTTGGATGGCTACTATGGAGAGGTAATTGAAATCATTGACATCAATTTCACACACGATAAGCGTGTTGTTGTTTTCAAATGTATCTGGTTTGATGTATTCAATAAAAATAGAGGTTTGTAAAAAAATAAAGATGGTTATATTAGTTTAAATCGAAGTCCTATATTGGAGACAGAGGAACTGTTTGCACTTGCAAGTCAGGTTGAACAAGTTTTTTTTGTTGACGATATTGAAAGACATGGATGGATAATTCCTATTAGAACAATACTGCGAGCCTATTACAATATGCATGAAAAAGATATAAATGATTCCGATGAGGAAAGTGAAGCATATCAAGAAGAAAATTTAAGCTACTAAAGGTAATAATATATGCAATTATTGTTTCTATGTCTAATTATTATTGCTTTGCTTGCTACAATATATGAGATATGCTTTGCAGACTCTTTTCTATATAATATCGGGATTGTTGTAATGCATATGCCTCCCCGTCGAGGAGCAATTGATCGCAGAGTACATGATCACAACACACAAGATGAGCAACATTCACCCTCTCCATCTACAAGATCATCATTGGTAAATCTTAATATTTAATTATTCACTTTAATATGAACTCTTGCATAAATTATTATCTTACATGTTGTAACAAAGGTGCATTCCCATCGACGGGCGATCGATGATATTGTACATGATCGCAACACACCAGATGAACATCATTGGTCATCTCCTTCAAGGCTATCATTTGCATCGGTAATGTTGTGTTGTTAAAGGCTGTATAAACATGAGAATTGTATTTTTTGTAAAGGTTATCATTTTAAAATATGATTAACTTATATTGTTTAACACCCGGTGGCCTCTTGTCGACCAGCAATAGATCATAGAGTTCATGATCGCAACACACCAGATGAGCATCATTCTCCTTCTCCTCCTACGACACCATCGTCTGCATCGATAAAGTTGTGTTATTTAAGGTTGTATTAAAAAAATCGTATTTGTTAGTAAATGCCATCATTTTTATAATATGAATAATTTTTATTGTTTATCATCAGGTAGCCTCTCGTCGACGGGCAATCGATCATAGAGTACATGATCACAACACCCAAGATGAGCATCATTCGCCATCTTCTACCATGAGATCATCATCTACATCAGCTACTCCATCTGAGGAGGATGTAGGGACTCCAAGTACATATGAGTCCAAAAGACCATGAGTACGGGGTGTTGCACAAGGAGTTGCTCTCAACCGTCTTAGACTAGGAGAGATTTTTTTGTAAATCTTGTGGACGGTTATGTTGTTAGAATCAATAGTGAACTTTTTCAAAGTCATTTAGGTATACTCACTCGTAGTATTATCCCAATTACGATCCGCAATTTTCGAAGAAATGCCACAAAAGAGATGCGTGATCTACTTATGAAGAGATTGAGGGTAAGGTTTTAATATATACCTTAGGAACATAGTTCATATTTTTATATGGAAATTTTAATCAGAATATATTACAGGAATCATTTTCATGGAAGATCAACGATGAGTTGGCTAAGATGATTTTTTCGCATGCTTCAGAGTTGCATCGAAGTTGGCGATTTCGGATTAAGAGAGATGTAAGAAAATCAATTTTTTTGATCATTGTAGGTTTATCGTTGGAATGAATTCATATATAGAATTATAATCCATACTTGTTATCTATATTTGCAGCACTTTGATGAGAACATCCCGATAAGTCAACTACTTGCTAATGTACCGGAAGGTATAACTGAAGAAGATTGGAGAACTTTAGTTGAGTATTGGACATCCAAGGAATATAAGGTATAAATTCGAACATTTAGTGGTTAGTTCAATAGTGTTCATGAATATATGGCCATAAAACTTTTTGAGAAGATGGATCCTGAAGTTATGTTTATGTTTGTGATAAGGAGTTTCCGTCCATATAATCTATGCTTTATATTAGACCATTTTTCATATCGATGATATTGCTAGACATTGTTAACATTCCATTCAACTAGATCTACTTAGAATCTATTTGATACTAATTACGATTGAATAATGAAATTTTGATGTGCAATTAGAAATGATTGTTTTTACCATTATTGTTGATTAGAAGCTCCTCTTTGTTTATAAATGGTATTTGTTTTAAATCTTTGTTCATCCATCAAAATAATTCCAACTGTCCTCTTTAGTTTAGATTTTTGTTCAAAAATAATAGGTTCTAATTATGGAAATTATATTGTTATAGGCAATGCAATGTAGAAATGCACATAATCGATCAAAGTTAACACATGCAGCTCATCGCATGGGTAGAAAAAACACCAAGCAGTTAAAGCACGAGTTGGTATGTAATTACTATTTTTAAATTTAAGTAATTTTTATGCATTACCTCATATATTTATTTATATAATTAAATTCAGATGAAAAAGGGTATTGATGCTGATCGATGCAATCTTTTTATATATTCAAAAATTAGAGAAGGAAAAGATGGCTCAAGAATGTGGCATGATAAGAAACTGCAAAAGCAACATGAAAGTTAATTTACTTATGTTTCATATTCATTTTAATATATTTTTAATATATGTATTAATTCAAATTCTTTTTATTTCATTACCTCAGGAGCACATGATGGCACTTCAAGACCCTAATGATGGTTCTCCTATCTCTTCAAATGCAGCATATCTACACGCTACTGGACCTGAACATTCAGGACGCGTGAGGGGAGTAGGCGGAGAGGTTAATCCATCCAAGTACTATGGAGGTAGAGGCCAACCATATGATAACTTACATGATCGAGTCACAAGATTAGAGGTCTTGCTAGGAAAGATAGCAAAATCAGTTGTTGTCATTACCAAAGCACAAGAGGCGTCATCATCGAAGGACAGTCGTTCATCACAAAGAGAGTGTTCATCGTCTGGAATGAACAAAGACAAGGGTGTGAGAACATATGATGATGAAAATTCAGAAGATGATGCAGATTTTAGTGATTTTGCTTTAGATGAGTAGCATTTAATTTTAGACCGATCTTTATGTTACATCTCATATTGTTAGATTTCAAAGGTCATATATTTTCTAATTTTTTATTAGCTAATTGAACCTTAATTACCTCTTATTTTGTTAAAAACCTTACGTTGAGATGAGGATTATGCAGTTTTTCAACCTGTATGCTTGTGCTTATCATAAGTTTGTTTGTTGGCTTGTATGTAGATTTATCATGTGTACGCATGTTCACCATGTGATTATGATAGTACAGGGAATGAAGATCGAATACCAAATGCATATTATATGATATTTTGTTAAATGATTAATTGACACATGCATTGATTTTTTTTAAAGTCTGCTTTTTTTGCCACGGTACAACTTCCATGACCAAATCTCTGTCGCCACAACTATTAAACCGTTGTCAAAGTCTATGCACGTTGGTAAGATAGTTTTTGCCACATTTTTGGTTACTGAGGCTTAAATAGATTTGTCATGCTATTTAACCGTAGCTTGAAAGTTTGTTCATCGGTAAAATTACCGTGGTCAAAACAGTATAGCCACAGTAAATTCAATGTGACGAAAAAGTAACCTCTTTGGCCACGGTAAACTATAAGACACGGTGATAAACCACGGTAATATTACCGTGGTCAATGCTATTATGCAATGGGAATATGACATTAAGCCACAATACTCAACCGTGGCATGTTCTTTATTTTTTAGTAGTGAAATTATCTATGTAGAATAATTCACAACAAGTGTTGTTGTAAAATCATGTATACTTCTAAGGAATAATACAATCTCACAAGAGTGCATGGGATTGCATGAAGATTCCACCCTTCCATATTGGAAGGGTGGACGTCCACCAATTCCTATATGGAAAGGGTGGCCATCCACTCTATATGGAAGGTGTAATATCCATCCTAAAATATCCATATGTGATTGATTTAGTTTAGGATTAAATTATTTTGATTTATCAAATACATTTAATCTAATTAAATTAATTGTTTTTGTGTTTTACCATAACATCTTGACGATTGAAAGAAACACAGACCAATCTCATCCATTGATTTTGTGTTGTCCATGGGTTGTGATCCATGGACTCCCAAAACCCTGTATAAAGAGAGGCACCCCTTGCCCTCCAAAAGGTTAAGAAGTTTACAACAATCTCTCTCTCCTCTATTTCATCCCCACGCCCTCTCTTCCTCTCTTTCCCTTGGTGGTCGTCCAACTAACCCTAAGAGAGAAGAAGAATTCGTTGTCGCTCCGCCGTGGTGCTGCCGCCTCGACGATTCTTGGTTCTCCATCTTCTTTGGTGTGCCTCGCTTACGAAGAAGACGTTCGATCTCGTGCAACGAGATCAGAAATTCCCTTACTTGGATCAACATCTTGGATTACGAGGATCACACGGCTCATCCCCACGCTCGTAAGTGTCTCCTCCAAAGATCGGACTTGAGACAGGAGGTCTCTTTTCGTAGATGCTTGATTGCAACCACGCTACAAGAAGTATTCCTTTATCTATAATGTGGTTTAGATGAAACGATCCGAGAATCGTTCTTGGATCATGAGGTTTCATCGCATGAAATTTTAAATTCTGCTGCATAGAACAACTATTGCGACAAGTCGTTCTCGACGATCGTCACGCTTCCTTGATGCGCTTAAAGTATTTTTTCCGTGTCCTTCAAGTGGTATCAGAACCAAGTTGGAGGTTTTGGATACAATCCATAAATCTAGGAAGACTTGGGTTTGTTAGTATTTGCGAAAGTTTTATCGCATTTCTTTTTCGCATCTCTATTTATTGAATACTTTTGGACCTATTTAAAATGTTCAAACAGAAACAATCACTAGTATTATGTTCCCCATTAAATAGGAAATCGTGGGATTTGAGTTTGCGTAATTTGAATTCTGTTTGCTTAAGTTATGATCATTTTAATGAACATGTATCCACTATTTCAGGGACTGCGAACCTTAACGTAATTTAGGGGCTAATTACTGTTCTAAAATGTCTAGAAATACATGTTAATCACTGTTGCAAATCAAACTAGAACATTTTGAAAACTTATTTTGCGTAATTTGGATTTAAATTGATTGAGATATGTTAATTTTAGCAAGTAGGGGTCATCGTTGGAAATTACATTCCTAATCAAGAACCATGTGATTGTCAATTAGTGAAACTAATAGTTAATTTCTTGGAATAATTATGGAAAATATTTGAGAAATATTTAGTGATAATTATTTCCTTAATTGACATTTCCTTAACCAACAATTGATTAGATTTGATCTAGATCACAATTGGTTACACAATCAACAAACAAACTTGCTTGAATAAGATTGGGAATTTGTTTAGCAAATTTCCTTATAATCAAAATGATTTTGATTATTACTATATGTATAACTTCGGTTGAAAAATCGATTAACATATCAAGTACACAATGATCAATTTGGCATTATCCTTTCCTGAGGTGGATATGATGTCTAGTCGGGGAGTGTTGGGGTAGTAGGTTGCACCGTGTGCGGTCTGTCCCACTCCCGTCGGTACTGGCCATGACAGCGGGCATGGACTCGATAATGAAGGAGAGATCAAGGTGTATTTTTCTAAATAAAAATTCGAATAATGCATACTTTGATATTATACCATCCTTTCAAGTAAAAAATCAAGTTTGTTGATTAAATTGGATTGATAATTGATTTAATGTGATTAAGTTGATTATATCCAATTGAAACACTCTATTATGAATAGATGTGTATTTCCATTGGAAGAATAAATTATATGAATGTGATTCATGATAATTAATTAAAATTTGAATATGAGGTGGAGGATCACATAAGTGACATCCATGGTATGCTGTCAAGGCGAATGGTTCCGTCGCTAGGGATTGTATGTAGAAGACGTTTGTCTGAAGTGATAGCTATTGTATGCAAGCGCATCTGCATCGGGCTCTTTGCTTCTCGAAAAAGTAAGGTCGTATGCGTAGTGACCCCAATATCGATTCCTTATATTATTGGGATGATATTGGATTGTGCATAGCGAGTACTAATCATGTTGACGGTTGGTTCAATTAACGATGGGTCAATATCACCTTAGGGGTGGTGGGCCCGGGCGTTAAAGACCGAATAGGGAAATGCAAGTTGGACTTGCAAGGTGGAATGTATTCCCGCTTCTCTTTGTTCGAGTTACAAGTTCTCATATTATTGGTATGTGACAAAGATAAAGAGGAGGTCCCAGTTCTTGCTAGAGATATAGCAGTAAGTGTATCTCTTGCTTTGAAAGTGATTAAGGAAATGAACTTTCAAAGTTGAAAAATGCAAGAACAATTTAATTAAAAATCCCTTAATCAAATATTTTTAAATAGAATATATAATTATTTATGTGTTCTAATACAGTGCATTCTTAATTTCAGGAAATAAAGTCCATGAACCTTCTGAGCAGGCTCCTGGAGGTCAATCAGTTGACCGGACCAAATTATTTGGATTGGATCCGAAATTTGGATCTTGTCCTTTCTGCTGACTGTATTTCCTATGTGTTATCCAAGGACAAGCTTGCAGACCCAAAGACTATGGAAGATATCAAATTTAATGGAAAATATGATGAAGATCATAATATGGCAAGGTGCTACATTCTTGGTTCATTATCTAATGTGCTTCAGAAGTAGCATGTGGAGATGAACCATTGCCAAAAGATCATGATGAATCTAAAGATATGTTCGGTGACGTAAACCGCACACAACATTATAATATAATGAGAGGATTTATTCATTGCAAGATGTAGAAAGGGACCTCTGTCAGAGAACATGTACTCAAATTGTTTGGGTACCTCTATAAATTGAAAACCTTGCGAGCCTTTATGGATTCTGAAATGCAGGATGATTTCATTCTACCGTCACTCCCTAAGTCTTTCAACAACTTTTTCATCACATTCCACATGAGCAAAGTTGATTATATTAACACTGGGATGTTAGCTGCATTAAAGTCTGCTGAAGAAGTAATGAGGAAGGATGGCCTCTCTGCCAGTGCAATGGTTGCACAGGTCAAAGGAAAGCGTGGTCGGAAGCAAGGTTCTCAGAAGGGCCCACCTATAAGAGAAAGAAGAAGAGTCAAGGAGTTGGCTCATCATCTAGTGCATCCATTTTGATAGCATCAAACAAAACCAACGTGCGTCACCACTGCAAGAAGCTAGGGCACTGGAGGTGTAATTGTTGGACATGTGAGCCCTGGGCGAACCATTCCAGCAATAAATGTTATTGTAATGTTTGATATATCAATAAACGTTATTGGTTTATTTCACTCCCTGTCTGAAATTAAATGAATGAATGCACTATAAGGTCCTTCTGTACAATTAGGGTTATGTACCATGGCTGTCTTGACATCATAAAGGTGTTGATTCAATTGTTGAATCATAGAGGTTGGTACTTGGATGAATATCTAATGAGTTACATTGAGGAATCATCAAGCACCATCAAATGATCATCAAGATATGATCTCCAGCCTGAGTGGGAGATGTCAATCCTATCTCTAAAGGCTGATATCTGATCGACCTCTTGATGCAGGTCCTCTGCATAGGAATAGAGATTAGGAGGTGTCAGAGTAGTTAGGTCAAAGAGTTGACTTAACGAGATCGAGATAATCAAAGTCCTACATCGTATGCTATTACGATATATGCATACATCCTCTGACCGGAGACAGATGTGTTACTATATGTCTGAGTATGTACATTTGGTAGACAAATAAGTTGATGACCTAACCAAGGTCTATATATTGGCGAGCTGGTGTGCATATGAGGGCATATGAGTAATACGATCTCTCAAAGGGATCATACAGATTCACTTCTGAACCAAAGACATGAGCTTACTCATGAGATACAGGGATTGATAAATTCCATTCATGGTCATCTCGCTTATGAAGCTTGACAGAATTTAGAGGTATGATATATGATTTTGGAAAGCATATGGTCGATACCAAATCCTAATGATCAAATGAGAATCCAAATGATAAAACCCTGAAGGTGGCAGTCTAAAAGAGATCTATAACTTCGGGTTTATTCAAGATCTTCCAGTATGCAAGATGTACAGGTATTGGGAATACCTGAGGGTGATGTGATCATAAACGATTGTATAACCATGACGCTTCCATTCTAAGGGAGTGATAAAATAGGTCTGGATTTTAGTGACTCCTCTCAGTAGAGAAGTGACTTGATCTTAGTCCAAGTGTTGGACATTGATCTGAATGAGATTCAGATGCAATGAGAAGATTAAGTTTACGGACTTGATTTAATCAAGCATCTATAGGAGGTCCGTAAGATCTGGATTTGAGATATGATCTCAATATCCAAGTCACTATACGTGGAACAATACAATCGTCGTGTCCTTATCTTCAAGTATCTGCGGAGAAAGCACACTATTCTTGAAACAGTTCAAGAATAATTTCTTTGATGAATTATATATCCAAGCAACAAGATGTTGATGATTAAATAAGATTTAATTATCAAGAATAATATGAATGAGATTCATATTATGAGAATGATTATCCAAGATAATTGAATGAGATTTAGTTATCAGGGAAATGCATAATATGGATAGTATTATCCATGCTATCTGATAAACACGAAAATCGATGGTCTTAAGTTCAACACAAAGCGTGAACTCAGTCGAAGTGTCGACCAATCAAAATCCGTATTTAATCAACAATTAACCCACACTAAAGATCAATAAATTAGAAATAATGTGGAGTTAAAATTTATTTTTAACTCTGCACAAATGGTGTATAGTGTCAAGTATGCAGAGAGTTCGAACACAGGGAGCAAGCAGGGTAATTCACAAAAATGTAAGCACAAGTGTGTGTGTGTAAAGTGTCTACACTAAACAAGCAAGGAAAGAAATTTTTGTGGGTTTTTAATTTTTTTTATTTTTTTATTATTTTAATTTTTTTTAGTTTTGTATTTTGATTTTTAATTTTCTGATTTTTATAATTTTAGATTTTATATTTTTCTTTTTCTTTTTTTCAATATTGGAATTTAAAGACAATGGAATAAAAGGCAAGCTAAAATATTTGTAAAACTAAGTAAAAATTACCGAAAATTCAGCAATAAAATCTTTTTGGTATTTTTGTGGTTTTCTACTGTTTTTGTTATTTTCGGGGATTTTTCAAGGTGTTTTTGATATTTTTAAATACTGAAATTAAGCAAAACAGTGCAAAATATGTTGGCTGTGAGTAAAATGGAAGTTAAAAATATCAAATAGCCATCAAAATTTTTCACACTATTTTTCAAATAACGAGAACAACATGAGGGACAAACAGAAACTAAGTTTTTGATTTTTGGAGTTTTCTACTATTTTATATAATTTTTTTGAAGTCTTTGAGTGTTTTTAAATTTTTAAGGTTTTTCTTTTGAGATTTTTAGTGATTTTTGGACTGACACTAAAAGATAATAAAATAGACACTAGGTGATTTTTTTGGAATTTTTGGAGGTGTTTTACTATTTTTTGGTATTTTCTAAGCTAGACAGTGCACAAAAAGCAAGTTTTTGATTTTTAATAAATGTGCAAATAAGATAAAATCAAAAACTAAATATGTGGCGTGAAAGTACACATGTCCAGATGCTTAAGTCTATTTTTGTGGAAATTTTGGAGTTCAAGTGATAGGTTAAATAATTAGAGCAAACATCCAAATGTTAAACAGTCCTGGCAGGGGTATTTGTGTAATATTTAAAACATCCAGGGGCCTACACGCAATTTCCACAAAAATATAGAACTGAGTATTTAATTTCTAGCACCAAAATGCAATTACAAAAACCGCAACCCCTCTCCCGCAAAAACACCAAGGCCACGTGCGTTACACGCGCGCCTGGGAGGGGCACGGATGTAACATCATAAAAACTCAGGGGCGTAGACGTAATTGTTCCTCAAAAAGTTATACAGACAAAAACATTCACTAGACTAAAAGTTAAATATGCGGAAAAGCAAGCCCTGCCTCGCAAAATAGCCACGCGCACGTGCTCTCGCACGTGCGCCTCGCTAGCAAGGGCTGATTTGTCAAAACGAAAACCGCAGGGGCTCTTTAGCAAAAGTTACAAAATTAAAGAGCGGCAGATGAAAGTTTTAGCAGTTATTACAAAATACAAAAACGCCCAGGGTATTAAAGCAAAATTACCCAAGGCTAAGGCGCGGATGAACGGCGGATGCAGCACCACTTAAACACGTGGCACGCGCACAGAAGACGATACCCCTTCGGGTTATAACGGCCAGGATTAAAAGATGCTTCACTGATCGAACGGCTCTGGCGAAGATGATCCTACGGTTGCTGTAGCTTGCGAAGAACACGAGGAATCAGACGGCTGGGGCGCCTGGACGAAGAACGGCTGAAGAACTCGCTGGGAGCGAGTTTGGATTGGCTGGATGTCCGATCTCCGGCGCCTCTTTTTCCTTCTAGCAGCCCTGACAAGCTCCTGGGAGGTTCCCTGATGGAACGGCGGCCTCAAAATGGGAGGTGATCCACCGGAGGGCCGCCGAGGCGATGAAGACGTGAATGGGTTCCCAGGAGGTCCGGCGTGCTCCAAAACTCGACCCCAGGAGGGGGTCTCCTCGCACCTGGACCTGCAATAAAGATACCAGCAGCAGTAAAAGGGTCCAGGGGGCAGCAAAACAAAGGGGAAAAGGTGGAGTGGAATAGTGGAGATGGTGGCCGAAGCTTGAGGGCTCCGGCGAGTGTTTGATGGTGAAAACGGGTCTGATCAACGGTTTAAACGGCAAATTAAAAACACGAAATAAAAGCTATATGCTACAGCTACTTAACAAGCAAGAAAAATAAGAAGAAACAGCCCTCAAGTGGTGTTGACCACGAGGAAAAGGACCTCACGGCGGTGGCCGGAGATGAAGTTGGAACACGGTGCTTGGAGACTCGCTGCACCTCGACGGCAGTGGGGGAGGATGCCCCTGTCACGAGAGCTCGCCCTCAACCCCACCTGGAAGCTATTGGCGCCCAAACCCCGGTTCAAAGAGGAATGGAGGGGATGGAGCCGGTTTTGAAACTTGGTTGAGAGGGCTCGCAAATCGAGTTGCATCGAGTGACGTGCTGATCCCCTGCCCGAGATAATCGCTGGGCGAGCTAGAGGGATTGTAGGTGGACAACTCTCGTGAAGACTTCGATCAGATTCGGTGAAAGATGCGGCTCCCAAAATTTGTTGAAGATGAGTCAAAATCAGTCTGACACGCAGCAGAGAGAAGGTCAGACAGTTGACCAGAGTCAACTGTCCAAGCCCTCTGGTTGGTCCACGTGGACCAACCAGAAAAACCCTCTGGAAAAAGATTTAGAAATTAATTAAAAAAATAGTAAATGATTTTATTAATTTATGATTATAAAATAAAAAATGTTTGTTATTTAATAAATTATTTTATGGTGATTTTTATTTATTTTTATGAGACATATTTTTACAAGTTTGCATTTATGCCCTTTATAATATATATATATATCTATATATATAAGTATTTTATTTTTATTTAGGTATTTTATTTTTATTATTTTTATTTAGTATTTTATAAAATTATAGAATACTTTTATCTACACGAATATATTTTTATTTTATTTTTCTGATTTATTTTGTATATTTAATAAAATACAAATATGTTTTGTATAGGTATATATTTAGGTACTGTATCTATGTAGTTTATTTTTAAGTATTTGATTTTTGTTTTTATTTAGGTTTTTATTCTTATTTCAATGTACATTATTATTATAAGTAATATTTACCATATTATAAAAATATAAAATTATAAAAATAACAAATAATTAATAAATTGAATATTTTAATATGTACAAGTATACAATGAGGGTCCAAAACTCAACTTTCAAACCATAGCTCCGCCAAATGCGAAACCACCACCATTAATTAGATTATTTTCTTCTATATACAATTAAAGGTGAGTTTGCTACATTTGGAGTTATCAGTTGTGAGTTACGGGTCTGGGAAGTTGGGATTCTGGATTCTTATTCAGACCATAACTTTTTATCTGTACATTATTCTTCTGTGAAATCAATTTTGTATTTTTCTTTATTAAATTATCTACAACTTTCATGTACAAAGTTTCTTTATTTGAAGTGTAAAAAGTGGAACCAAAAATAGGTCCCAAAATGAATAAAGAATGAATAAAATGTATAGGTATTTTATCTGTGTTCCTGACCTTATCTTCCCCTACTTTATTCCTTGTCGACCTATTCATCAAGATGCCTAGGTCTCGGGGTTTCGGGTCATAAAATATTTACAATATTTTATTCTTTTTTCTTTTCTATATTTATTCTATAATTTTGGCCTTAATTACAGTAATTTATACACTGTTTAGATGCACATGCATGAATGCTAAGATGATGATTTTAATGCTATTTACAGGCATTTGCTAGGGTTTTTGGTGCCAAAATGATAGAATAAAGATGATGAAATGTGGATTCATCACTATCCATAATATTAGTATATATTATAAATATGATTTATAATATATTGGAGAGAGCTCAATTGTAAATAATATTTACTAATTAATGGTTAATGTGAATTGCATTCACATTGGACTATTAATTGGAAATATAATTTACATTTTGTTTTGGGTTGTGAATGAGATTCACATTTTTTCAAAAGCATGATTGAAATATTCACTAATTAATTTGGAATCAATTTAGTGAATATATTTGCAATAAATGATGTTGCAAATAGTTAAGAGATAATGATATTTTATCTCATAAAATAAAGAAGATAAAATCCACCTAATCTAGATGTGGCATCACCCATGGATTATCCATCGGTGACGCCCCATCTTTTTAGGAGGAAGTTTTCTTTTATCCTCTTTATTATCTTGATTAATTTTATTAAGTTAAATTATATTGATGATAATAAAAAATATATTTAATATAATATAAATTAAATCATTGCTGCTTTATTGAACAACAATGATCATGGCCATTGATTATCAAATCAATCTAACCCTTGATTTTGTGTATCCCATGGATTGTGATCCATGGACTCCCAAACTAATATATAAGAAGGGGCAGCCCTGGCCCTTCTAATATGCACGTCTACTCTCTCTCTCTATCCTCATTCTCACGCCATCTCTCTCTCTAAGGGTGGCCATCCACCTTAAGTTCTTGAGAGAATCGCAGTCGTAGTTACGCCGTCGTGCTATCGCCTCAATTTCTTGTGGATATCCGTCTTCCTTGGAGCTTCTTGCACAAGAAGGAGACGTCAGATTTTGTTGGACGAAATCAGGAGATTCAAGGCTTGGATCTTCATCGTGGATTGCGGGAAGCATGTGCCTCATCATCGCGCCCGCAAGAGTCAGGAGGATATCTTACTTTAGAGATCAAGTGATCGCAACTACACTTCAAGAGGTATTTCTAATACTTTGTGGTTAGATGAAATGATCCAAGAAATATTCTTGGGATCATGTGATTTCATCATATGATTTAAAATTTTTAAATTCTGTTGCACCGAGCGACTAGTGCAACTAGTCACACCGATCGCATTAGATGCGATCATCACGCTTCCGTGATGCACTTAAGGATTCCCCATATCCTTCAAGTGATATCAGAGCCAAGTTGAAGGTTTTGATATGATCCATAAACCTAAGAAGATTTGGGCTCGTTTGGGTTCGTGAAAATTTTATTGCATTCTTATTTTCGCGGCCCTGTTTTGTGATAATTTTCGACCCTGTTTAAAATGTTTAAATATGAAAACATCATATGGATAATGTTTCCCATTAAACAAGGAAATTGTGAAATTTGAGTTTGCATAATTTGGATTCCGTTTGCTCAAGATATGATCATTATATTGAACATATATCCATTGTTTTGGGGGTGGTGGTTAGTGACGTAATTAAAAGTTAATTAGGGGTTCTAAATACCTCAAAATGCATGATTGTCACTTGGGTTCTGTTTTAAATCAAATTGGAAAATCAAATAAATTTAGTTTGCATTAATTGGATTTAAATTGATCGAGTTATGTTGATCTTAGTGAGTAGGGGTCGCTGCTGGAAATTAACAAACTTGATCTTGAATCTTGTGATAATCATTCAAATAAATTGATGAAAATTAATTATTAATTTTCTGAAATGATTATTGATAAAAATTTATGAAATATTTAAATATAATAATTGTTTCGTTGAATGACATTGCATTAACCAAAATAATAAGATAATTGATCTTGATCACAATTGGTTGATATGAAATCACCAACAAACATTATTTTCATGCAAACCTCTAGTTTATCCTGTAATAGTTGTAGGACAATTTTTACATGCAAAATCCTCTTGCTTGAATAGGATTGGGGATTTGTTTAGCAAATCTCCTTGTAATATTATCAAAATGATTTTGATGAATATTATATAGTATAACTTCGGTTGAAAAACCGATGAATATCTCAAGTACAAAGTGATTGACTCAGCATTCTTTTTTTCTGAGGCGGATATGGTGCCTAGTTGGGGAGCATTGAGGTAGCAGGTTGCACCGTGTATGGTCTGTCCCGCTCTCGTCGGTACTGGCCATGACAACGGGTAGGGAACGAATGATGCTTGAGAGATCATGATGTATTTTTCTAATTATTAAAATTCGAATAATACATATTTTGAGATTATACCATCCATTCAAGTAACAAAACAAGTTTGTTGGTTGATTAAATTGGATTAATAATTGATTTAATATGATGAAATTAATTATGTCCAATTAAAAGCACTCTATTGTGAATAGATGTGCATTTTCTTTGGAAGAATTAATTACATGAATAGAATTCATGGTAATTAATTAAAATTTGAATATGAGGTGGAGGATCACAAAAGTGACATCCATGATCTCCCGTCAAGGAGAAGGGTTCCGTCGCCAGGGATTGTATGAAGGAGACGCCTGTACATAGTGACAGCTCCTGCATGCAAGCTGTGAACCCCCGAGGATCCGGGTACCCGTTTACGCCATTTTCGCGGCATTTCAGTCGCTAAAGATCGCATAAGTTATAGAAGAATGGGGAAATTTTTCGCGTTGAAACCACATATGACATTCACAATCATAACCACAAGCTACCAGAGACATATGGCATCAGAATTTCATTTCATTAATCTCCATATAATTTTACATCATGTACAATGTTTGCTAGTACATACAATATCCCAAAAATTTTGACAGAACAGAAGAGAAGCATTATACATAATTAGCCGAACAAAAACTGAGACAAAGTAAACCATACCGTCTAGTATAGACTCTTTCTCCTGAAACCATGAAAAGCTACTGATCAGCAGGCTGTTTGCCTGTCAAACATGTTAGGAAAAAAAGGCGTCAGCGGGTGCTGGTACTTCCCATAAATTTATAAAACATAAATAGGGATTTAATATGTTCAAAAGTAACAAGTAGAAAGGTAGGAACAACTCAATTTAATATTATTTCTACTTGCAAATGTAAAAGGTTTCCAAATTCCTAGTAAGCACCTCTCATGATTAGTCATTAACCCAACATTTCCTACATAAGCATATTTATATTGTAACTAATTGATCATAAGTAAGTATATTTTATTCTCATATTACTTAGAGACCATATTTGTGGATTTTGATGATGGAAAAGATGAGATGAGAAGATATAATGATTTATTAAATTCTTAAGTCTAGTGGATAGTCTGTGATCTTGGTTCGTGTGAAACCTCACACTATGACTCTAAGACTTGGGGAATGTCTTAGGGTTGGGGTGCCTCCATAGGCATGCGGTGTTGTATAATGCATCCTAACTAAGTTCCCAACACGCCCACTAGCTTAATGAGATTTCGAATTAGATTATAGTCTTTTCCATTTACTCAACTATAATTGTAATCCCTTAAAACCTCAAGTGCAACTGTCTCAGATGTAACTCTAGATGATGTAGATATAGAGATGGATAATCTGGATGTAAAATCAATCCCTTCAAACCTCAGTGCAACAACCTCAAATGTAACTCTAGATGATGTAGATATAGAGATGGATGATCTGGATGTAAAATCAATCCCTTCAAACCTCAGTGCAACAACCTCAAATGTAACTCTAGATGATGTAGATATAGATATGGAGGATCTGGATGTAGAATCGTCAAGTCTGTTGGCGAAAGAAAAACTCAAGCGTTGAAGAAGCCAACAAAAGGGCTCTTCCGTCTCGCCCTCTAATTGGAAGCGCGGTCCAATAGAGGGATAGGTCTACTCCTAAACTACGCCACTGAGACGGGTGAGAGAGACTTCCCGGAAAAGTCGCTCTGGAAAACAGCCCGACTAGTACGGGCAATCGAGCTCGTACGTAAAACTGAAAACCAAGGATCCCCCGCCTGGGTATCCTAAACAGAGGGTCAGCGGAACCGGTCTAAAGTCGGGATCCCAACGAGGCGTAAAAACACTGCGAGCTCGCGTAAAAACCGAAAGAGGTCTGGGATCCTAGACCCGCGCATTAAGCGGCCGCTGCCCTAACTGAGCTTCCTATTCTCCCGCCCAGTTTGAGAGTCACCGCGCTCTCGCACAGTCAGGTATAAGGTTCACCGTGACCGGCATACTAAATTATAATTCATTACTGATTCACAATCGTCATTACTTGTTTGACAATTCGTTTCTTTCCCAATTCTTTCTGTGGACATTTGCACAGATCTAGGTTTCTTGTTCAACTATCTTATTGATAGTGATTCATAGGTAGTAGAGTATTCCTGATGGATGATTCATGAAGATGATCTAATTCAGAATACAAGATTAGAGTAACTCTACGTGTACCATTTTTTGTCAATTGATTCAACTTCCCTTTTTCATTTTATCCAAGTATATTCAACTTTTCCAAAGGGACAAACCCATCCTTGTACATATCACCTTTAAAATGAGAATTTCAATTGATCTCAATTACAACACGACCTTGTATGACTATAGTAGTGGAATGTAGCCGGTTTACCCCGTTATAAACATGTTCATTAGTAAGGATCCACCATTACTCCCTTGTTCTTCCACATGCGTATGATTTATGATAAACTATCAATAAGAGTATACATGGATTCGAACATATGTAGGAGTCTAAGCTTATGCCTGTATGATTCGCATACAATAACACTGTCCTAATAATGCTTTGGTCTAATCATGCTTTTTGTCAATGTATTCAGATACCAAATTCAGCAGTAAAGGAACCAAAATATATCTTCACTTAATATGGATAAAGACTTGGGTTATAGATCTGGACAGAAAGTTAAAGAGCAAAGATAAATCATTGTGAGACAACACGATTTGGGCAATGAATTAATTAAATAGAAGAGTAATTCTATAATCAAGATCAACGGCATGCACATACTACAATATAACCCTCAATCTTTGAATGACCGATATGTGATATATTGTGACTAGATAAAAGTTAATCAGAGCCATATTATGCTTCAGATTTTGTTAAAGGGAAATCAACTGTGGTATGATTTCGTAACTGGTCATTGTTTATAAAGCAATCTTTCAACCATTTGTTAGTTTAATGCAAAAGATGGATACATTGTCAATTATAAAAAGAAGGTATTTAACTAAAGGTCTAGTTGGCGTGCTGGCTTATAGGAGGATATAGCTACAATATATATTATGATAACTTGCATGCCACATGCTTAAGTGCAATTCAGATTTATCATCAGAGAACCCAATACATGGTTAGGAACTTAGGAGGTAATTCAGAACAAAGAGTGTCTATTAAACAAAAATTTAAATTTGAATTTATTTGAGATTTAAACTGAACAGGTTAGAGAGCATCATCATCAGATCTTCTGCTAAAGTTTTCTCAAATTAAATTTCTCAAATTTGAATTTAGTTTGGGATTAAATCTGAGCAGAACAGAAACACTTCTGCTTATGAAACTTTTCGATTTCATATATATATATATTGGTGTAGACATGCTTTTCATATATATATATATATATATTGGTATAGACATGCTCTTGATGATAGGAGTTACATGTATGTGTGGAGAAAACTCAAGCAACAAGATAGTACACTAAGATTAACGGCTGTGCCTATGGTGTAGAAACAGCAGTTAGAAATACTGGAATTGTTCATGAAAATTTTTACAAAAGTCTGCATAAAAAATTTACTTTATTATCATTTCAACATAGTAGCTTTGTTTTTAAATAAGAAACAATTATGTATATGGCTAAGGTAAGTGATTGTGCATGGGTTACAGAACTAACATTCAGAATTACTGGAATTGTTCATTTGCTAGAAAAAAACACTGTAGAGCACAATCCGTACCCCCCTCAAAAATCAAATCCTAAGATTCTTATATCATTTCCAACAAGATCAAGTTTATTGTATAAATTCATGCAGGGTGGCAAGAGAAGAAAAGTATGGAATTGTTCAAAAGATCAAGTAAAATTTGCATGCATGGCAGCAAGGAGGAGGGAAATGGGGTTGTACCTCTTTGGTTTTCAGATTTTTGATTTCTAAGAGAGAAATCACTTGCATGTAGGCTGGAATCTGGAGCTAAAAACATCCACACCAGGGTTGTTCTTCATGGTTGAAATCTTGACTTGGAATTTGGAGAGTGATTAAGGAAGAAAGAGGAAAATTGAAGAGAGGAGTTTACGGCTGGAAATGGGGTTGTGATTCTTGTTGGAAATGAGGAAAGAAAGAAAATAGAAGGGAGAAGAAGACTCGTTGGAATTAGAAGCTAAAGAGTTTTAGGTAGAGTGAGGGGTGACGTTGGGTTTGCTTTTATAGGGAAAGAGGAGAGTTAAGTAATGCCAAGTGGAGAAAAAAAGTGACCAAGTGCTGGAAAGAATAGCCACTGGTTTAGCATTTTTTTTAAAAAAAACAAAGCAGCCAGTCTGAGTCTGCTGTTATATATATTTATATTTTTTTAACCAAAATTTTTTTCCTCTTATTTGACACACTTAAAGTTGACCGTATATCGAGCATCGAACCTCGGATTTCAACGCATAATATCTTGATTTAACCGTCTTTGAACGACGATCAATATGAGTATAATATTGATATACTTTAGATCGGGTTTTGAATACCCGAAATTTTCGGACACGGTTTTTGTTTATGATTAAATTTTGTAATTTAAATATATCAAACAACCTCCTATTGCCGAACGGTCGATTTTGTTGGTTTTATTTTGTCGAATCGGATCTAATGACGGTCTCGGTTCGTTTTATGGTTTCTGAAATTGCGTCGCGACTTTTTCGCGGCGCGCATTACGTAGCGACCGATTTTTGTTCGATTTCGCCTGAACGACTTTTGATTTACGATCAATTGATCGATTTAAGTTGTTTGACATTTACACACAACTTTATTGGATTAATCGGACGCTAATCGGGTCGAGTTTGGATTTGGCGGATTCTGGATGTTACACAAGCGCGTCTGGATCGTGCTCTTTGCTTCTTGAAAGAATAAGGCTGTATGCGTAGTGATCCCGGTATCGATTCCTTGTATTATTGGGATGATATTGGATTGCGCGTAGCGAGTACTATTCTTGTTGATGGTTGGTTCAATTATCAATGAGTCAACATCATCTTAGGGGTGGTGGGTTCGGGTGTTAAAGATCGAATTGGGAAATGCAAGTTGGACTTGCAAGGTGGAATGAATTCCCGCTTTTTTATCTAAGTTACAGTTTCTCATATTATTAGGATGTAACAAGGATAAGAAAGGAGATCCCAAATCTTGCTAGAAATATAGCGGTAAGTATATCTCTTACTTTGAAAGTGATTAAGGGAATGAACTTTCAAAGTCGACATGGCAAGACTAATTTGATTAAAAATTCCTTAATCAAAGAATTTAATCAGTATATATAATTCTTTATATATTCTAATATAGTACATTCTTAATTTCAGACAATGAAGTCCATGAACCCTCTCAGTAGACTTCTGGAGGTCAACTAGTTGACCGGACCAAATTATTCGGATTGGATCCGTAATTTGGAACTTGTTCTCTCAACTGAGCGCATAAGTTATGTGGTCACTGAGGACAAGTATGAAAGCCCTAAGACAAAGGAAGAAAAGCAATATAATGACAAGTATGATGAAGATCATGTCTTGGCTAGATGATACATCCTGGGTTCATTTCTCCAATGTTCTTCAGAAGCAACATGTGGAGATGAGCACATGCCAAGAGATAATGCAGAATCTGAAAGATATGTTTGGTGACATAAACCACATCCAGCGTTATAATATTATGAAAGAACTCGTTCGTTGCAAAATGCAGGAAGGGACTTCCGTTTGGGAACATGTACTCAAAATTGTACTTGCCTGAGCTGGAGACCCTTGGGGCAAATATGGATGCAGACATGCAAGCTGACTTCATTCTATTGTCTTTGCCTAAGTTTTTCAATAATTTTGTAGTTTCATTCCACATAAACAAGTTGGACTTGATAAACATTGGACTTCTTGCTGCATTAAAGTCTGCAGAAGACGTAATGAAGAAAGATGGTCCTTCTGGTAGTGCAATGGTTGCACAGGTCAAAGGAAAGCGCGGTCGGAAGCATGGTTCTCGGAAGGGCCCGACCCAGAAGAGAAAGAAGAAGAATCAAAAAGTTGTCCCATCTTCTAGTGCTTCCATACTGATGAAATCGAGAAAGACCGATGTCTGTCACCACTACAAGAAGTCGGGGCACTGGAAGCGTAACTGTCCGGATTACCTAAAGTCAATCGACAAAGGGTAAATCCCCAACAGGTATGAAATCTACTTTCATCATTGAAACTAGTTTTCTCGTTGGACGAGAAGGTATATGGTTAGTAGATTCTGGTGCTTCTGTTCATGTATGCAATTTGTTGCATCTGTTTCAGGAAACTAGGAATCTTAATGAAGGGGAGATAGTCATCCAGATGGGATCTGATGCAACTGTTGCAGCAGTCGTCGTCGGGACATGCGGTGTATCATTATCTAGTGGGAGAGTCCTCGTACTTAAAGAGTATCTTTATGTTCCAGATGTTAGAAGGAACCTTATATCTGTATCTAAGCTTGTTAGAAGTGTATATCCATTCCTATTTTGTAATAAACTTGTCATAAGTCGTTATGATAAATATATTACGGATGGTATTCTGACTTCTGGTGGACTCTATGAATTGTGCATTGATGAATCTGTCATGAATGTTACTACCACTAATAAAAATCCTAAAAGGACCAGGGAGGATGATTCTACTGTGATTTGGCATTAAAGGCTTGGTCATTTATCTGTTGATAGGATCAATAGATTGATAAAGGATGGACCTTTAGATTTTCTACCGGTCCAACCTTTACCTGCCTGCGAACACTGTATTCGAGGTAAAATGACCAGGATGCCTTTCCGTAACAAGGTTACAAGATGCAAGTGTATTCTTGACCTAATAATACCGATGTATGTGGTCCCTTCAGTACCGCGACATGAAATGGATTTCGATATTATTTGATATTTATCGATGACCATTCGCGATACGGGTTTATCTTCCTATTACATCATAAATCTGAAACCTTTGAAAAGTTCAAAGAGTTCAAGGCTTTGGTTGAGAACTAAAAAGATAGGAAGATTAAACAGATTCGATCTGACCGAGGTGGCGAGTACCTCTCAGATGAATTCAAGGAATACCTCAAAGAGAATGGAATTGTCTCCAATCTCACTCCTCCCGGAACTCCCCAACTTAATGGTGTTGCTGAAAGACGCAATGGGACTATCATGGATATGGTCCATTCAATGATGAGTAAAGCACATTTACCTCTTAGTTTCTGAGGATATGCAGTAGAGACTGTGATATATATCATGAATAAAATTTCTAGCAAGTTTGTACCTAAAACTCCTCACGAGCTATGGTATGATACCAAGCCTAGTGTAAGACACTTGAGGATTTGGGGTTGCTTGGTCCATGCGAAGAACGTGGACGTAAGTAAGCTAGAATCTCGCACTAGAGAGTGTTACTTAATTGGATATGTTAGAGATGGTATTCGATACTAGCCCTATGACCCTGAGACTCAAAACTCTAGAGATGTAAAATTTCTGGAAGATGGCTTCCTTAAGAGTCAAGATAAAAATGAAGTAAATGAACTCATTGAATCCCTTGAGGATAATGAGCTTCCTGAACCAGAAACTGAAGAGATAAATGAAGATGAAACGCATGTACCTCTTCGAAGGAGTTCGAGGGTGGTTGCACCACCTGAAAGGTACAGATTCCATGTGTCAGCTGAAACTGACAATGATCCAGCTTCATTTGATGAAGCACTTGCGGATCAAGACATGGATAGATGGATGCTAGCAATGAAGTCATATATTGACTCCATGCATAAGAATGGTGTATGGACCATAGAGGATCCACCTAAAGGGATAAAACCCATTAGATGTAAATGGATCTTCAAGAGAAAAAGTTGACTTGATGGGAAGGTAGAGACCTTCAAAGCACGGCTCGTATCCAAGGGTTACACACAGAGAGAAGGCATCGACTACGATGAGACATTCTCTCCTGTAGTTATGCTTAAGTCCATCTAGGCATTGCTACTTATAGTTGCGTATCTTGACTACGACATCTGGCAGATGGACGTCAAAACGGCTTTCCTCAATGGATACCTCGAGGAGGATATCTATATGGAGCAGTACCAAGGCTTCATAACAGAGGAAGGAAAAGTATGCAAGCTAAAGAAATCCATCTATGGACTCAAGCAAGCTTCTCGTAGCTGGAACATCAGATTTGACGAAACCATAAAGAGTTATGATTTTGTTCAGAAACCTGATGAACCTTGTGTGTACAAAAAGCTTAGTGGGAGCGCCATCGTATTCATCGTGCTTTACGTAGATGAAATCCTTATCATTGGGAATGATACGGGAATAATGATCAGTGTTAAGATTTGGCTATCCCATACCTTCAAGATGAAAGATCTTGGAGAAGCCTCTTATATCTTAGGTTTGAAGCTATTCAGAAACAGAGAAAAGAGGATTTTGGGATTGTCACAACATGGGTACATTAAGAAGATCTTGGAACGCTTTTGTATGGAGAATTCCAAGAAAGGCTTCCTTCCCTTGAGACATGGTATCCACCTATCGAAAGGAATGGCTCCTCAAACTGTTGAGGATAAGAAAGCCATGTCTGGATGCCCTTACGCCTTAGTTGTAGGAAGTCTAATGTACGCTATGATGTGCACAAGGCCAGATATCTGTCATGCAGTGGGTTGGTAAGCCGTTACCAATCCTGCTATAGAGAACAACATTGGAATGCAGTAAAGAATATATTTAAATATCTAAAACGGACGTAAGATTATGTCTTAGCCCATGGAGATGGTGATCTCCAAGTCTTGGGATATACAGATTCTGACTTCGAGTCTGATATTGATGATCGAAAGTCGACATCAGGGTTTGTGTTCTTATTGAACGGTGGTGCTATGAGCTGGAGAAGCAAGAATCAGGACACTACGGCAGATTCAATAACAGAAGCCGAATACATAGCCGCGTCGGATGCTGCGAAGGAGGCAGTGTGGTTGCGCAAGTTCATACTGGAACTTGGCGTAGTTTCCTCTGATACTCCCATCCTGTTGCTCTGCGATAACATGAGAGCCATTCCTCAGGCGAAGGAACCCAGGTGGCATCAAAATAGCAAGCACGTGGAAAGGAAATACTACATCAACCGGGAGATTCAAAAGCGTGGTGACATCGTCATCACCAAGGTGGCCTCTGTCGACAATGTTGTTAATCCTCTTACCAAACCTCTACCACATGACCAACATGTAATGAGTATGGGTTTAAGGATTGTACCTGAATGGTTCTGAGGACTAGTGGGAGATTGTTGGACATGTGAGCCCTGGGTGAACCATTCCTGCAATAAATGTTATTGTAATGTTTGATATATCAATAAAAGTTATTGGTTTATTTCAGTCCCTGTCTGAAATTAAATGAATGAATGCACTATAAGGTCCCTCTGTACAAATAGGGTTATGTACCATGGTTGTCTTGACATCATAAAGCTGTTGATTCAATTATTGAATCATAGAGGTTGGTGCTTGGATGAATATCTAATGAGTTAGATTGAGGCCTCATCAAGCACCATCAAATGATCATCAAGATGTGATCTCCAGCCTGAGTGGGAGATGGCATTCTTATCTCTAAAGGCTGATATCTGACCGACCTCTTGATGCAGGTCCTCTGCATAGGAATAGAAATTCGGAGGTGTCAGATTAGTTAGGTCAAAGAGTTGACTTAACGAGATCGAGATAACCAAAGTCCTACATTGTATGCAGTCACGATATAGGCACACATCCTCTGACCGGAGACAGATGTGTTACTATATGTCTGAGTATGTACATTTGGTAGACCAATAAGTTGACGACCTAACCAAGGTCTATATACTTGTGAGATGGTGTGCATATGAGGGCATTTGAGTAATATGATCTCTCAAAGGGATCATACAGGTTCACTTCTGAATCGTAACACATGAGCTCACTCGTGAGATATTGGGATCGATAAATTCTATGCATGGTCGTCTCGCTTATGAAGCTTGACAGAATTTAGAGGTATGATATATGCTTTTGGAAAGCATATGATCGATACCAAATCCCAATGATCAAATGAGAATCTAAATGATAAAACCCTGAAGGTGATAGTCTAAAAAAGATCTATAACTTCGGGTTTATTCAAGGTCTTTTAGTATGCAGGATGTACAGGTATTGGGAATACCTAAAGGTGATGTGATCATAAACAATTGTATAACCATGACGCTTCCATTCCGATGGAGTGATAAACAGGTTTGGATTTTAGTGACTCCTCTCAGTAGAGAATTGACTTGATCTTAGTCCAAGTGTTGGACATTGATTTGAATGAGATTCAGATGCAATGAGAAGATTAAGTTTAGGACTTGATTTAATAAAGCATCTACTGGAGGTTTGTAAGATCTAGATTTGAGATATGATCTGAGATATGATCTCAATGTCCAAGTCACTATATGTGGAACAATACAATCGCCCTGTCCTTATCTCCAAGTATCTGAGGAGAAAACACACTATTCTTGAAAGAGTTCCAGAATAATTCCTTTGATGAATTATGTATCCAGGCAACAACATGTTGATGACTAAATAAGATTTAATATCAAGAATAATATGAATGAGATTCATATTATGAGAATGATTATCCAAGATAATTAAATGAGATTTAATTATCAGGGAAATGCATAATATGGATAGTATAATCCATGCTATCCATAATATCAGTATATATTATAAATATGATTTATAATATATTGGAGAGAGCTCAAGTGTAAATAATATTTACTAATTAATGGTTAATGTGAATTGAATTCACATTAGATGATTAATTGAAAATATAATTTACATTTTGTTTTGGGTTGTGAATGAGATTCACATTTTTTCAATGGCATGATTGAAATATTCACTAATTAATTTGGAATAAATTTAGTGAATATATTTGCAATAAATGTTGTTGCAAATATCTAAGAGATAATGAGATTTTATCTCATAAAATAAAGAAGATAAAATTCACCTAATCTAGATGTGGCGTCACCTATGGATTATCCATAGGTGACGCCCCACCTTTTTAGGAGGAAGTTTTCTTTTATCCTCTTTATTATCTTGATTATTTTTATTAAGTTAAATTATGTTGATGATAATACAACATATATTTAATTTAATATAAATTAAATTGTTGTTGCTTTATTAAACAACAATGATCATGACCATTGATTAAAAACACAAATCAATCTAACCATTGATTTTGTGTATCCCATGAATTGTGATCCATGGACTCCCAAACTAATATATAAGAAGGGGCAGCCCTATCCCTTTTAATATGCACGTCTACTCTCTCTCTCTCTATCCTCATTCTCATGCCATATCTCTCTCTAAGGATGGCCGTCCACCTTAAGTTCTTGAGAGAATAGCAGTCGTAGTTACGACGTCATGTTGTCGCCTCAATTGCTCGTGGATCTCCATCTTCCTTGGAGCTTCTTGCACAAGAAGGAGACGTCTGATTTTGTTGGACGAAATCAGGAGATTCAAGGCTTGGATCTTCACCGGGATTGCGGGAAGCACGCGCAATCATCGCGCCCGCAAGTGCATTCTTCGTGGAACGGACTTGAGTCAGGAGGATCTCTAACTTTAGAGATCAAGTGATCGCAACCACGCTTCAAGAGGTATTTCTAATACTTTGTGGTTAGATGAAATGATCCAAGAAATGTTCTTGGGATCATGTGGTTTCATCATATGATTTAAAATTTTTAAATTACGCTACACCGAGCGACTAGTGCAACTAGTCGCTCCGATCGCATTAGATGCGATCAACATGCTTCCATGATGCGCTTAAAGATTCCCCATATCCTTCAGTAACTTCCAGAATACCTGAAGTCCGTCGAGAAAGGTAAATCCACTGCAGGTATAAAATCTACTTTCATCATTGAAACTAATTTTCTCGTTGGATGAGAAGGAAGTTGGGTTGTTGATACTGGTGCTTCTGTTCATGTATGCAATTTGTTGCATCTATTTAAGGAAAGTAAGAATCTGGAAGAAGGGGAGATATCATTTAGATAGGATCTGATGCAAGTGTTGCAGTAGTCGCCATCAGAACCTACCGGCTATCATTATCTAGTGGGAAAGTCCTTTTACTGAAAGAGTATCTTTATGTACCTGAAGTCAGAAGGAATTTAATATCTGTATCTAAACTTGTTAGAAGTGGATATTCATTCCTTTTATGTAATAATTAGTCATAAATCATTATAATAAATATATTGTGGATGATATTTTGACTTCTAGTGGACTCTATGAATTGTGCATTGATGAACGTGTCATGAATGTTACTACCACTAATAGTAAAAATCCTAAAAGATCCAGAGAGGATGGAAATCATTTGAATATGATTTGACATTAAAGGTTTGGGCATTTATCTGTTGATAAGATCAATAGATTAATAAAGGATGGACTTTTAGATTTTCTATAAGTTCAATCTTTGCCTACCTGCGAACATTGCATTCGAGGCAAAATGACTAGGACGTCTTTCCGTAACAAGGTTAAAGATGCAAAGGTATTCTTGAACTAGTACATACCGATGTATGTGGTCCCTTCAGTACCGTGACTCGAAATGGATATCGATATTATTTGACGTTTATTGATGACCATTCGCGATACGGGTTTATCTTCCTGCTACGTCATAAATATGAAACCTTTGAAAAGTTCAAAGAGTTCAAGGCTTTGGTTGATAACCAAACCGATAGAAAGATTAAATGGATTCGATCTGACCGAGGTGGTGAGTACCACTCAGATGAATTCGAGGAATACCTTAAGGAGAATGGAATTATCTCGAATCTTACTCCTCCCGGAACCCCCCCAACTTAATGGTGTCGCTGAAAGACGTAATTGGACTATCATGGATATGATCCGATCAATGATGAGCAAAGCACATTTACCTCTTAATTTCTGGGGATATGTAGTAGAGGCTGCAATATATATCCTAAATAAGATTCCTAGTAAATCTGTTCCTAAGACTCCTCACGAGCTCTGGTTTGGAACCAAACCTAGTGTGAAACACTTGAGGGTTTGGGGTTGCTTGGTCCATGCGAAGGACGTGGACACAAGTAAGCTGGAATCTCGCTCTCGCGAGTGTTACTTCATTGGGTATGTTAAAGATGGTATTGGATTCTAGCTTTATGACCCTGAGACCCAAAAGGTTTTTGTCTCTAAAGATGTGAAATTTCATTATGATGACTTCCTTAAAGGCCAAGAGAAAAATGAAGTAGAGGAACTCATTGAATCCCTTGAGGATTCTGAGATTCCTGAACAAGAAACTGAAGAAATAAATAAAGTTGAAACACCCATACCTCTTTGAAAGAGTTCGAGGGTGCTTGCACCACCTGTAAGGTATGGATTCCATGTGTCAGGTGAAACTGACAATGATCCCTCTTCATTTGATGAATCACTCGCGATCATGACATGGATAGATGGATGCTATGATGGATGCTAGCAATGAAGTCAGAAATTGACTCCATGCATAAGAATGGTGTATGGATCCTAGAGGATCCACCTAAATGGGTAAAGCCCATAGGGTGTAAATGGATCTTCAAGAGAAAGAGGGTACCTGATGGGAAAGTAGAGACTTTCAAAGCACGGCTCGTGGTCAAAGGCTACACACAGAGAGAAGACATCGACTACGATGAGACGTTATCTCCTGTGGCTATGCTTAAGTCCATCAGGATACTGCTGGCTATAGATGCATCTCTTGACTACGACATCTGGTTGATGGACGTCAAGACAGCTTTCCTCAATGGATATCTCAAGGAGGACATCTATATGGAGCAGCCCTAGGGCTTCATAATCGAGGATGGGAAAGTATGCAAGCTGAAGAAATCCATCTATGGGCTCAAACAAGCTTCTCGTAACTGGAATATCAAATTTGACGAAAGCATAAAGAGTTATTATTTTGTGCAGAATCCTAATGAACCTTGTGTGTATAAGAAGCCTAGTGGGAGCACCATTGTATTAATCGTGATTTACCTTATCATTGGGAATGATACAGGGATGATGACCAGTGTGAAAATTTGGCTATCTCATACCTTCGAGATAAAAGATCTTGGAGAAGCCTCTTATATCTTAAGTATGAAGATGTTCAGAAATCGAGAAAAGAGAATATTGGGATTATCACAACATGGGTACATTAAGAAAATTCTTGAACATTTCTGTATGGATAGTTCTAAGAAAGAATTCCTCCTCTTAATACATAGTATCTACCTATCCAAAGGGATGGCTCCTCAAAGTTTTAAGGAAAAGAAAGCCATGGCTGGATGCCCCTATGCATCAGCTGTAGGAAGCTTAATGTACGCCACAATGTGTACTAGGCCAAATATCCGCCATGCAATGGGAGTGGTAAGTCGTTACCAATCCTACTATGGAGAGCAACACTGGAATGCAGTGCATAACATTTTCAAATATCTACGACGGATACAAGATTACATCTTGGTTTATGGAGATTGTGATTTTCAAGTCTTGGGATATACAGATTTAGACTTCTAGTCAGATATTGATGATCGAAAGTTGACATCAGGGTTTGTGTTCCTGTTAAATGGTGTTGTTGTAAGATGGAGAAGCAAGAAGCAAGACACTACAACAAATTCAACAACAGAAGCCGAATACATTGCTGCATCGGATGCTGCAAATGAGGCGGTGTGGTTGAGTAAGTTCATTCTGGAACTTGGCATAGTTTCCTCTGATACTCTCATCCCGTTACTCGGTGATAACATGGGAGCCATTGCTCAGGTGAAGGAACCCAGATGGCATCAAAAGAGCAAGCACGTGAAAGGAAATACCACATCATTCGGGAGATTCAAAAGCGTGGTGATATCGTCATCACAAAGATGGCCTCTTCCAACAACGTTGATGATCCTCTTACTAAACCTCTGACACAGAAGGTTTTCAACTAGCATGTAATGAGTATGGGTTTAAGGATTGCTCCTGAATGGTTCTGAGGGCTAGTGGGAGATTTTAGCCATGTGAGCCCGAGGTGAACCATTCTTACAATAAATGTTATTGTCATATATGATTTATCAATAAAAGTTATTGATTGTTTTACTCCCTTTCTGAAATTAAATGAATGAATGCACTATAAGGTCCCTCTGTACAATTAGTGTTATGTACCATGGTCGTCTTGATAATTATACAGGTGTTGATTCATTAAGTGAATCATAGAGGCTAGTGCTTGGATGAATATCTAAGGAGTCAGATTGAGGACTCATCAAGCACCGTCAAATTATTATTAAGAGATGATCTCCAGCCTGAGTAGGAGATGGTAATCCTTTCTCATTAAGGTTGATATCCGACTGATCTCTTGATGCAGGTCCTCTGCATGGGAATAGTGATTCGAAGGTGTCAGATTAGTTAGGTCAAATGTAGATCGAGATAACCTAAGTCCTATGTTGAATACTGTCACAATGTAGACACACATCCTCTGGCCAGAGATAAATGTGTTACTATATGTCTGAGAACATTTGACAGACCAATAGGTTGATAACCTAACCAAGGTCTACACACCGGTGAGCTAGTGTGCATGTAAGGGCATATGAATAATAGGATCTCTTAAAGGGATCACACATGTTTACTGGTGAACCGGAAGATATGAGCTCACTCATGAGGTATTGAAACCGCTCAAATTCCATGCATGGTCGTCGTGCTTTGGAAGCATGACAAGAATTTGAAGGTATGATATATGCTTTGGGAAAGCATATGATCGATATCGATTCCCAATGACCAAGATTGAGAAACTTGATGATAATACCCTGAAGATGACAGTATAAATTGATCTGTATCTTTGGGTTTATCATAGGTCTTCCAGTATGAAGGATGTACAGGTATTAGGAATACCCGAGGGTGATGTGATCATAAACGATTGTATAGCCATGACGCTTCCATTCCGAGGGAGTGATGAAACAAGTTTGGATTTTAGTGACTCCTCTTAGTAGAGAAGTGATCTGATCTTGGTCCAAGTATTGGACATTGATCTGAATGAGATTCAAATGCAAAAAGAAGATTAGATTTACAATCTTGATTTAATCAAGCATCTATGAGAGTTCTATGAGATCTGGATTTGAGATGTGATCTCAATATCCAAGTCACTATACGTGGAACAATACAATCACCATGTCCTTATCTCAAAGTATCTGCGGAGAAAGCGCATTATTCTTGAAAGGGTTCAAGAATAATTCCATTGTTGAATTATATCTAAGAATTGAGAAATGAATAATTAAATGTGATTTAATTACCTTAAATATTGTTGATTCACATTATTGGGATGTATGAATGATCATCCAATATAATTAAATGTGATTAATTATTATGGATAAGAATAATGTGGATAGCAATATCCAATTATTCATAATATATTATAATTGTGATTTATAATGTATTAGAGAGAGATTATTAGGATTTATATTTGTTGATTAATTATTGGTGTGAATTGGATTCACACTGGATAATTAATTCAAAATGTAAATCACATTTTATTTTGGATTGTGAATGTGATTCATAAATTTCCAATGACAAGATTGCAATATTCTCAAAATAATTATGAATTATCTTTTAATTTACAACAAGTGTTGTTGTAAAATCATGGAGATTTCCAAGGAATAATACAATCTCACAAGATTGCATGAGACTGCATGAAGATTCCACCCTTCCATATTGGAAGAGTGGACGACCACCAATTCCTATATGGAAAGGATGGTCGTCCACTCAATACGGAGGGTGTCATCTCCATCCTAAAATCTCCATATGTGATTGATTTAATTTAAGATTAAATTATTTTGATTTATCAATAACTAAGAACACCAACGGCGAAAGCACTCTGCTGGGCCGACACTGACACTGAGAGACGAAAGCTAGGGGAGCGAATGGTTCGATATGCTGGTGTCCTAGGCGTAGGAGAACCACACCAAGTCAACTACCTTGGATGTGACATAGGAGAAGAAAAGAAAATGATCCTCAGCATCGCATCGAGTAGATCTAAGATTAATTATTGTTGTGTTTTTACCAACAATATCTTGACCATTGAAAGAAACACAAATCAGTCTCATCATTTGATTTTGTGTAGATTGTACCCATGGACTCCCAAAACCCTATATAAAGAGACGCACCCTTGCCCTCCAAAAGGTTAAGAAGTTTACAACAAGCTCTCTCTCCTCTCTTTCATCCCTACGCCCTCTCTTCCTCTCTCTCTCTCCCTTGGTGGCCGTCCACCAAACCCTATAGAGAAGAAGAATTCGTCGTCGCTCCGCCGTAGTGCTACCGCCTCGACGACTCTTGGTTCTTCATATTCTTTGGCGTGCCTCGCTCACGAAGAAGACGTTATGAGATCAAGAGTTCCCTTGATTGGATCAACATCTTGGATTGCGAGGATGACGCAGCTCATCCCTACGCTCGCAAGCATCTCCTCCAAAGATTGGACTTGAGATAGGAGGTCTCTTTTCGTAGAGGCTTGATTGCAACCACACTACAAGAGGTATTTCTTTTTCCAATGATGTGGTTTTTACATGAAATGATCCGGGAATCATTCTTGGATCATGTGGTTTCATCGCATGAAAAAAATTAAATTCCGCTGCTTAGAACAACTAGCGCGACTAGTCGTTCTCGATCGTATACAATACGATCCTCACGCTTCTGTGATGCGCTTAAAGGATTTTTTTTCCATATCCTTTAAGTACACCATTGGAGATTTCTAATATGTGAGTGTAACCCTAAGTCGGGGTCTATGTGAGTTGGGTATTCTCGCTAGAGCACTCACGAAGTAGATTCTTGCGAAGGTTGTAATGCGCACACCGATATGAACGTCCTTGTGCACTCATCTATTGTTTGTATGATTTATTGAAATCCAAATCAAAGAGTCTGGTTCAAGACGTAGTTCACCACGTCTCTCTGGATGTAGAAGAATCACTGCTAGGCAAGGTTCTAAGGCACAAGCTGCATATACTGAAAGACATAGTTCAGTCGTATTTTATTTTTAATTAATTTTTTATTTATTGTCATACTTTGATTTTTATTTTTATTATTTAAAAAAGGTTTATGAAATATGTGAGGGAATGTTGGATTTCCTTTGTATTTCAAGACCTCTCCACCTCTATAGTAGGCGTGAGCATACGTGCGAGTTTAATTTAAAATATTACTTTTCCAAAATATATTTTAAGTCAACGCAATTTTCAATTTGTGCACAAGTACCTAACCCAATAATGACCTCGGAAATGAGAACCATTAAATCTATTCGAACAAACACTTTCCCTCTTTTGTATCCAGGTTCATATAGTCATTTTTGGCATTAAATGGGTCTCCTCAGTAATGTTGGGTGCATCCAACGAGACCATAGGAACTCGTTATCACTTAACATCTTGATGGGGATGAACGACTCTCTTTTGTCTCTTTGTTAGTGGGCAGTTCGTCTATATAAAGGACTGTAGTCTTAGACTTTAAAAATAAACAAAAAACAACACAATAGAAGCATTTTGTTCTCCACCCCATTTGCTCTCCATTACTTGTGTGTTCATTGTGAATTCGAGTAGGCGGATTTTGTGCTTTGTTTTTCTACGACGACGAGGGTCAACGGACGTTCGATGTTGCTTTTTTGCTAGCATCGGGAGACATCATCTAACTGGGAGGTGATTGTATCTGGAAGCAGGTTGCCATCAAGCTCGTGCATAGGAGCAGCAGAATCTGTCTTCACGACATCGTCTTTCGATGAGTCTCCATTTCCCAGGCTAGATCTTTCAAACTATTATTTCTTTGTTGTTATTTTGATCGTATTTGCTTGTCAATCTTAAAACACAATATCCTTGCAAACAGTGCTAGAAAACCATAGTATTTTTCCAACAATAATTACATGATTGATAATTTTTCATCATCAATACATGTTATACGAATGCATCTGATTAATACCAAGTTATGCGAGTTGGTTTTCGTTGATAATATATATGATCTTGAACCACAATATTATAAATGGTATATGAGCTAAATTCCCTTTAACAACAAAAATGGATGTCCAAAAAGTAGAGGCATACTTGCAAAAAGTTGCGAGAAAATGGTTGTGCAAGAGCATAAAGTTGTCATCACAGAGAAGAATCAATGGACTATGTTGCAGTTAAGATGTTGCCAATATAAGCGTAAAGTTAGCCTACATAGAGTTAGGAGCATGAAGTGCCTCTAATAGTTAGAAGTAAATTATCAATTTTCAATACTATCATATAAATGGACTGCATATTTATTGTCTTAAGGATATATTATTGGCTTCGAAGCATATCATCGATTTCAGAATTTTCTATACGTATATATATTACTATATAGGTCACATAGTATATCTTTACATGGATTGGATGCATATTATTTGTATCAGAAACATATTATATGTTGGCATTCATGACGTATTTGTATATATGCTTTGCGCGCATGATTTTAATTTTATTTTTAGTATTGTGAAAAACACACACCACATTCATTTGAATCAATAAAATTGTATATTATATTCAAATGACCATGAAAGAAATAACAATATTCCAAATATTCATTGCATGTTTGATTATTTCCTCGCCTGCAAATGACATCTTCTTTTTGTTGATCATCAAGTTGAACTTGACAATAAATATTCTTCACTACAATTTTGATGTACAATCTTCGACGTAATGGATATTTTATTGTGACCCAGAGCACTGCTCGAACATTGCACACATTTTGTGAAGAACAAGTACTTGCAAATAAATGTAAGTTGCAAAATTTTATGTAAAAGATATTATTCATAGCAATTATCCACAATAATCTCTTAATACCCTTTTAAAGAACCCTATCTTCATTCTCTTTCTAATTTGTAAAGGAAATAAATTTGCACAATCAGGCACTGAACAATCCACAATAAGGCAAAAGAATTCACACAAAAAAACTCCAATGGTGAAGCGGGAAAAAATTATGGACAAAGAGCTCAAATCCACTATGACATAAAGAAAGAATACCAAAACCTTATGTCCATTTGGTAACTGGGTTGAGTTGGGTTGAAGTCTCCCCTGTGAATAGTAGTTGTTTGGAGGGTTGAGAGGGTTGGAGTGATAATTGCGATGTGATGTAACATTTATTACGTATTGTATTAACTTTTTTAATGATTATAATATATTTTTTATGTTAATAAATTTTTTGAACATAGTTAAAAAATATTATACCAAAGAAATTGTAGGGTCAATACAAGTAATCCCAACCCAGATTGGGAGGGTAGGAATGAGGGGTTGTCGATATACATCGATGTACACCAGCTACCAAACGAAGCCATGATGTGTATGTTATCTCCCTTGAAATACAATGTCTTGAAAAGATGATGATCCCAAACTCTAAACTTATTGGATTATTAGAATCCTAAAATGGGGTAGAGGGATTCAGGAAAATATTGAACTAGTCTCTATCTTGGCTTGAACTCCAAGCGAAAGTAGTGGATTTGTATCTCTTTGCCATCAAGATTTCTCATGGTTCAAACAAACCAATCAAGTTTTTCTTTGAAATTGGTTAGTGGAAGGGGCTTTGTCATCATTTCTACATGAGTGTCTTCAGTAGGGACTATCATTTACGTAGGATTGTCATCACTTATGCAGGATGGAACTCCATGCACATTCTTGGAGATTACTTTAATCCATGCAAATATAGACAAACACGATCTTCCTCTCCTTCAACTGCAAATCATTTAGGTTGATGCATGTATATGTTCTCTTTAAGTTCTCATTGTAGGAATGTTGTCTTTGAAGAACGAGTCTAATGCCCGAGTGGTCAAGAACCGTCGGCAACGGTTGCGCAGCCGACAGTTGCGGGGATCGGCTTTCGCGGAAGACCCAAACTGTGGGCGTGGGGAGAGAGCAGATTCGGCGAGGGGATGTTCACGCCCCTATAAATATCAACCTCCACCTGGGTGGAGAAACCCATCCGAAGAACCACCTCGCCATAGGGAGCCCTCTCCCATTATCCATCCCACCGTCTCTCTCTCTCTCTCTCTCTCTCTCGTACAAGATCAAGATCGACGATGACATACCTTAGAGCTTGAGTCTTGATATATGGTTGCTCTAGTCCACATAATAAACAACCACAATGGCAAAAAGAATGAGAATGGAGGTGTGTTTCACAAACATGTGAGAAGATAGTATTCTATTCAACACCCTCTAGTTGACTGAAACCTTTTGCAACAAGTCCGACTTTATATTTGATATTGACGACTTTATAAGTACTTTCCTTTTTCTTGAAGTTTTACTTACAATTAATAATTTATGTCCCTTTGCAGGTGGTATGAGATCCCATATATGTTTTTTTATGGAAAGACCCTAATTCTTCATTCATGGATGACAACGACCGTGTGGATACATGTGACAAAAAGTTTTGTGAAGTTGTTTGATTCTCCTGCATCCCAAGTTTCCTCTACAATTGACATAGTTTGTGCAAATGCCAAATCTCCATATTGTTGTCTTTTCAATTGTCATGCATGTTCATCATGGCAATGACATCCATAACCTGTTGCTACATCATTCTTTTCTTGTTATGTATCATACATGTGGTTGTACTAAATCATAATGATAATCAACCTCAAGCACCACTTGCTTATTGGTTTCACATTTGCATCTATATCAGAAGAACGAGAAATGGAGTCTATCAAAGACGAAAGCATTACATATTCATATAGGGATATTTACACCCATAAGCCTGAGTAATTCTGCAATAACATTCTTAACCCTGCATAATCACGAATTACATGAGAAACTCCGAGTAATGCTTAACTCTTACATGACATAACCCTATGTTAGGGTCCGTTTGATTTAGCCGTTATATTTGACGGTTTCCGTCAAAAAAGACCAAAATATCTCAGATGTTTATTTTTATTTTCAAAACATGTCCCCAACCCCTCTCCCCAATTCAGCCGAACTCTCCCAGCCAACCACCGCCCCCCGTCGGGACCTCCCCGACCTCCAGCAACCACCTGGGAAGCCCCCCAACCTCCGCGACCTGCCCCCGACCTCCAGCCACCACCTGCGAAGCCCCCCGTCCGCGAGCTGCACCCCCGACCCGCAGGCCCTCCAGCCCCGTCCAAAGCCCCCCCCCCCCCCTCCCGGGACCCCAAAAAAAGAAGAAAATAAAAAATCCTACGGTCGGGTCACCACCCTCAGCCGCCTGCGCCTCCACCGCCGCGAGGCGGCGCCGCTACAGCGGCTCAGCTTCACCGCACCGTGCTCCAGCCGCACGATGGCCGGCGCACCCTTGTGCGCTCCTCTGTCGCGCCGAGGTGCACCACTCGCACCCCACTTGATGCCATCACCTCCGCACCTCGCCCATCCCCGCGCGGCAGCGCCACCGTCCAGCCGTCCGTGCTGCCGCATGGCCCTCCTCCTCCAGGCCCGCAGTGGGAAGCTGCCCCGCACCTTCTCCAGCGGCCGCTTGTCGTTGTTCTCAGCCAGCTTCGGGCTCCCCGCCACCTTGCCTTGGTCTGCCTGAACCAAGAT
Source organism: Ottelia alismoides (assembly GCA_037367405.1). Lineage (NCBI taxonomy): Eukaryota > Viridiplantae > Streptophyta > Magnoliopsida > Alismatales > Hydrocharitaceae > Ottelia > Ottelia alismoides. Next base: position 247,382 of record JAZKJV010003642.1, on the reverse strand, counting down.
CACCACCACCTCGCATCTCTAACTCGGCCAGTGCACAGGGGAAGTCAGTCGCCGAGCCCCCGTGCCGCGGCATCTGAAGGGAAGGCGGCCGCGAGGAGGAGGGAGCAGACGAGGTTGGGTTAATAGCAACGTTAGATTGTTGATCAGTTAGATTAACCCAATCATTGGGTTGAGTTAATGAGATAAAGAAGGTTATAGATGTAAGACGGCGCACTTACTCAAGGTCCTGAGCGTAATTCGCAATTATACAGGGTTATGAATGTTATTGCGAGAGTACTCAAGGTTATGGATGTAAATATCCCATTCACATAACATAACATTTTTTCCAAAGCTTGGATGATTTAGGACCAGAAACACTTACTAGTAGGCTCAATAAGAGTTTTTTCTCAAACTCTCAAACACAATAGCGACCAGCCATCAAATAAAAAAAAGGAAATTAATGGAATTACTGGCTATGTTTAGATGTGAAAATAATACTTATTTATTTCATTACAATGAGATTTCATCCATTCAAGGATAAATTGTCACGTCATGATTACAATATTTATATCCTCAAACCAACCGAATAAGAATGGAAGTTAAACGACAATATTCTCATCCAAATATCATTCGCTCTCAGATTGGTTGTACCACTTAAGTAGCAAATCTAGGAGTGCAGTTCACTCTAAAGAAGGATATTTGTTGAAAAGACCATCTATAGCAGATGATTAGACCTTGTCAAAATGTGTGTCGGGCCAATCCATGGGCCAGGTCGAACAGGCCGAGGTTCAAAAATCTATGTCCAACGCACGTTCATGGGCTGGCCCATGGCCCATTTCGATCTTTATCCATTGAATTTTCTAATGGTATTTAATATGTACAAATGATTTTATTAATACCATTTATATTTTATATAGGGAAAAATGTGTATGCCCCCTAGGGGGAGCTAACTTAGCTCCCCCCGCCCTTTTTTGACATAATTTTTTTTATTTTTTTGAAATCTAAAACCGTGTAAATTCATTATTAAATCCCTATATTATGCTATTAAAATTTCGTGCGAAACAGAGACTCCTACGACCTTCATCCAAACGGGGTCGATTTAAAAAATCCTGTTACCGTTAAAAAATGACTGTCTGGATGGAGGCCGTAGGAGTCTCTGTTTCGCACGAAATTTTAATAGCATAATATAGGGATATAGTGATGAATATTCATGGAAGAAATTTTCAAAAAAAAAAATAAAAAAATGGTGAAAATGGGGCGGGGGGAGCCAAGTTAGCTCCCCATAGGGGGCAGCCCCATTTATCCCTTTTATATAACTAATATAAGTAGTTTACATGTTACTTGACATATAAGCTACTAATGTTTATTTAAAACTAGTATCACATATGAAAAAATTGAAGTGTATCATATTCATACATGTATAATTCAACTTATATTTATATATTTTTATTTTTTGTAGGCTGAGCAGAACCGACCCATTCCCAAATCTCCTAGCCCAAGCCCGACCCATGAGTGGGTTGGATGGACTGGGTGGGCAAGTCCCCAAACTGTTGGCAATGTCTACAGATGATATGCTTGTCGTTCACCTCCATAAAGAGTATTTCGAAATCTCCAATCATGTCCAACCTTCTTCTTATATAGGATAAGGAAAAGGTGGCTTTATCTCATAATTTTGATCTATTTAAAAAAATTATCATGGTTGTTGAATTAATCACCTTGGGTTCATATTTCTTACTAAGCAACTCATCCACAACAACTTTTTTTAACGAATGGATAATAGTTTTTTAGTACTTTATTTAAAGTAGGGATAATACTGAATATATTGAGTGCACATTTGATGGAAACAACGGTGAAGAACTCAAGGTGAAGGTTGGAGATGATAACATTCAAAGGAAAGATCCTTTTAGATACATGGGATCTATTTTTGCAGAGTGATGGTGAAATTGATGGAGATGCTACTCATAGAATAAATGCAGGTTGGCTAAAGTGGAGAGGAAACTCTACTATTCTTTGTGACAAGAAAATCCGTTTAGAAGTCAAGGAAAGTATTACAAAGCAGTCGTGAGGCCGATTATGCTCTATGGACCTGAATGTTAGCCTGTGAACGATAGACATGTGTAAAGAATGACAGTAGAAAAATGAAAATGCTAAAGATGATGTGTGTTCATACATGAAAATATCAAACTCAGAATGATGCGATCAGAAGAAAAGTTGGTGTAGCTCCGATAGAGGATAAAATAAGAGAAAACTGTTTAAGATAGTTTGACCATTTGCAAAGGATGTCAGTTGATGCAGTACTTAGAAGATATGAGATTTGGGATGTTGGACCAGTTAAGAGAGGGCGAGGAAGGTCCAAGAAGTATTGAAATTAGACTATCCAAAAGAATATTAGTTATTTAAATTTAGGCCTGAGAATGATCCAAAATAAATCTAAATGGAGGTAAAAAGATCCATGTAACCGACCCTACATAATTGTAGGAAAATGCTTTATTGTTGTTGTATATGTTTATATTTTACATATGTTAAAATTTTATTTATGTGATCACCCAATTCAACCAATTTTTCCTCATCGACTTGATGTAATCTAGTTTAAAATATTATCTTCATCATTTGATTGAACTAATTTGATTCCATAGTCCAACACGATTTGACCTTCCATGTAATATTTATGTTCGATCTCCGCATCAATTTCAAAACATTTGCCCCTAAGGTAAATGTTAGAAGGCACTACATACATATAGTGAAGGGCAAGACCGTTAATATAAAGATTGATATTGATGACAATTGGGGATGAAATCGATTTGATATGGGCATAGGGATTATCTTATCCTTATCCATTTTAAAACATAATAAGAATGTGGATACATATACTGACATATATGGACAATGTATTACCAAAACCTCAAAAATGAATAAATAGATACATATCATATATTAATAATAAGAAAATAACTTTATTAATTATCTTGAATTGTGCATGTATAAGGTGTTATAAACATATAACAAATTATCAAATATTGAGAAAGAATCAATAAAAATATAGTCACATATAGTTACAAATAGAGTAAATTATAGAAAAGTTCCTCAACTGTACACCCGATTTTAATGTCATACCTGATCTTTAAAAGGTAACAACATGGGGCCCGATTTTGCATTTTGTCTCAATGTATTTTTGAACTATTGTGATTTAAGGTTAGAAGGACAAAATGATCAACTAAATTTCAATAGTCAATGATTAGATTATGACAAATCGTGAAGATCAGGTACCACATTGTTATCTTTTAAAGTTCGGACATGACATTGAATTCGATTGCATGGCTCAAGGACTTTTGTGTAATTTACTCATAAATCTACCATTTTCTTTCAGCCCGGTGATGCGAGGAGCACGTTTAGGCCTCTCGCTGCCCTTACTTTGCTCTTGTAGCCTCAACACCTTCTTATTGTAGTCCTGTCTTTGCTCTCCTCATTCATAAACAATTAGCTAAGTTCTTTCATGGACGCAACAAGACTAGAAGGTCTTTAGTTGGAAAACTGAGGCATGTCTTATGAAATCTCTATCTCAGAGTGAGGATGCATGGAGGATCTGCTCGAACGTGGGAAGAAACAGAACAAAAAGGCTTCCTTTAGATCTATAGTGCTTTTTAACAAGAATCCAAGGAATGGTTTGGTGGTAGTGCAGTGTGCCTACACTTTAATGGACCAGGGTTTGAATCTCAAGGAAGATGCTCCGAACTTTCAAAATTATCAGACCTATTATTGAAAAAGTAATGCCCTTTAGCAAACTATATACTAAGGATCGAGCATGCCATTAGTTTATAGTGGGAGAAAGCTTTTTTTTGTTATAGCTTACTATAGTTAAACCTAAGTAAACATATTAAATTTCCAGCTATCAACACGTGGCATACATTGTTCTCTTCCTCACCATCGTTACCTCCCCATCCATATTTTTCATCTCTCTCCTTGGTCTATCATCAATAACTAATATATTTCTCTCACACACATTTTTAATATTCAATGAAGTTTAAATATCTCAAAATTCAATTGTAAAAGAATTTAAAGGGACTTTGTTCAGGGCTTGATAATAATCGGAAACATGAGCTTTGTTGTTGTTGCATGAGCTTTATTGGTAATGTAATCGACCTTTAGTGCTGTTGATTTTGTTCGTAGGCTAATGCTCATTAGAACGACATATTTACTTTTAGAGCGATAAAAAGTAAAAAGAATCGAAATAGATAGAAAATGTAATTATCCATCTTCAAATCAAATTAATTACAAATGTTCTAAAATTTTTGAAACATATACTTGAGATCACACATTGAACTTTTTATAATTTAATAAATATTTTTTTACTTATTTTTAGAGAGAAGAAATTTAAAAATATTGTGAATTTTAAAGAATAAAATTCCTCATTAATCTTTAAAACATATTGTCATAAGAATTATATCTTTGGAGCAAGTCTTATACACTAGATGGATAGTAATTAGAATAAACTAATTTATGCTAATGATTTGATTTATAAAATTGAAGCCTATAATTCCATGATTAGAAGATAGTTAGGTATAATATGAATCCATTTTCATAATAAACATATCACATATTACAAGTATTTTATATTTTTAAAATTTTTGATCGTAATTATATAAATAATAAATGATATAAATCTCGCATCAAATAAAGCTATGAAATGTACATAGTCGACATATTTTTTAATAATGAATACTTATTAAAAATATAAATATGTTCATTCCTTTTGTTATATAAATATCAAAATGGTAAATTTTATGTTGATTTTGGATATGACACCAGGGCGGGTCTATTGTCGAGCAATAGTTAAAATCAGTAAAAATAGATCAAGAGGGTTAGATATGGACATACGAGACGTCCATTTTCATGGAGCAGATTGTCTGTTGTAATCCCAGTTACAAAAAAGATTTGATATAACTTTTTTCTTTTGCGATTTCAATGCCAAAATCTAACCTTATGATTGAGTATTAGGTTAAAGCTCTATATATATCCTTCAAATTTTGTCTATTTTATCTTAATAATCCAAAATATGTGTTGTTTTTAAACAGATTTAAGTTGCTTAAATATTGCTTGGATCTTCAAATCTTAAGATAAAATAACAAATAACCTCCGATTAACATGAAATTTAAAGTATACGTAGAACATTAATCCAAGATTCAATCTATAAAATTGGATTTTCGAAATCGTAAAAGAAAAAAAAACAGCATGTCTGCTGTAGCCGGATTACAGCAGACATCTCCCATTTTCATCCCTGATGGGGAAGGAGACACCCGTCGACCTCCAAAAACTGGGAGCATAAATCTCTACCGTCAGATCATCATCCAACGATTGCGCAAAGCACAGCACGACCTTCTCCGTAGGTTTCGTTTGGACCCTTTAGGCCCCCGTCATCTTCTCCACTGCCCTCTGCACACTGAGATTGCAGACAGAGAGAGAGAGAGATGAAGATCGTGCACATTCCGTGCTTGGACGACAACTATTCCTACCTGTAATTTCCCTCCCCTCAAGGTCTAGGGTTTCTCGATCCCATGTAATCACCACGCCCCTCTTTCCATCTCCACAGGATCGTCGACGACGAATCCAGGGAAGCGGCTGCCGTTGATCCGGTGGAGCCCGAGAAGGTCCTCCAGACGGCACGAGATCTCGGCGCCCACCTCAAGCTCGTCCTCACCACGCACCATCACTGGTCGCTTCCAATCCCACTCAATTATTAAATACGTAAATACCAGATGTGATTGCTATTCTACAACGCCTTGGAAATGCCGTTTTTCCTTTTTAAAAGTTGTTCTCAAGTGCTCTTGTGTGGATTTTGTGAAAAAAATGTTTTTTTAAATGGGTTTGGCAAAGTTTATAATATTATAAGTTGGACTTATTGAAGTGAGGATCTATGTAGAAATGACTAGTTCGAAGAAAGTTAGGAATATGCTGAAATTAGTAAGGTGTTGAAAACAGTTCCCCTTTGATGGAGTTGAGGTTTTAGTCGGTGTATCATTGGAAACTAGATTCTCTTGACTATAATATCAGTTTGACTTGCGCATTTGTTTCCTCTGAAGGTTGGTAAAGGAAAGTTCATCTCAACTGTAATGATAGCTGTTATCTCTGTTTTGCAGAGTATGCCAGTTCTGTTTGGTTACAATTGTGGTTAGATGATTAGATTATTGGTTTGTAGCTTTCCTGATTGCAGTAGCATATCTGGTTTTCATCAGAGACTGTCTCACGAGTCACGACCAACGCTTATCAATATGCTAGGAAACCGGTGAAATGACTACATAAGCTATGCATTAAACCATGAAGTAATTTTCAACCGTATCTGCAGACATTGCTTGAATACCCCATAAAATTTCATATTACCAAAAGTTTTAGTTAGGTGTTATACCGTGAAGTGATTCTCAATAGCATATACATACATTTCGTTAAGAACCTATAAAGTACGTCTCTAAAAATATCAGCCACTTGTACCTTGTATTTGATCTCAGAAAATTGTTCAAAAATATGCTGGGATAAGTTAGTAATGGAGAGTTATCAATTAATGAATCTTGTATTTATATCGACCTAATGGTTGTCAACCTTAACTCAATTGTATAGGTTAGCTGGTCCACATCTGGTGGCTGTCTATGGACCTTGATTTTGTTTGTAAAATTGTACTTAGTATGACATATCGGAATTAACTGGTGGTGTAAATGCAACATTTGCAAGTCTTACATTTTTTCCTGGAAAAAAGTAGAAGAGAAGTGTCCACGCGTTACCCACTGTTTCTACAATTTTCTGTTGTTACCAACTTAACTTGCTTTTGTTTGCAAAGGACTAACCCTCTAGAAGTCAGATCTATAAAAAAAATCCCCAATGCTTTCTACACACTTGCTCATGGAAGGAAATCTACCTCTCTCATGCACAAAAGGACATCCATGTTGTAACGATCAGAAGTCAAAAAAATAATGTTTAGAAGCTGGAAGATCAGAAACATATGTCGAAAGATAAGGTTGCATATTATATTTTATGTTATTCCTGTGAAGAATAGAAACATGTGGGAAAAAGGATGTTGTGCATGTGCAGCATAGATGACCTCCTCGTTGAAAATTTCGTATCTGACTATTCAAGAACTCTATTTATTTTGATTTCAAAAAAAAAAGAACTCTATTTATATATTTAGCATTCCACTTTTTGGATTTAGTTTAGTTGTAAAGATCCAAAAGCAATCAACTGACATAGTTTTACAGCTTATTTTACCAAGCCAGTTGGGTTATTTAGCCCTGAGTTGTTTTTATATCTTATTTTATTGGTTTTAGGATAATGCTTTAAGATAGTGATGCATATTTGATGGGAATTTCAAGTTTCTGGTTGGACCATTGGTCGGATAAGTAGTGATTCCTTTCTTATGCTTTTTATCTTATTTGCTAATGGTCAGGCTTCACTGGCACAATACTGGAGTGAGGTTTTGAAGGATGTGTGATGTAGTTGCTAAATTTTGTGGTGCCACTCTTTGAACCAAAGGATTTAGGAGTTTATTAACATGTTTTATCAGCTTGAAGACTCTGCTAAAGGGAGTGAATCCCAAGTTGCAGGCGAGGGGTACTTTTCTTTAAAGGAAAAAGAGACAAGGACCGTTGAGATGCACACCTGAAAAGCTTCTTCGTTAATTCACAAGGTTACAAGTACATGGCTAGGGAACATATATTGCAGGTCCATGATTTCGCAAGAAATTTTACATGCTCTGCCATATTCTCAACATAAAATATATCTTGCTTGAAGACCAAGTTTCTGACTAGCCACAAAGCCTACAACACGGCCACAACTTTGGTTCTAACCTCCTCAGAACCACATCACACATCATCCTGAGGCAGTAGAATCCCAAAAACTGGATGAACAACTAGTTACCATCTCCGGACAAACCTCCTTCTCCTATATGCCCTTGGAGCTCTCATGCTCAAAGAAGATGTGGTCAATATCCTTATTAGCCCTTGAATGAACACATTTCGCGTTGGCATCCTAGAAGAAGTGCGCCTGCCTTAGCCCAGTCATCGCAGTCCCACTCCTCAGCTGCCAGAGAAAAACCTTATTCCTTATCGATACTTTCCAGTTCCAGATCCTCTTACAGTTAGTAGTGTAACCCCCATGATCAAAAGGCAACCATGCATGTAATCAACATTTGAAATATCGAAAACCTATCAGTTGGTCTGGAAAGAGATATATCCAGGATATATCGCATATGTTAGTGGAAATCTCAAAAAATAGCTCTCAAAGTGATTTCCATGAATTAATATCATTTAGATCTTTAAATAATAAGTAACATACAAATACATTCTTATAGATATGAAAGAGGTATATTACTATATTTAGCGCATTAACAACACATTACATCACATATTACGTATAAGAAAGAGCTTGAGCAATATAAAAAAATCAAACAAACAAATGATATAAATTATAGAGCACATCATTCATGATAACCACAAAGTGGAACGAAAAGTAGATGATCCAATGTATATAAGAAAGTAAATTTTTTACATGAACTAAAGACAATCAATGCCAAATGAATCTCATATTGGATCCATACCGATAGATTATTAATACTTACCAATCATAAATTCAATAATTTACTCATTTTGGATTTGAATCCGAATTTGTTAATACACAGAGTGGCTATATGAAATCCTATGCAAATCAAGTTACACAAGCTTAAAATATAAAAAAATGACCTTCCAAGCTTCTTCTCCCATAAAGCAATCAAGAAAATCAAATAATAGGGCTGATATCAATGATAGAACATTGATATTGACACGATATCAATAATATCAATAGAAATGGTGGAAATGATGCGCTAAATACTTCAAATTTCAATGTAATGATGATAAAAGATGACATATCATCGGTATATCAATTGATATCGGTCTATAACAAATATCCACGGTGATAACATAAAATCTCAATGCATATGTAGATGGCAATCCATGAAAGGATCACATACAACCACTAAGAAATCCTCCTTCCCCTCTGAAGAATCTCGTGCCCCTACATCCTTAAATATGAACTCATCATCTCATTCCCAAGTAGACCTCACCCTGGAGATTGGATCCATTGTTGTTGCTACTCAACCGACCAAGTATTCGGACCGACGACGGGTCCTAGTGCTCATGATTCCGGAACTGGAAGGATTGTGGTGACTCCTGGAGTCGGTGCACGTTATTCTCTTGCAGTTTTGACCCGATTGCCTCGCGAAGGATCGTCTTACTCACTTGTAATCAGGTGGTTTCTCGTATGTTGAAGGAGGCGATCAGTATCGAGAAGAGTATGCTGGTTTTTTCTTGGAAGAGGAGAAGATGTGACGAGCTTACTTGTGAAACTATAAATAACGAGAAGGGGAACAAGGGAAGGGTAATTCTAAGTTAGCGGGTCCCAAGGTGATGGCTTTGGTTGGCTTGATGGAGCTTGCATATGCGAGACCCACTGCAACCATGAGTGTGAAGAAAAAAAGTAGGTGGAAGCACCCACTTCAATCGCGTCATCCATGAAGCGTTGATAGAAGGGAGCCAGACAATTGATGCATAGGCTTTGAGGGATGGGGCAAAATGTGCAAGGGTCCACGTGGTGTGGTTGTCCCAGAGGTTTCCCAAACATGCTTCTTTGTTGGAATATGTGTGGGTTAAGGAAATCGAAAAGAGGTTTGTGGTAGGGACCCTTTTAGCATCGTGACATGCGGATGTCTTATGCATGCATGAGAAGAAAATTGATTGTTGGGATCCGGTGAAGTGGAAGTCAATTTCATGCTCAAGACTTTCTGATTTCATGGTATGTTGCATGCTGGCAGAGTTGGAGGTATTATTGGGTCCTGGAGTGGGGAGGCGTTCAACATGACAGAGGAGTTGATCCTGGCATGCTTTGTTCTTGTAGTTTTGGCATGTAAACATGAGGATTTAGATTGGTGGTGTCGTCTATATATGGTATCTATGACATATCTTCAAATGTTGATATATATGCTGAGATTAGGGAGTGTAAGAAAAACATCATGGTCTGGCTTGGTTTGTAGCAGGCGATTTCAATGTCACATTGTATTCTGATGACATGCCCAAAGGAGGCGCGTAAAAGACCAGAGTTTTGAGTATTTTGTTTCGATTCTGGACGACCTAGCATTGGAGGTCCTGAATGCATCTGATTACAAGTATACTTGGAGGAATTCTTCCTCTAAGCCCCATATTAACCTATTCTTGCAGTCAATTAAGTCATTCCATATGTTTCAGCTGGTATATGTTCTATACCCCTCCCTCCACACCCACCCCATGCAATCGGATCACACACCTCTGTATGTGGATATTGGTCAGGGGAGACCAACATCTTCATATTTCATATTTGAGCACTCTTGAATGTTGAAGCATGGATTTAAAGATATGGTGGTGGGATCCTGATCGAGTCTGGTTGTTGATGGCTCAAAACCAAATGGCTCCCTTCAAAGTTAGACATGTTATGGAAGATGTTGTCGAGTTCAAGGAGATCGAGCTTGCGAAGGAGTCGAGGTGAAAGTCAACATGTGAAGAGGAGATTTGGTTTGATTCTCTAGAGGATGAGCGACAATGAAGATAATTGAGGAAGAGGATTGTAAGAGGGACATGGAATGGAGGTTGAGATCTCAACAAATGTGGTTGAAGGAGGGGTATGCCGATACCATTGGGAAAATAGATAGAGTTGTTTTATTCCATGAACCCTAGGCTCTCTTGAGAGTAGCCTATGGGTAAATTACAGAAGACGTTCACAAGTACAGGGAATTAAAAAATAGTACTGAACCAGGAAATAACAATGGTAAAGAAACATATCTCTACACTCCCCCTCAAGATGGAGCATAGATGTCGATCATGCTCAGCTTGGACGTACACTTCTGAAAAGGTCCTCTGAGTAAGGCCTTGGTGAAGATATCTGCAGTCTGATTCCCTGAGCTGACATGAGATGTGGAAATAAAGCCCTTCTGAATCATATCTCGTATATAGTGACAATCAACTTCGATGTGCTTGGTACACTCATGAAATGCTGGATTATTTGCAATAAATGTAGCCGCTTAATTGTCACATTCTAGTGCCATAGGAATGGGAACTTCTATATATAGATCTGTAATGACAGCTCGAACCCACATCATTTCTATACTAGCTTGGGCCATAGCCCTATATTCAGACTCGGCACTAGATCTGGCGACAACCGTTTATTTCTTGCTCCTCCATGAGACAAGTGAGTCTCCAACATATACAGCAAACCCAGTAGTGGGTTTCCTATCCTTTGGACACCCTGCATAATCTGCATCTACACATGCTGAGATGGTAATATCCTTGCTCTTTCTAAATAGTAGACATGCAGTTTTCCTACCAGCTCCCTGTATCTCCTCCTATCCACCTAATCAGTCTCATCATCATATAGCTTCATGCTTGTATCCATGAGTGTGGTAGCATGTCGACATCCAAGCATCCCCGTGTCGCTTAGCAAATCAGTGACGTATTTCCTTTGGGTCATCACAAGCACTTGTTGATTTCTGATACCGTGTTGGGAAAATAGACGGATTTGTTTTATTCCATGAACCCTAGGCTCTCTTATATAGGAGAGTAGCCTATGGGTAAATTACAGAAAATGTTCACAAGTATAGGGAATTAGAAAATAGTACTAAACCGGGAAATAACAATGGTAAAGAAACTGTTGGAAAACGTGAAATGAGTTGTTCTATTCCATAGCCCTAGGCTCTCTTATATAGGAGAGTAGCCTATGGGTAAATTACATAAAGAGAATAACAAGAAAATAAAATAACAAAGAGATACAAAATAGCCTATGCGTCAACACTCCCCCTCAAGATGGAGCATAGATATCAATCATGCTCAGCTTGGACGCACACTTCTGGAATGGGCCTTTAAATAATGCCTTGGTGAAAATATCAGCAGTCTGATTCTCTGATGTGACGTGAGATGTAGCAATGAACCCCTTCTGAATCATGTCACGTATGTAGTGACAGTCGACCTCAATATGCTTGGTCCTCTCATGAAAAGCTGGGTTATTTGCAATGAACAAGGCGGCCTGATTGTCACATTCCAACATCATAGGAAGAGGTATATCAATACATAGGTCTGCAAATAAGGATTTTACCCACATCATTTCTGTGCTCGCCTGGGCCATAGCCCTATATTCTGATTCAGCACTGGATCTAGCTACTACTGTCTGCTTCTTGCTCTTCCACGAAACTAGAGCATCTCCAACATAGACTGCAAACCCTGATGTTGACTTCCTGTCCTTGGGGCATCCTGCATAGTCTGCATCCTCACATCCTGTAAAAGAAATCTCCTTTCCTTTCTTAAATATCAAGCCTGCACCTGGAGATGATTTTAGATATCTCAGAATCATGTGTATGGCATCCATATGGACCTGGCGTGGTTGCTCCATGAACTGGCTCACACGACTCACTGCAAACTGTATATCAGGTCTAGTGATAGTGACATACAGTAATTTGCCTACCAGTTCTCTGTACCTTCTCTGATCCACCTCTTCTGTGTCATCATCATACAGCTTCATGCTAGGGTCCATTGGTGTCGTAGCAGGTCGACACCCTAGCATACCTGTCTCACTCAGTAGATCTGTGACATACTTCCTCTGTGTCATGACTAATCCATATGGATTTCTAGCAAATTCCAGCCCCAGGAAATATCTAAGGACTCCCAAGTCCTTGGTGACAAACTCGGTCCCCAGCCTTTCCTTTGCTTGCTTAATGCCTTGGTCATCATCACCTGTAATCAAGATATCATCAACATAAACCATGATTACAATGATACCTCTCGCCGTCTTCTGCACGAACAAGGAATGATCAGCATTGGAGCGTTTATATCCTTGTTTCTCAAAGAGGTCTGAAAGCTTCTGAAACCATGCTCTGGGGCTCTGCTTAAGACCATAGATGGCCTTATGCAATCTGCAAACCTTGGAACACTCCCCCTCAACAGCAAAACCAGGTGGTTGTTGCATATAGACTTCCTCCTGCAAGTCTCCATACAAAAATGCATTCTTTACGTCCAGTTGATAGAGTGGCCAGTCTTTAACAACCGCAACAGATAGCAGGATCCGTAAAGTGGAATGACGCGCCACAGGGGAGAAGGTGTCTAGGTAATCTACCCCATATGTCTGCGTGAAGCCCCGAGCAACAAGGCGTGCCTTGTACCTGTCAATGGAACCATCTGCATTGTGCTTAACTGTAAACACCCATTTGCAACTCACCGGGCTAACATCTGGAGGTATAGGAACCAAACTCAGGTTCCTCTAGACTGAAGTGCCTCCATCTCCTCTTCCATTGCTAGTCGCCATCTAGCATCCTGCATAGCATCATGATGGTTCTGTGGAATGGCTGTAGCTGAAAGTGCCAATGCAAACGTCCTGAATGGTCCAGATAGCCTCTCAAACGACACCACTGCTGATACTGGATACTGGACACAGCTTCTCTTCGGCTTGCGTAGAGCGATTGGAACATCTAGGTCCTCTGTGGTATCACCATGCTCCTGTAATGCACCCTGCTGAGAAATGTCGTCAGATCCATCAACATTAATATTCTCATTACATACCATAGGCGAGCTAGTTGACTGGTCAGGACCATGAGCTTGATTCGGCCTCCGGGTGTAATGGAATGGTAACGGAGGTACTATTGATGGCGGTGGCGGTGGTGGTTCAGATGTTGGTGGCGGTTGTGATGTTGGTGGTGCCATGAATACAATGTCAGGGGATATAGGTGGCGGCTGCATCTTCCCAGAATCTGAGAAATACATGATGGATTTAAAGAATGTAACATCTGCACTGATCATATACCGCCGACGCACAGGGTCAAAACACTTGTACCCCTTTTGAGTTCTGGAGTACCCCACAAAGACACACTTGACAGCCCTAGGAGAGAGCTTGTCAGAACCGGGCGACAACTGATGGACAAACGCGACTGACCCAAACACACGAGGGGTAAGAGTGAACAGATCCTTGTCAGGGTAAATCAGTGAGAAAGGAACCTGTTCATTCAAGACAGACGAGGGCATACGATTTATAAGATAACATGCAGTAAGGACTGCATCACCCCAGTATGAATACGGAACATGACTCTGAATGAGAAGTGACCTTGTGACATCAAGTAGGTGACGGTGTTTTCTTTCTGCAACCCCATTTTGTTGAGACGTATGGGCACAGGATGTTTGGTGAACAATTCCTTTAGAGGAGTAGTAGTTGGCTAGATTATTGGTGCATAACTCTAAGGCATTGCCACTTCTCAAAAATTTGACAGTTGTGGAAAAAACATTCTGAATCTCATTTAGAAATTGAATAATAATATTTCCAGCTTCAGACTTATTTTTCATTAGAAATACCCATGATGCTCTTGAGAAATCATCCACAAAAACAATATAAAACCTGTGCCCCTGATGATCGGGAACACGACTTGGACCCCAGACATCAACATGAAACAACTCAAATTTGGAGTTACTACTCCGACCTTGACTACTGGGAAACGATGACCTGTGATGTTTTCCCAACTGACACGCCTCACACTGGATAGGTGTGTGAGAAAAACTATAAGGTAAGACAAGACGCAACTTCTGAAGCGGTAGATGACCAAAACGCAGATGCCACAGGAGAGAAGATACTTGTCCAGCGGGAGAAGATGTGATTCTGGCAAATGGGGTCTGGTTCAGACGATAGAGGCCTCCTTGCTCATAGCCATGACCAATCACGTTGCCCGTACGGATGTCCTGAAAAATCAAAGAAGATGGATCAAAAATAGCTCGACATTGGAGATCCTTCGTAATCTGACTGATTGACAAAAGATTCCTAGAAAAATGCGGTGCATGTAAAACATTCTTGAGCTGCATAGAGGTCGTCAATCTAATCTCCCCCTGACCCATGATGGGGGAATGTGTGCCATTGGCAATCACTACTGTCCGTCCTGGAGGGATCTGAGTATATCCTGAAAGTAGACTCTGGTCGCCACATAGATGATGTGTAGCGCCTGAGTCCATGATCCATGGCAATGTATCCGATCTACTACTATGAAGTGCAAGTGTACTACCTGAAGTACTCGTAGAGGCAGACGCAGAAGCAGGAACAACAACATCAGTATGACTCTCTGTCATCGGTGCTGGGCCAGATGGTGGGATAATGCCCCTGAGGCGGGCAACCAGATCATCAAAACGCTGATCCAGTGAAGCAGCAGAAGGAGGCTCTATCTGCTCAGCGACTCGTGCAGATACAGGAAATCCATGCTTTGAGTAGCATGTGTCCTCAGTATGTCCGATGCGGTGACAATATGAGCATGTAGGCCTAGTGCGACCACCCCTTCCACGGGGAGTACGTCCACAGCCCTGGTAATGAGAACCACGGCCCCTGTTGACCGCCATGGCTGAGGGATTCTGACTGGCAGCTGCTGAAGGTACAGTGATCCTACTCAATCTGTGAAAAGCCTCCTCCATGGGAGGAATAGTCGAGTCCGCCAAAATCTGTGAACGTGCGGCCTCATACTCTGGATCGAGTGCAGCGAGAAACACACCCACCATCGTTGCATTCCTGTATGTCTTCTGCTGCTCTGGTGTGGCGGTAAGAGGCATGAAGCTGTAAAGCTTCTCAAACATTCCTCTCAAAGATGTATAGAGAGAATGTAACGGGCGGCCATTCTGCTTTATCGTGAATATATCATGTTGTAGTTGCAGGATCTTCGTCATCTTCGCCTGAGAATAGGTCGCTGCCAGGATATCCCACATGTCTTTGGCTGTGGGTTGATGTAGAATGTCATTGGCGATTTCAATAGCCAATGTGCCAGATAGCCACACCTTGGCGTATGCGTCGTCTGCCTCCCATGAGGCATGAACTCCAGTCTTCTCTGCAGGCTCGGGCTCTGTGAGAATATGCTTCTTGCCCGTGGACTTCATCATACTCATGAACTGCATTGCCCACAGTTCATAGTTCGTGCCATCCATCTTGACGATGGGCGCTGGACCACGAAACGCGCCCATAGATGGGGTATCTGCCTTGCTTTCTGACATACTGGAGACTGAAGACTGGAGCGAATGACAATGGATAATATTTGTCTACAATGACATAGACGGGATTAGTTGCTTGTGTAGACCTCAGGCAACTATCCCCATGGATCTGCGCGCGCTACAATTCGCACGCGCACAATATGTACACGCACTATGTAATCCTCACGCGCTGGAGATGACGCGCGGTATCTAATGCCCTAGTGCTCGCTAGATGTGCACAGATATGGCACAGCGCGCAGATGCCTAGCACGCAGATGTTCACAGCACAGCACAGCCCCTCCTTGTTGAAGATGCGTAGGAGGTGCTATGCCGCACAGGATCTGGCGACGCACAGGATCTGTCGGGAGTCGCAGGAGTCGCTCAGATGCGCCAGATGCGGCTGTGCGCCAGATGCGCGAGAGGCGCAAAACGCCAGAGCCGATCGCCGCAGATCCGATGCGAGCACAGATGGGGATCTGCGGCCTAGATCACCGCAGATCACCTCAGATCACCGCAGATCGGAGAAGAAGAAGAGGAGCCTCCGATCGGATCTGGCGGTGCCGAGAGGGAGAGAGAGAAGAGAGGTCGGCGGGTGTGGATGGGGTAGGTTTAGGGTTTCGAGAACTCCGGTCTAGGACCGTCGCTCTGATACCATGTTGGAAAACGTGAAATGAGTTGTTCTATTCCATAGCCCTAGGCTCTCTTATATAGGAGAGTAGCCTATGGGTAAATTACATAAAGAGAATAACAAGAAAATAAAATAACAAAGAGATACAAAATAGCCTATGCGTCAACAGAAACATATCTCTACAGGCATTTGGTAGGGTTACCCTTTGCCCCCCCCCCCCATATTTGCTCTGGTGGCAACTGCACTTGTTGTTAGGGTGGAGCGGGTTGTCGTGGGCGGTAATTCATCCGATTACTCGAGAGGGCGGAGAGGGGTTGTTCCTTTCGATCCTATAGTATGTTGACAAATGATATGATCCTTTTTGTTTAGGGATGAGTTGATAGCTGTAGAGGTCTTTCAGTAGTACTAGATTTATTTGGTGATGTTTTTAGGTTTATTATTAACAGGTTCAAATCTGCCTATGTGCCTTTCGGTTTAATCGAGGGGGAAGTCTCTTTCTCTATACGACCATTCTGAGATGTCCCAAGGCCTTTATGCTCACGAATTATGTTGGCCTTCCCCGGGTGTCTGAGAGACTGTGAAAAGCTGATTGATTACCTCTAATTAAGGAGAAGAAGTTGGCTTAGTCTTGGTTGTCTAAAGGTAGTAGAGTGGAAGTCCACAATGGATGGCAACTCATATTTCCCTGTTTTCCTCCCTGATTTGACAGATCATAAGGTAGCCAACCTTATAACGTTGATGTAGTTGTTGAATGGTTAGAAAGTCCCTCTGGGGGATGTGATTAGTGGTGTTGGATTGATCACATTTTTCGATTAAGAAGGCTTACAAAAATATCCTTGGGACAACTTCACGTCATGTTAGGAAGCGACAAGTAACTAATGGTTTGATGTATCTTATATTGATGATTTCTAAAAGAATTCTAGGACGGACAAATATTGGGTGATGCATACGTAAGGCGACAAGATTGGAGCTTTCTTTGGCATTTTTCAGATAATGTGTCTATAAAGTGAGGTGATGTCAAATGGAAGAGATGTTATTTTGGAGAATGTTCTCTGTGCGCTAAGGGATTTACTGTCATGGATGGTAGTTTATAATGGCTTGATATCCACAATTTTTTTTCAAATTGCTTGGAGTAAACTGCGTTATTACCGCTGACAATCAATGATTTTGGATTACTTTTAATGCCATGGCATCTTTTGGTTTCCCTATAACGATTGACATTTCCAGATTGGTTTGAGTTCTGGTTTTTATATCCATTTATGTATAAGGTATTTATATGCAGGAATGAAAGATTGATTTTGTGCCACGTTTTTGGCCTGATGGTCTCTCATTCCTCACTACGCTGATTCTATGTGGTTGCTGGTTTAGGGACCATGCAGGGGGAAATGATAAAATAAAGCAATTGGTGCCCGGGATCAAGATTTTTGGGGGCTCTATAGACAATGTTCAGGGATGCACTGATAAGTTGGAGAATGGTGATAAGTTGTCCCTGGGTACTGATATTAGTATCCTGTCCTTGCACACCCCTTGGTATGTCTCATTGTTTTGAATCACCTTCATTTAAATTACCATATTTTCCGTACTAACATGCAAGGAACAGCCACACTAAAGGTCACATCAGTTACTATGTCACGAGTAAAGAGGAAGATCCGGCTGTCTTTACTGGGGATACTATGGTAAGTAGCTTACAGCCTTGTACTTGTTTACATAGGTACCCTGATATGTAAATTTCCATACAAGCAACTACTGAAATATTTAATCGTGTGTATTACTGTTTGCAGTTTATTGCTGGCTGTGGCAAATTTTTTGAAGGCACAGCAGAACAAATGTATCAGTCTCTTTGTGTGACCTTGGGATCACTACCAAATCCCACCCGAGTGTACTGTGGTCATGAGGTGCTTACAATTAACTATTTTAGAAATTTCTTGATCTTGGTTATTGAGGTGTTTCCTACATAATATGATATCTGCCCTCTTAAAGATCTTGGTTGTTTGATGAAAATTGTCTATCAACCTTGTAATAGCCATGGAGTTATCTCTAAATTAAATATGGGAGGGACAATGGGGATGGATATTGGAGAATGGGCAATCGGAGAAGCGTGTGGGAGACGATGTTTCCTTCCCCGATGCTGTGATTTGCTTGCCTCCGCATGGGTGAATGCTAGGCGTTTGAGGCTCGTGCAGCATTGGGGGGTTGTTGCGCATTGCCTTCGCCAGAGCTGGCGCAAGGGAGTGGTCCTCCGCCTACTAGTCCAAGACCTCCACCAGTTATGAACAGTGTTGGGGGCCTCACCAGTGGGGTTGGGGGCCCCTCGTATGTTGCAGGTGTCAACAACAACACCAAAGCCTTTTCCTACAATTAAGTAGGGTTGGCTACATGGATTTTCTACCTTCATTCAGATCTATTTTGGGTCATTCTCGGGCTTAAATCTAATTAACTAAGATCCCTTCGGATATTCTCATTTCAACACTTCTTGGGCCTTCCTCACCCTTTCTTAATTGACTCAAGACAAATCTTGCATCTTCTAATGGGTGCATCAACCGACCTCCTTTGCAAGTGGTCAAACCATCTTAAATGATTTTATCTTATCTTTATCTTATCCTCTATTGGAGCTATATCAACTTTCCTTCTGATCGCATCATTCCACATCTGATCTTTTCGTGTTTGACTCTACACATCTACTTAGCATTTTCATTTATGCTACTGCCATTCTCTACACATGTTTATGGTTCACATGCGAACATTCTGATCCATAGGGTATAGCGGGTCTCACAACTGCTTTGTAACACTCTCCTTTGACTTTCAAGGGTTTTTCTTATCACAAAGAACAATAGAGGCTCCTCTCCACTTTAGCCAACCTGCATTTATTTTATGAGTAACCATCAATTTTTTCATCATGTTGCAAAATAGATCTCAAGTATCTAAAAGAATATTTCTTCTTATTGTCATCTTTTCCGTTATTCACTTTGAGTCCTTCACCGTTTCCATCAAATGTGCACTCCATATATTCAGTCTGAGCCCTACTTATATGAAATCCTTTAGCCTCTAAGGCATGTCTCCAAACCTCCAACTTCACATTTACTCAATCTCTTGTCTCATCAATCAACACAATATCATTGACGAACACCATACACCAAGGTATCTCATCCTGAATGTGACTAGCAACTTGTCCATAATCAAAGTAAAAAAGGAATGGACTCAAAGCTGAACGTTGATGCAGACCGATGATGTTAAAATGGTCAGTCTTCCCCGATTGGATCCTTACACAAGATGAAGCCCCATCATATGTATCCTTTTTAAGGTTAATGTATAGGATATGTACTTTTCTCTTCTCCAAAACACTCTACAAAGTCTCCCTTAGGACTGAATCATAAGCCGTCTCCAAATGAATAAAAATCATATGGATGTTCTTCTTGTTAGCTCTATAAATCTTCATTGTTCTCCTCAACAAGTGGATAGCTTCAATAGTTGAGCGATCTGACATGAACCTGAATTGATTTTCAGTTAATATGAAAACTTACCCTGACTCTTTTGATCACAGGATCTGAAATTTTTCATAGTACTCATCAGTTTGATACGTTTTATAATTCGAACAATTTTGATGTACCGGGGCAATTTTGCAAGCTATTGGTTGTTGATGTGACATGTTTGCGTCAGCATGATCGTCCTGCTGATGTAAACTTGGGCCTAAGTCCTTGTTTTCTTGTCGTTGTTTCCTTGTTGGATGGCGTGATTGTGGAGGATGCGAGAAGAAACATCTATCATTTTCTCTCTGTGGAGTTTATAGGGATTTGGTCCTTTTGGACCTTACGTCGGTCTGTGTGCATGGGTTGATGGTTTAACAAGAGGCCTTGCTTTTGGCTATGGAGGTGGCAAAATTCGCCATCTTTTGAAAGCGTCCTCGATTTTGATATGGTGCTAAGTATGTGGTTCATGTCACATGTTCAGTATGTCTAGCATGCCCTTCACCTCTCGATGGCTGGAATGTTTCCAAGTTGCTCTTGCAATGGTGGGATAGGTAGTGGAGATCATCATGGCCAGGCCCTCGCTGGGAGAAAACATTGATGTTGCGGTGGCAGTGGCATGGTGTTAATCCAGTCAAATCTTTGAGGCTATGCATGTGGTTCACATGATGCTTCTGCCTCTGGATGGTCGAGTGTTTGCGTTGTCTGGTTCCTAGGGATGCCGTCGGTGCATGATTTTGATTGACATGAACATTCGAGGTAGATTCCCCTAGCACCTCGGTTTAGAAGCCTACATGTGCAAAGGACCAAGGCCTTAAATGTTGGATTTCGGTTTTGTTTCGGTGACTGATCGGAAGAAATTTCGGTCGAATTTTGGTCGAAATTCGACTGAATTTTCGGTCATTTCGGTCGTTTTTCAACTAAGGCCCCAAATTTCGGTCGATATAGGGCATTTCGGCTGGATTTCGGTTACCCACTGAAATCGAAATTCGACCGAAATTCGGTCGAATTTCGGCATAATTTGAGGCCATGCAAAGGACTAAATCGAATTTCTAATATACACTTACCAGACGGATCTTGATTTTCTCTTGGATTCAAACCCTAGTGATATGATCTCTTGGGAACGATCATGCCAGTAGGATGGTGTTTTCATAATGCCATGTGAGGAGACTTTGGTGGATGTTGCGGCTTGCCCTATTGTCCATGTAGATAATACTCTTGGTGCTTTTGTTGCATGCTTAATGAAGAAAAAGAGATTTGAGGCAAGCCCTTCACATCCTATGTTGGTTGCCTTGGCCTTATGTAAGGTAAATTGTCATGTGTTGGCATCGTCAGGTTTCACTTTTGTTGTAATCGCCTGTGAGTGTTCTATTGGTGGTGGATGTCCTATTATTCGGGATGTGTTGTCTTTAGGAACATTGAGGTAAGGTGGTTCATGTAGTGAAGAAGCTCACATTGATGACTAGCTACATTGAGGTGAAGTTGGTTGGGGCATCCCTTTTGTTGCTAAATGGAGCTCATCTCTTGGAATGTTCGAGGCTTGGAGTAGCCTAACAAGAGGAAGTCGATTGGTTTGTTGTCAGAGGCTTGGAGTGCAGATGTGGTGTGTTTGTAGGAGACGAAGATGGAGGTATGAAGAGCGTGGTTCGAGATAGGTTCTTGTGTAGGGAGATGGTGGGTCTTGTTTCTGACTTTAGGATAGTGTCGTTGGTTGGTGGCTCAGGAGGTATGGTATGCAGGTTTAATGGTGATGTGATGGAGCTAGTGGACTCGGTCTGTGCAACTAAGGTCATGTATGTTCTATCTTGGAATCACCCGGCTGATTCCCTTTTGTTGGTTTCCAAAATATATGGCCTGCTTACGACTCTTGCTTTATCATAATTTTGCGCGAGCTTCAGCTGATGCGGCCCGATTTCTGGATCCAACTTAGATTGTGGGAGGTGATTTCAATGTCACATTTTTTACAATGGACCGCCTGCGTGATAGGGGTTAGGGGTAGGATGGACCCTGGATCCTCCTTGTTTGATGACTTTTGGGGGTAGTCCTTGATAGAGGGTTTGGATGTTGTGAACTCAAGACACACGTGGAGTAATAGTTCGTCTAGTTCTAGGATGGACTGATTTATTGGCTTTGTAGAGTTGTTCTAGAGTTCTCAATTATCAATTGTGATGTCCATGCCTCGAACTCATTAGGACCATACATTAATCTTCTGGGACCCGAAGGATGATCAACGTTCGGCAACCTATTTTGGTTTGAGCGCTTATGGTTGCAGGGAGAGGGCATTCATGAGAACGTCTCTCTCTGCTGGCATGGGTAGGTTGTGGAGGGCTCTACATCGAGAAAGATTGTTGAGAACCTTCGAGTCGTTCATAGATTGCTTATGCAATATATGAGGGAGATCCAGGAGCGAAGAGGACAATGTAGGAATGAGGCATAGATGAAGCTGGTATGCCTTGATTTGCTGGAGGACTATCGGGAGTTGACTTATGAGAAGGCATCAACGAAATGTGAGCATAGCCATATTTTGTTGGACAAGAAGTGGGAGATTGAATGGAGGGTGGGGTCAAGGCAGCAATGGTTGAAGGAGGGGGTGCAAACACTCATACTTCCATTCACCGGCGAGTGGTTGCGGGAGACGTAAAATAGTTCAGTCTATCGAGGTGAATGAAGAGGAGTTGAAGGGGAATTAAGACATTAGTAATGGGATTGGCTGACATTTCCATGATCTTTGTCGATGTGTGACATGTGTCCCATGTGTTGTCAAATGAGAAGGGAGGGATGTTCCTCGCTTGTCTGAGGTGTAGACTGAGGAGTTGATAATGCCTTTCATTCTTACAAAGGATTGAAAGGAAATTTCTGATCTGAACACACTGATGGCTAGCCCGGTCTGGATGGCTTTCCATTTTTTCTTTAGGGAATTTTGGGATGTGGTTGATCAGAAGACCTTAAATGTGGTTCAAGAGCTGCGACAGGAGAATCAAGGGTTTTGAGAGGTTGAACTGTTCTTTTTTTTCTTTCTTCTAAAGAACTACATAGGGCAGAAGGTAGAGGACATGCGTCCTATTATTTTTTTAAAACACCATTTATCTCATTGTGACGAAGGTGATTACTAGTAGTTTATAGGAAGTTCTTGGCTTGATCGTTGCTTCGGCATATACGTCTTCCATCCGTGGGAGCACATGATGAACAATGTTATGATGGCATCAGAGATTACTGTTGAATGGAAAAGAAAGAAGACTAAAGGCTTTTTGTAGAAGGTTGACTTCTCTAAAGCCTTTATATTGTGTAGATTGGAGGTCCATTTGGGGCGTCTTTACATCGTAGGGGTTTTCCAGGAGAGCAGATTGATTTAACGAAGAGATGTGCCTTGACTTCCTCTTATGTTGAATGGGAGTCAAGTCTGTCTTTTTTTCAATCACAAAGAGGGATTAGATAGGGTTGCCCGCTGACGTCATTGTTTTTTGTGCTTGTAGCCAATGCCCAGGCCAAAATGATCACCAAAGCAGTGGAGGGTAGCTTGGTTGCTGGATTTGGCATTGATGGTATCTCTGTATCAATTCTTCAGTATGATAATGACACTTATTTCTGTGGAGGTTGATACAGGAGTAGCAGAGGGAGTGATTCTCGTGCTAGAGTTATTTAGGATGGTTTCTGGGTTGTGAATTGATCATAAAAGTCAATGTTTGTCCCCTTTCATATGTGTGGTGAAGAGGTTGAGGGTTGTACGAATGCCCTTCAAACACAGAGGGGATTCTTCCGATTGTGTACCTTGGTTTGCCGTTGGTTGATGGTGGATTGAAACAAGCAAATTGGATGCATGCGATTGAGAAATGGAGCAGAAATTGGCAAGCTGACATATGAGTTACCTTTGGAGGGGAGGGCCCATGATGCATTTGAAGGTGGTCCTTGCAATTCTTCCATTTTTTCCCTTTCTATGCACCTCATTCCTGCTTTCATTAAGGGAAGGCTTGAGGCGTTGATGGGGAGATTGGTCCAAAATGAAGATGCTATTGGTAGGAGGAGACTGGTCCTGTAGATATGGGAGGTTGGACCGTCTGTGCAAACCCTCGTGCTCACGGTGAATTTAATCTCTCTGCTCGTAAGTATATCCAGAATAAGGGAAAAAAGTCATGAAATATGATGTGGCAGTGGAGATCCTTATTAAGTTGGCTAATGTATAATAAATACATAGACAAATCTTGAGCATGTAAAACATTCTGCATATGCATCGAGGGTAGCAGACGGAGCTCCCCATGTCATGTAATAAGAGAATGTCTCTCATCTTTAAGAATGATTGAGCAACTAAGTCGAAATCGAGTTGTATGAGATAAACTGTTCTTTGTTTCCACAGAGATGATAAGAGGCCCCACAATCGATCACATACTCCGTAAAATCAGTATTGTGACAAATGATTAGAGCATTGACCTATACCTGAGGTGTTGGCAGAGGTTGTTGTGTTTGATGGTGCAGTAGGGAGACCATACTAAGCCGGTGAAAGACCCATGATCTCCCTTAAACAAGAGATAAAATTCTCATACTTCTGATCAGATGGTGTTGTAGCTGACTCAGGCTGCTCAACAACATTGGCAGAGGCATGATGATCATGTTTCTAGTTGTTTGTCTTAGTATACCTTAGATGGTTACAGTAAGTGCACTAAGGTCGAGGGTGACAACCTTTCCAACACAAGCTCCTCGTCCTTTGAACTGAGCATAATCTCCTCTACATCATGATTCAACTGTTAGAGTATTTGGTTGTGCGCCCTTTATGTTGTAGCAGGGTAAATGGATCCTGGAGAAGATCCATTTACCCCCATCCAGTGTTTAGTCCCACACCGCCTGTGGGTGGGACTTGGAGGCTCTGGGAAGGCTATATAAGGAGCCCAGACCTCCTGTACTCATTGAGAAAAGCAATGAAGCATATGCCCCTTTGAGGGCTTCTCCCGTGGTTTCATCCCGCTCCTCACGGAGTAGGGTTCCACGTTAAATCTTGGTGTTCCATGTTTATGTTTCTTGTTGTTATGCTCTGTTTTATCATTATGCTTCCGCTTCATATTTTATAACATGGTATCAGAGCGGGTTCGATTCTCGGGGATTTCATCATGTTCTTTGATTTTATTTGTGATCGGTTCGAGAATCGACTTTTAAGTTTATTATTGAAGAAAGTCTCTGTTCATGTATAGTTCGTGTTTGGTTAAGTTCTAGGGTTTTCTTTTTCAAAACCCCTAGATGGTCCAGGAGCAGGGGTGCACGTTCTCCGTTGCCATCAACCCCCGTCCATGTACTGCCGCACGAGAGTGACCTCCAGGCTCCAGCCAGAGGCGGCATCTTCTCTCAGCCCTATAGCATCATCAACGAGCCCTTCCTCCTCAGGATAAAGGCATACACAGATCTGAGCGGCCTCCTGACGATCCGCATCTTCCAAGTGATGCCCAAGCCGCTCGATCAATGTTACAAGCGGAGCCCGACGCTCCTGCTTCTCCTCCAGGCGATGCGATAACAAGCAGGCGTAGGCGGCGCGACAAATCACGAGATTCTTCCAGGCACGTTGTGGCGCACGATCATCCTTGGATTCGCGACGACCCCGCGATGGCTACCACCCATCAGGCGCGCGCAAACGGTGCCCTCGCGCCTCTTCTCCAGGCGCTTCTGCAGGCGGCGCCTCCCCGCGCCGCACCCCAGAGCCTCCAAGTCCATCCAGGCGGCGGAGCCCAGGCGCGCGGCCTTCTCCAGTCGATCTCCCATCTCGCCCAGGCGGCGGTGGAGCCCAGGCGGTGACGAATGCTCTCGTGCGTCGCGAGAGCAGACCCGAGCGTCGCGCCTCTCCTTTGCGCGTCTCCGCCTCCAAGCCCTAGCGCGGCTCCCAGGCTTCGGCGGTGCAATGTGTTCTCCAGGTCAGGCGGCGGGATATTAAGAGACGGGTCCTGGGAACCCTAAAAGTCCCCCACGCTATAAAAAAAAATATCATTGGTCCTGTAAATGCCCATGTGGGCTGACGGTTATCCAGCAAAAAAAAGGAGGGAGATGGGGCTGCGTTATTTTCGGACCCAATTTGGGCCGCAAGTTTAAAAAAAGAGAGAGAGAGAGTGCAGGTTCCAAAAAAAAGGCGCGTACATGAAAAAAAAGTCGTACGCATTAAAAAAAGACAAAAAAGGAAAAAAATGCGAGAAAAGCCGTATAAAAAAAATTTGATCGGCTTATGTTTAAAAAAAAATCATGGCGGCTATTTAGAAAAAATGACAACAGTTGCAAGTTTGAATGTTCATCATTGTTGTCTTCTCCCAACTTTGTCGACGTCCATGTTTTCCGACAAGTATGGGAGAAAGGGGGAGTATGTGTAGAGTCACAGGTCTATTCGGTTCAGATCCAGATTGATGCAGATTTCCAGACCAATCAGATTCCAGACTCTACGGTTCAGATCCAGTTTCAGACTCGACGTTAGATTGTTCCGAGTCTCCAGTTTTAGACACGCACGAGTGTGCGGTCATTGTCAGATGAGCATAAGTTGTCATCGTTGTCAGAGGTCCCCATCATTCTTGTTGTTGTCAGGCCAGAGTTTTCATGTGAGCCATAGGGACTCCAGAGCAGAGGACCATTCCCTTGAGGGCAAGGGTTTTCATGTGGTATCATAGGTACACCAGAGCAGTGCACCATTCTCTGAGCCAGATGGGAGAGGACCCAGTTCTCCGACGAGGAGACTTCAGGCGCAGTTTCAGACTCGATGGTCAGGTTCCGAGTCTTCAGTTGACTCTCACTCCGGCCCGTTCGTCCTCCTCACCTACACGGCATGAGAAGCAACGTCCTCGACTGCAGCATGTGCGCGTTGGGTTGATATTGTCCGTAGTGTCCTGTAGAGTTGAGTTGAATTTCATTCTGTTTGTCCAAGCTGAGCATTGCATGCTCCAGCTTGAGGGGGAGTGTTAGAGTATTTGGTTGTGCGCCCTTTATGTTGTAGCAGGGTAAATGGATCCTGGAGAAGATCCATTTACCCCCATCCAATGTTTAGTCCCACACCGCCTGTGGGTGGGACTTGGAGGCTCTGGGAAGGCTATATAAGGAGCCCAGACCTCCTGTACTCATTGAGAAAAGCAATGAAGCATATGCCCCTTTGAGGGCTTCTCCCGTGGTTTCATCCCGCTCCTCACGGAGTAGGGTTCCACGTTAAATCTTGGTGTTCCATGTTTATGTTTCTTGTTGTTATGCTCTGTTTTATCATTATGCTTCCGCTTCATATTTTATAACATCAACCATGGCAGAAGAGGTATGAAATGTAGGTAGAGATGGCAAGGAGCTTCTGCTTAAACTACTCAATGCCTTCTCGAAGATAGTGGCACTGGAAAGCCGACTATGTGTAGCATCATGGGTTGAATTAGGGCCAAGGAAAACACCAAGCATCATAATGTTTTGTATGTAAGTTGCTACTCAGCAATGGCACTTCAGACTAGCATAGAACGAGTGAAGGAGGCGATTGTCATGCTTGGTTATGTAGATGTTCCGCTGAAGTTGAAGAATCTTTGTCCCATTCGTCGATTAAGGATACATTGTCTCGAGAATATTCCACGTAGCCTTCACAATGGGTTGATGTTGGATCTCAATGGCAATCTCAATTCTCATTGACACTAGATTTATTGATTGGATCTTGTAGAGACTGATATTATTATATGTTATGTACCTTTTCATAATTTCCTATTGTTCTCTGGACTACTTTGTATTTTACCTGTGAGGCCTCTCCCTATATAAGAGAGCCTAGGATTCCCTGGAATAATAAGTTGCTTATTTCTTCCAACATGGTATCAGAGCCTAGGGTTCCCTGGAATAATACTTTGGCTGTGGCTCTGAGCAGAATGGTCTGCATCGGCTGGTCCGGAACTCTTATGCTGACGTCTCTTCCCATTCTGTCGGACCTGTCTCTCCGTACATCTGGCATCTTCGCTTTGGTCATCTCCCGCTCCAGAAAATGCGACATGTCTTGCCTCAGATTTCTCCCAGGTCTTCCTTTCGCTGTGAAGCGTGTTAGTTGGGAAAGCATCATCGGTCTAGCTTTCCTAGTCGTCAGAGTCGGAGCAGTAGCTCCCGGTTTGAGTTGTTTCACATTGACATTTAGGGTCCCAGTCGTGTACCCGATCATCAGGGACACAGGATCTATCTCGTTGTAGTGGATGATTTCTCTCGTGTATCTTGGGTCTTTCTTTTAAAGAATAAATCTGAAGCAGGAGATGTGATTAAAAATTTAATTAATGAAGTGCTGAATGTTTTTCCTCTACTGTCAAATATGTTCGTACAGATAATGCTCTCGAATTCTGCACATGGTCTCTCTCTCAGTTTCTCTCGTCGAAGGGCATTATTCACCAAACTACTTGTGCTTACACATCTCAGCAGAATAGTGTGGCAGAAAGAAAGCATCGTCACCTTCTTGACATCCCTCGAACTCTCCTTATTCAGAGTTGTGCTCATATCTCTTTCTGGGGAGATGTTGTTCTTACAGCTTGTTATCTGGTCAATCGTATGCGGTCATCTGTCCTTGGTGAGAAAATTCTTCTTTCTATCATTTTTCCTGATAAGGAATTATTCTCACTTACTCCTCGTGTCTTTGGTACTATTGCATTTGTTCATCTCCTGACTCCTGGACTTGACAAACTCTCTCCTAGAGCTGTCAAGTGTGTCTTTGTCGGTTACTCTCGGACTCAGAAGGGCTACCGTTGTTATGATCCCGTCAACAAGAAATACTTTGTCAGTGCTGATGTCACGTTCTTTGAGTCTGTTATGTATTTTTCCCCTGCAGGTGACCGACTGGTACCATCCACTACCAACGATGATGTCTATGTCCCTCCGCCTCCTAGTAGGAGTTCTCCTGAGTCTACTCCAGCTCCTGTTACCACACCATCTTCACCACCACCTCCACCACCACCACCACCACCACCACCACAACCTCCTATTCCACCTTTACCAAAATTCTATATGCGTCGATCAGATCCTGCTCAGGCTACATGTCAGCCATCCATCACGCCTCAGGTATGTTCAGATGGTAGTACTACTGACGGGTCGGATATGGTACATGTGCAGGATTCTTCATTGCAGGAGGAGACTATCCCATCCGGTACAGTGGACAGTGACCTTGATATTCCCATTGCTATCAGAAAGCAAAAACGGACGTGTATATGAAGTCTTCTCCAGGTTCAGGGTTACTGTTTCGGAAAAGCACAGATTTATCTATTTCAGCATGTGCAGATGCCGATTATGCAGGATGTCCTAAGGATCGAAAGTCGACCTCAGGATTTGCCGTCTTTGTTGGGAGCTCTCTGGTTTCTTGGAAAAGCAAGAAACAAACTGTTGTGGCAAGGTCCAGTGCTGAATCTGAATATAGGGCTATGGCGCAAGCAAGCATTGAAATGATGTGGGTTCGATCTGTGCTAGAGGATTTACATGTAGCCGTACCTTTACCTATGCAGCTTCAGTGTGACAATCAGGCGGCATTGTTTATTGCCAACAATCCAGCATTCCATGAAAGAACAAAGCATATTGAAGTTGACTGCCACTACACTAGAGACTTAATCCAGAGAGGTTTGATATCTACATCTCACGTGAGCTCGGGGGATCAGATTGCTGACGTACTCACCAAGCCATTGCTCAGAGGACCCTTCCAGAGATGCTCTTCCAAGCTGAGCATGATAGACATCTATGCTCCACCTTGAGGGGGAGTGTAGAGACTGATATTGTTATATGTTATGTAACTTTTCATAATTTCCTATTGTTCTCTGGACTACTTTGTATTTTACCCGTGAGGCCTCTCCCTATATAAGAGAGCCTAGGGTTCCCTGGAATAATAAGTTGCTCATTTCTTCCAACAGATCTGATTTAATCAAGATGTATTCCTTGTTGCGGCTCTTCACAGAGACCCTTGATGGCTCTATGAGATAGAGCAGCGTCTACCTTTTCCTCGGCCATGACGAACGAAGGACAAGAAGGACAAAACAGTTAGAGAAAGATTAACCAAACTTGTCTACATAGGCATAGAGAATTTCAGGTGTGCTCACAATGAGAAACGGAAGTCACGAAATTAAAGACCAAAACTAAGAGGCTCCGGAGCACATGTTCTTGCAACGAAGAGGGCACATGTGAACTTGTTGGAGGCCGTGCAAGCCTTGACGTGTCATTGTGCACTGACGCTGGTTGCAGCCAATGTTGCTGATTGTGTTCTTGTTGGTTGTATTGATGCCACCGATGGCTTATGATGGCTGCTGCTGCTGGTGGCTGCTGCAAGTGATGGCCGGTGGATGGGGTTAGGGTCATCAAAAAGGGTCCAGAACTCTGGTCCAAGACCGTTGCTCTGATACCATGCAAAAGGAAAAATGGGGATATTTACTATGGGTTCTCTTTATATAGAGAGAAAACCTGAGGTTGCTGTAGAGACTTATATATGTTACGTTTTATTGTTCCGTAATTTCTATTTATATTTTGTAAGACTCTGTAATTTACCCAAGGGTTTTCTCCCTATATAAGAGACTCGAGGGCTCTATGGAATAATACATCAGAGTATTGTTTACTCTAACATGGTATCAGAGCCAAAACCCTAACCCTAGGGTTTTTGTCTCTCCACCCGCCCCCCCTCTCTCCAGCCGCCGCCGCCCCAGCCAGGGCTCCCAGCCCTCCGCCAGGGCTCCCAGCCCTCCGCCAGCCCTCCGCCAGGGTTCCAGCCCTCCGCTGGGCCCCTTCCTGCCGCCCACGGTGCTGCCAGCCCTCTGTCGGGCAGCCCCCAGCCATTCTCCGCGCCGCCAGCCCTCCGCTGGATCTCTCTCGGCCGCCCCAGGTGCCGCCAACCAACCGTCGGGCATCTCCTAGCCGCTAGCGGTGCCCAGCCTCGCCACCGGGTACCTCTAGTTGCCGCCTCTCCCTTCCGCCAAGGCATCCACAGTTTCTCTTCGTCCCCGGGGAGGCTCAACTTCGGTCGGTTCCGGAGATATGATGGATTCAAGTGCATAACGTCTACATGTGCACTTGAATCCTCACATGTCAAGGTAGACACCAGTTTCTTGGTCTATTATTCCTAGTTGTTCTTCTCCGGCAGTATGTCAGATCAAAAG
Source organism: Ottelia alismoides (assembly GCA_037367405.1). NCBI lineage: Eukaryota > Viridiplantae > Streptophyta > Magnoliopsida > Alismatales > Hydrocharitaceae > Ottelia > Ottelia alismoides. The sequence goes on along the minus strand of JAZKJV010003642.1, from coordinate 216,214 downwards.
GTCGATATGCCCGCCATCGGTGCCTTCAAAGGTTCGGCACCTATCGTCAAAATGGACGGGACGAATTACAAACTGTGGGCTATGCAGTTCCTCAGTCTCATGAAGTCGTGTGGTAAGAAGCATATTCTTACCGAAGATGAACCGCCGGAGAAGACAGGAATATATGCCTCATGGGAGGCCGATGACGCGTACGCAAAAGTCTGGTTGTCAGGTACGCTCACAACGGAGATAGCAAATGATGTCCTTCATCAACCCACCGCCAAGGCGATGTGGGATATTCTGGCCACAACATACTCCCAGGTACGGAACGAGACCAAGATGCTGCAGTTGCAGCATGATATCTTTACCACGAAGCAAAATGGGAGGCCTCTTCATTCTCTGTACACTTTTCTTCGTGGAATGTTCGAGAAACTTCATAGCACAATTCCTCTCACAGCCACGCCGGAACAGAAGAAGACGTTCCGCAACGCTACTATGGTTGGCGTCTTACTTGCTGCCCTTGATCCTGAATATGAGGCAGCACGCTCTCAGATCCTTGCTGATGCCACCATTCCACCAATGGAAGAAGTCTACAGACGGCTCGATCGTGTCCCTGTTCCATCGAACACCACGACTACACCTCCCTCGGCAATGGCTGTCTCCAGAGGACGAGGTAGTTTCTCCTCATTTCGTGGCAGAGGAAGTGGTGGACGTGGCCGTGGAGGTCGCATACGTTCTACGTGCTCATTCTGTCGTCGTACTGGTCATTCGGAGGATACATGCTATTCCAAGCATGGCTTCCCTCCTTCTGCACGTGTCGCTGATCATGTTCAGGGTCCACCAGCATCTACTCCAGATCACAGGTTCGAGGAGCTAGTGGCACGGCTTCGTGATATCATGCCACAGTCCTCATCAGAGGGTGCTGATGCGTCTGATGTTGCGGCTTCAGCATCAGCGAGTACATCTGCCTCAGCCAGTGCCTCAGGTAGTCCCTCCGGCTCATATCATAACCATGATCTCACAGGATGGATTGTTGATTCTGGAGCCACCCATCATCTCTGTCGTGAGAAAGAGATTCTGCAGTCCTATAGACCTGTCCAGCCTGGTCGTTCAGTACTCATTGCTGATGGCACTCATTCCCCTATCATCGGTCAGGGGGAGACGGCGTTGCTGCCATCTATGCACTTACAGAATGTTTTACATGCACCAGAATTCTCGATGAATCTTTTATCCATTAGTCAGATTACACGAGATTTGCACTGTCGTGCTATTTTTGACCCATCGTCTGTTATTTTTCAGGATATACTAACGGGCAAGGTGATTGGTTGTGGTTCTGAGCACAATGGCCTCTATCGTCTTGTACGGAACTCTTATGCTGGCGTCTCTCTACATTCCCAGCGCTCCGTGTCTCCGTATACCTGGCATCTTCGATTTGGTCACCTGCCACTACAGAAAATGCGTCACCTCCTGCCTCAGATTTCTTCGAGTTCATCATTTCGTTGTGAAGCTTGTCAGTTAGGGAAGCATCATCGGTCCAGCTTCCCCAGTCGTCAGAGTCGGAGCAGTCGCTCCCCATTTGAGTTATTTCACATAGATATATGGGGTCCCAGTCGTGTCCCAGACCATCAGGGGCACATGTTCTATTTAGTTGTGGTCGATGATTTTACTAGAGTATCCTGGACTTTTCTTCTCAAAAATAAATCCAAAGCAGGAAGTGTCATTCAAAATCTTATCAATGAAGTTCAAAATATTTTTTCGTCTACTGTTAAGTATGTGCGTACTGACAATGCCTTAGAGTTCTGCACTCGTTCCCTTGCTAGTTTTCTTTCTTCTAAAGGCATTATCCACCAAACAACATGTGCATACACATCTCAACAAAATGGGGTTGCAGAACGGAAACATCGCCATTTCCTTGATATTGCTCGCACATTACTTATTCAGAGTTGTGCCCCATTATCTTTTTGGGGGGATGCTATTCTTACAGCATGCTATCTGGTCAACCGCATGCCTACAACTGTTCTTGGGGAGAAGTCTCCTATCTCTGTTCTCTTTCCTGACAGAGATTTGTTTACTCTTACACCTCGGGTCTTTGGCACTGTTGCTTTTGTCCACCGCTTGTCTCCAGGACTTGATAAGCTTTCTCCTAGGGCTATCAAGTGTGTTTTTGTGGGCTACTCCAGGACACAGAAAGGATATCGGTGCTATGACCCCGTTCATGACAAATACTATGTGAGCGCTGATGTTACATTTTTCGAACCCGTCATGTACTTTTCTCCTACAGGTGACAGATTGGTCTCCTCCACATCCACCGATTCTAGTGTCTATGTACCTCCACCTCCAAGCCTGGGTCAATCCTCTAGTCCACCACCACCACCACCACCACCTCCAATTGAACCTTTTCCTAAGTTCTATACAAGGCGTACAGGACCAGCTCAAGCTACATGTCAACCATCCAATACGCCTCAGGTATGTTCTGACGTTATCACTAATGATGGGTTAGAAAATGCACCAGTGCAGGAGCCTCTACAGCAGGACGAGGATCATCCGGTCGACACAATGATAGATGATCTGGATCAGCCCATTGCTCACAGGAAGCAGCGAAGACAATGTGCTTCATATCCTCTTGCCTCACAAGTCTCATTTCATCGTCTCAATGGGGACTTCCAGAAGTTTGTAGCTGCTGTCTCGTCTGTTGAGATTCCACGGACCTATCAAGATGCCATGAAGATTGATTGCTGGCGTCTAGCTATGGAAGAGGAGATGCGTGCTCTGCAGTCTCGAAGGACTTGGTCTCTTGTTCCCATTCCTCCAGGTGCCCCCGTGGTAAGTTGCAAGTGGATCTTTACAGTGAAATATCATGCGGATGGACGTCTTGATAGGTACAAGGCAAGACTTGTAGCACGGGGATTTACCCAGACATATGGGGTAGATTATTTGGATACTTTTTCACCAGTGGCTAGACACTCCACTCTTCGCATCCTCTTATCTGTTGCTGTGGTACGTAATTGGACCATTTTTCGGCTTGACGTCAAGAATGCTTTCTTGTATGGAGACCTGCAGGAGGAAGTCTACATGCAGCAGCCACCAGGATTTGCTGCTGAGGGGGAGACTCAGATGGTGTGCAGACTTCATAAGGCTATCTATGGCCTCAAACAAAGTCCCCGAGCATGGTTCCAGAAGCTTTCTCAGCTAATTGAACAACAGGGGTTCAGGAGATCAAATGCAGACCATTCATTGTTCATCCAGAAGACCCCTAGAGGTACAGTTGTTGTTATGATATATGTTGATGACATCTTGGTCACAGGAGATGATGCTCAGGGGATTGAGATAACCAAGTCCCTGTTGGGAAACCAGTTCATTACGAAGGATCTGGGCACGATACGATATTTTCTGGGGATAGAGTTTGCACGAAATGTACAAGGAATGGTGATGACTCAAAGAAAATATGTCACGGACTTGCTAGCTGAAGCAGGAATGACTGGATGCAGACCTTCAAGTACACCTATGGACCCAAGCATGAAGTTGTACGATGATGATACCGAGGAGGTGGACAAAGAAGGTACAGAGAGATGGTGGGTAAGCTCTTATATATTATTATAACTCGATCGGATATTGCCTTTGCAGTAAACCGGGTGAGTCAATTTATGGAGCAGCCAAGGCAAGTTCATATGGATGCCTTGTATATGATATTGAGATATCTAAAGTCTTCCCCAGGCACAGGGTTGCTATTTAGGAAAGATACGGATCTGTCTATTTCAGCTTGTGCAGATGCAGATTATGCAGGATGTCCAAGGGATCGTAAATCCACTTCTGGATTTGCTATCTTCATAGGAAGCTCTTTAGTTTCTTGGAAAAGCAAGAAACAGACTGTTGTGGCGAGGTCCAGTGCGGAATCCGAGTACAGAGCCATGGCACAAGCAACTGCAGAAATGATGTGGGTTAGAGCAGTCTTAGAAGATTTGACTGTAGATGTCCCCTTGCCTATGAATCTCCAATGTGACAATCAGGCAGCATTGTTTATTGCCAATAATCCGGCTTTTCACGAGAGAACAAAGCACATCGAGGTGGATTGTCATTTTACTAGAGACATGATTCAGAAGGGCTTCATTTCCACCTCTCATGTCAGTTCAGAGGATCAGACTGCTGACATATTCACCAAGCCACTGCTCAGAGGACCTTTCCAGAGATGTTCTTCTAAGCTGAGCATGATAGATATCTATGCTCCATCTTGAGGGGGAGTGTAGAGACTTATATATGTTACGTTTTATTGTTCCGTAATTTCTATTTATATTTTGTAAGACTCTGTAATTTACCCAAGGGTTTTCTCCCTATATAAGAGACCCCAGGGCTCTATGGAATAATACATCAGAGTATTGTTTACTCTAACAGTTGCCCACAAAAAAGAAAAAAATTGTCATATAATAAATACATTATTGGTATAACAGGCTACTATATGGAGACACCTTGTTACCCATCTCTATCAAGTTAATTAAATAAAATCAAAATTTTTATTAAAGATACCTTTATATTGCATTTAGATTTTTCATTTAGATTCAATTGCATATTTGATAAGTTAGTTAATGTTGCAATTCACGTTTTGTATACTATTTGTTGTTTTTCTGGTCAAACATGTTGATTTATGTTCAATTCCTTATTTGCAAGTTGCCTCGGATATAACTGAGATAGTGTTTGTTCCTGTTGTCATTTGGTATGAATATGTGCAAGTAACTTTTAACTATTTATCTTATTTTGAAAAGTGCTTCTTTGTATAAACAAAAACCCTTCCTTAGTTCATATCGCAGGCTGCAATTCACCTACGTAAAGCCCCCCACTGGTCATCCATATGGCAGTGAATCTGTTCCAGGTCCTTGTAAACACCGCCCGTCACACTATGGAGCTGTCCATACCCGAACTCGTTACTTTAACTTTTTTTTCTTCAAGTAAATTTGGCGGGGAGAAAGGAGCTTCGAAAATAACCGCGAACTCCCCTAACATCATTTCAGAAAAAAGTGATTGATGTGTCAAATGAATCGATTTGGATTGGAATCAATTTATGTCCCACAACCAAGTGGATGGTAGATAATAAGCACTCCGACTTGCATTCTATTAAAATCATATTTAATATTTTGTTTGTATTTCCTACTAGTATTATATAGGTGAAATGTTGCATTATACTCTGATTTTATTTTGCTCTTTGATGATTTGTGTTTTAAAATAAAAGTTTTTGGTCACAGTTATTCATGACTATGCACGCTAGGTTCTAGTAAAAGAATGTCAATATTGAATAAACTATTGTCAGTTGTTTTGCATTCAATCAGGCCCTTATAGGGGGTTCTAGATTCTTTGTGAACTCAGGCTATTTTTTATCTTTCTTTGCAGTTTGTTTTCTTTCCAGTACATTCTGATAAGCTGTTAATAGTTCCCAACATATAGCATTGCTTATGTTTGCAAAATTAAACAAGTAATTACGGCAACGTGAGCTGTCAATAGTGTCGCAAATTGCAACCTATTATTGGAATAGTCCTCTTTTGTTGGATAACAAGTGTCAGGTTCTTTCATATGGTTTCAGTACACAGAGAAGAATCTGCGATTTGCATTGACCATTGAACCGAGGAACGAAAAAACCATACAGAAGCATTCTTGGGCTCAACGTCAGCTAGAGTTGAACCTGCCAACTGTTCCATCAACTATTGGTGAAGAACTGGAAACTAACCCTTTCATGCGTGTTGATTTGCCTGAGATACAGGTATTTTTCTATTTGACTACGTGATTTGGAGTACTTGGATGCGGGGTTTCCTTTTTTTTATTCCGTTTTCTGTAGTATGTCTGTGATTTTTTGTCAATGAGGGCCGTGGGGAGATCTGCTCCATGGATTCCACTGCTGTTTTTTTCAAAGTGAGGATCCCTTTGCTGTTATTAAGCAATGCTTCCTCGGGGCTGGCAGGAAAAAAAAACACTTTCTGCGGGAGCTGTGAGAAGAGTATATCTGCAGACTCAATCTAAATCATTTTCTTGTTTGTCATTGGGAAATCTGAATTTCCAGTTAATATTTTCCAGTCATTCTTGGCATGTCTTGCCATTGGGAACTCTGAATTCCAGTTGACTTTCTACAATATCAGCAGAATAATTCTGTTACTAATACATGCATTTTTAAAAAATGCCATTTGTTTACAGGATGCAGTTGAAGCGTCGTTTAAATTAATGAGTCAGATGTGTTGCATTATTTGGGTTTTGACAATATATCTCTCATTGAAAATTCTATGCGCAAACGCACTATGATTAGGTGGAGTCTAGTAACCTCTAGAAGTCATATATAAATGTTCACGGAGAGTGGCTGATTTGTTTCTACTTGAAACCATCATACTGCCGTTGACTGTCTGTAAACATGCTTTGTAGGAAAAAGTTGGACGCAGTTCTGCTGTGGATGCCCTGATGAAAATGAGGAAATTGAAGGATACATGGAGAGGATAATTGTAGATGATAATCACGGTAAACCTGTATCCTTACCTTTTGTAGTAAGCATCAAGAACTCATGCTGCAATCACCGTCACATAGTTAGGTATATAAGCCGGACATGGAGCATCTGTTAGTCATAAAGATAATGAACTATCTCTTCTCTAACAAAAATGGCTATTGGCCTTTTATCTGCTTTAAGTCTTGTAAATTGCTTTAGATGTGAATTTTGTTGAAGTAGGTTTGAGAAGCTTGTCTAGAATTCCAGCATGCGTAGCTCGCATACAAGTCTGAACTTGAGTTCCTCTCTGGAATTAGATATGATTTAAGTTAATGTAATGTCTATTGAAGATGTATAAATATTGACGCCTAGGATTTAAAAAATTGGACCCGGCCGGTGGGACCAGTTGGACCGGGAACTGGCTCCGACCTAGTTGATTCGGCCGGTTTCATGTAATTAATTTAAAATAAAGAAGGAAAAAACTGACGTAAGTGGTCAAATCAGGTTGATCTGGATTGGCCCAGTTTTGATTGTATGGGAAATTTTCAAAAAATAAAGTTTAAATAATTAAACAATAAGGTTTTATCATTAGTGCCCTTAACTTCTGCAATATCAATTATGGTCCTCTATTTTTTTGAAATATCAGCCATTCCCCTATCTTTATAGAGTAGTTTTCTAGAAGCAACTATACATAAATGATTACATTATTGTATTCATATATAATGTTAGAAATTGTGGCTAACTTTTGTAGAGTTTTACTAGAAATAGACAGCCATGTTATTCTATTGAAAGATTTGATATTTTAAATGATCATTTATTGATATATACATGCATACTTACGTACATGTATTTCGATTGGTCAGACTAGTAAACTAAACCCGGTCTGATTTTTTCGAGTAGATAGGAATGATGACATCCTACTGACATCATCGTCGGTCCAATCGGTTTAGATCGATGATCCAACTATGTTGGACCAAACTGAAGACCAATCGGTTCAACGTCCGGTCCGATTTTTTAAAACCCTGATTGATGTATTATATTACAAACTAACTTCCATGCATAGAACAAGCCTTAAACCACAATCATCGGGGGCTTGCAGAGCGCTAGCGTTGGTTGGAGCCAAGTGCCCCCAACACAAAAAAACCTAAACCGCGGAGAAAAAATTGTGAATGAATGTAGTGTACAAACATAATTCATTGTGTACTGTAGCAAAACTTTATGTTTTGGTTATTTATCATAAAAATCACCTTTTGAAAAGGTGGCTTTCATTTTTAGCTGAAGTGTATGCTCCTTACAAGTAAAGCTGCATCTTGAAGATGCTGCTTTTGGTATAGTCTCTCCAAGAGGCGACTTTGGTTTTGTTACGGTAAACAATAAAATAATCATGTTGCCGCTGTCTGCAATGAATTTTGCTTTTCTTCTGTTGTGTGCACCAATTTTCCTCCTGAAACCCTACTGTCTGCATTGACTTTCTGAAAACAACTCCAGACTGAATACTTTTCTCCTGATGAAGCCCCTTTGTTGTCCTCCAGCTATGGAAGTGATAGCGCCTGATTACGATGTTGATTCTCAATCATCAGAGATGCAAAATCATAGATGGATGCATTTGTGGTGATTATTTTTGTTCTTTCCCTTATCGCGGCATTTTCCAATCGGAGTTTGTCTTGGGGGGATGCCTATTGTTTGTCTAGGTGTTTTAACCACCATCACCAGTGATGCCTAATTCCTGGTTCATTGCTTTCTTCCTCCATTTCTTAGGGTCTAGACCCGAGCATAGTTGTGAAGTGCACTTGCCTAGGGTACATTAACTCTAGGGGCCCAGCTTTAAATGACATCGTATTTTTAGTTTACGAATAAAATAATATCTATCCTAATGGGCTCTGATAGAATTGAATTTTTGGTGAAACAACTCGCTGAAAAATGGGCCTTTATAGATTCGAATTTTCAGTGAACTCAATGCTAAAATCGAAAATTTAATGAGATTACACAAGGGATGATTATTTCTCCAAAAATAGAATCTTTCATTGTATACTTGATGGTAAATACATGAGGGACAATTTGTTCTTATTAAAAAAATTTTGTAAGGATTTTTTTCCTAAGGCCCGCGAAATGTCAGGAACGACACTGCCAGTAGTGGTATTCATGAAGATGCACCCACATTTCTTTTGACGTTACTAGTCCACAACTCCACATATTTCAGAAATTACGTGCATGCCCCCCTCTGTTGATTTTCGTTTCTGATATTGTTGTATTCGACTTTCTTTTTTCAATTAAGAATCGGAAAACTTATCGATGCAGCATAATTTCAATGGTCCATTTTTCTTGTATTGTTGCTCATTTATTTATCTAATAATTCAGAAGGATATATCCTTGGAGGTATTATTTCAAAGACTGTTTTAGGTGAAGAGGTATGCTTTTCTTAGATGGTGTTGGCTCTCTATATAGAGCCACCATTAAGTGTAAAGAAAGATAGCGAATTTGGCTAGCATTCGGATTTGATGTCCCTTTTACGCATCGGTTTCTTTCTCCGTCCCATTCCATGCATTATTCTCTCAAATCTCGTGCAACCGTTGCATATTCGACTCGCCTTTTATCCCCGAAATTCCTTCCCTTTCAAAAATTCAAGGTGTGTCATGTTTGTAAGTGCTCGCGAACTAGTACTTGTAATCTCTGCCATCCAATCTTCCTCAAACTTCCCATTGCCAACATCCTTTCACACCCCTTCGATCTTGGTCTTGTTTACCATATCACCGTCGTCTCATTCGACACAACAATTATCCCATCTTCCACTTCCACCATGCCTTCGTGGTTCCCTCCTTGTGAACCTCTAGACCCTAGTTTCCATTCTGATAGAGTTCTTGGGGTTTGAACTAGCCTAGAATCTCCGCCGCCAACCCATGAGAGTCTAATCCATATCCTCTACCTCTTCGGTTATTTCACCATTTTGAGCAATTATCTTTCTCCTCATCCTCACCTTTAGCGGGTACCCATCTTGACTCATGCATTTTGACCCCTAAACTCGCAGGTATCCATTTGAAAATATCAGGTTGGATATCCAATAAACTAGAATCCTTGCCCCATTAAAAACCCATCTAGAATAAGTTAAGTTGGTCTTATCTTATTTAATATGTGAATATGAATGTGGAGACAAATATTGATGAATTAAAAAATATATTAAAAATAAATTGGCATTTTCTTCAAAATATATATGGATACGAAAAGATAGGAATAGTAGCAGAACAGCATATATAGCGTGCAATTACATCTTTTTGGATGGTTTATACATGATAATATTGGTATATGTATCCAATTTGAAATTTAAAGATACAGATGCCAAATATGACTAAACACGAATAAACATACATGATAGTGAATTGGGCATAAATATTATGTATTTGTTGGCATCTATGTTTAGATTTTGTGTCCGTGCATTCAAGTCTAGAATTCTTGTATCTTGTAGATCCAATCTATACGGATATTTACGTCGCCTTTTACTCGCAATGTCTCCATTTATCATACGAGCCCATTCACCTCATCTATGTCCATTAGAGCACACACGCCCATGGATATGTGTGTGTGCACGCACACATCTGCACACATGTACGTGTATGTACATATATGTACGCACATACACATGTATATATCACGTAGAATCCGCAAACAATGTTCCATTTGAAAAATCCTACAATAACAAAATAACTAAATTTATGATAATTGTATGATAATGCTGAATCAATCGACTAATTTAATGTCCAAATAAATGGACTCATGGAGTCATGATAAAAACAATATGGCTTGAAATAAAAAATGATAAATGAAATTTATGAGAAAAAAATGCAATTTTCGATTTTATACTTGCACATTTATCTAAGAGGTGATGGAATATGTATTTCAATATATAACTTATATGTTCGTCACATCTCAATCATGTATTTGAATATGAATTTTTAGGGCACGTTGTTGCAAAGAGTGGAATTAAGATAGACAAAGCAAAAGTTGACATAAGTTCTAAACTTCCACCACCTAATTGGGATGTCTTGGGTTTTATCTACTATTCGTTGAGGACTTTGTCAAAGTCATCAAGCCTTCCACTGTTTATTACTAAATAAATATCTTTTGTTTTTAACAAGGAATGTAAAGGCCTTGGAGACATTGAAACATTTAATGATATCTTCCATTCACCTCTCTTACAACCTCCTAAATGGAACTAAAGTTTTGAAATCATGTGATATGCGATTAGGAGATATTTTAGGTTAGTGTTTTTTTATCAGTTGTGTCCCTTTTAAATCTAGTAGTTTTAGTTATGCTCCTCCCTTTTCTTGAAATATCAGTACTCCGACTTCTTGCTCTGTTATCACTTGTGCCCTTCCGTCAGAGTGACCGGCAAAAAGTTGAACTAAATGATAGTTTGTTCAAACTATGGTATGGTTAAAAGGGGTGTAATGGCCAAAACAAAACCCTCCCCCTCCTCTACCCTAGTCCCTCAAACCTGACCTCCACCGTCGGCCACCTCGAGCACATCAGCCCTGAGCATCGAAACCACTGCCACCTCCGATCACAACCATGCACCTTCATAGATCTGAAGCTCCATGTCGAAGATGTTGTGATTAATAAGCATGTCCATGAATGTTGATCGATCGCATGTGTTTCCTGAACTAGGATAGAGGCCATGATCGATCAGTCAGCTCATCATAGGTGATTTATCGACATAGTGGTCTAGGCATAATATGAAATTTTAACTTATAGCTTGACCTAGATATTTATTATTCTCTAAATGACTTCAAATCACTTGACATATTTTGAACTTGTGCTTTTTAAATCCGAATGTGTTTTCATGGAAATACTAAAGACATGTTGAGGTTCCCCTTTTCTTCTCTCCTTTGAACTCTTAAAAGAGGGTGATCTTGATAACTAACTAGGAGGTCCACATGTTAAGGATTGTGTAAAGCATACGATTATTTGATAATTGCTAAAAAAACTAGACTAATATTTGAAACCCAATGCAAGGCTATTTTGAAACATGTTCTTGGGGCTTGATGAATGGAATTGATTGAGAGATGAGAGTTTCGTAACATATAAAGTGAATTGCACAAAGGATAATTACTACAAGGTGGGTGTATGATCTTGTTGTTCAATTAAAGCTATAGTGAACGGCCACAGTAACAGAGCATCGTAAGTATAGGTGGTGGTAGATACTCTGGAGGAGTATGAATGCATGCATTATAACTAGGAAATTGTGCTTATGGCCCCTTTATTGGATGAGAGAGATTCCTTAAGACTAAGTTAATGAAGTTGTAGCTCCTTAGGCTTTATTCTAGAGAGCATTAATAGTCAAGCATTAGCACTTGCTAATTGAATTTAGTCTATTCTTATAGTGTTAATTAATTAGTTATCTGAACAAAATCACAGAGTTATTGAAGTACATTATAAGCTCACTACCAACTGAGTTTGATAAGGCATTGAAGTTCTTTGGATTCCTATGTAAGGAGATAAGGAGAGGTACTACTCCAACTAATAATAATGACAAAGGTGATTGATTATGTTGTTTGTGTGAAGTATGACTTACATATAGCAAAGTCGATATAAGCATGATAGAGTTTCTTTGATAGGGACAATACGTAGTGAGCAACATGGAATGTGTAGAGAACAACTCTTCTACCCATGCTAGTCCAATATTTTACTATGGTCATCTACATTTGAGGTCTTATGTTGTAGCAAGGACTTTTTGAGTCGACAGGAGAGGTCCAACTAACAACAAGCATATTCAGATGGCATGTATGGAGATGCATATCGGTGACTTATGCTACCAAGAGGGTCATCTCAAGGTTAAATTGTCCTTTAGAATCTTCTTAGCTAGGATGGAGATATATGTGAGGAGGGTGCCAAGAATATAATGGAGTCATTCTATTTCTCATCGGGGCAAGGATCATCCTTACCATACTCGAAAGGTGGAAAGTTATATTATACCTTCTAGGATGGATAGTTGCATGCTATCATGGATGGTTAGGGTCATACCTCAAGCTCAATATTGTGTGTATGGTTTGCATAAGCAATTTTTCAACTCGTGCTATAGTTTCTGCATCTCATTTTCTAGTTATTTGGCTTCAATTTTTTATAACATGGAAATGGAGGATTTAGTTATGATTAGACATATACATTTGTATATTCATCGAAGGACTTTTTACTTTTACTTAATCAATTAGACTAATTGAATCAAGTTTAAAAAATTATGATTCGCGATTTCATAATATAATGTGTTTTTGTTTTAAATTAACTGAACATTGGATAGAATCATGAGAATCTTTATTTTACCTCAAATGTAGCATTGAAAGGAAAGAAAAAAGTTTAATCCTTTTACGAAATAAAATTTTTGATAAGAATATGAACAAAACTGAAATGCCCCTCACCTATTTATTTTCCTCTTAGAGGATCCAATCAAGGTATTCCATTATATCCCTTTCTAAAATCTTTTTTTTTTGCAACGTACCCATAAGAACAAATGATTGGAACACAATAGATGAATATTGTTAATAAAAATAATCAAGACTTAAAGATTTACAATTTCCCATGCGTGGAGACAATACTCTCGAGAAGGACGGATTTGCTGATGATGAATTGGCGACTTTCGTGTTATGGAGTTTCTTGTGTACTACTCTGGTAGGACATTATCATATCAAGGCGCCCATAGGTTGTCTTTGTGCGTCTATCTGGTGTTGCATGATACGGTGTGTGTATGTGTGTATCCTCGAAACCTACATACTTCTCATTCAGATATAAGATTTCGACATGATTCTCAACATGGATTGGCTCAAGAATCCTTGCACATTCCTAAACTACTTTCATAAACACGCCATGTTAAAGATTTCAAAGTAGCATAACTTTGTTTTCGACAACATCTAATTAGGTTGTGTTGTATGTCTTTTAGCCCTTGAAAGTGCACTACCTACTCTGTCAAAGGGTGAGAGGATTATATTATATTGCTCATACAGTTGGAGATCAAACCAATTTGAGAAGGCTTGTAGATGTTGAGGCTGTTAGAAACTTCCCATGCATATTCTCGATGAGTTTAGTTGGATTCCTCCTGTGAGAGTGAAGTTTAAGATTTCTCTCATCCCATGGACTTATTCTATTTTGATCAAGTCGCTTAATAAGATGGCGCTAACTGAGGTGGAGAAGTTAAAAGGCGCCATTGAAGGAGCCCTTAGAAAAGGGCTTCGTACACTCTGATACTTCACTCAAGGTACGACAAATCTATACGTTGTCCTTTCAATCAGAAAGGTATGACATATCTATACATATCTACATAGGTTGTCAACAACTAAACAAGAAGATAAAGAATCATTCCCCATTGTCCTAGATTGATGAACTCTTCAGCCAACTTCGGGGTTCACCCGTCTTCTCAAAGACCGTCATGCGATCTTTTTGTAGTCTAGTTCTCAAAGGTCAACATGTATGAGAGATCCATACACATTTACAGCGATTTCAACATGGAGGAAGACAATGACATTTTTTATAAAGTAAAACATGGAGAGGAAGACAATGACATTGTTTATAAAGTTAACTCACAAGACCAGAATGTATATACCAAACATCGCAAGGATTAGAATGTAATGAGTGTTTAAAAGGGGTATGTCAACAAGATCAAAAGGACCAAAATAAGATAAGCATATCAATAAGAGAAAGCATGTTGAGGCCAGGGAATGGTTGAGAAAGCCTCTTCAGACAACAGCAAGATACGGGTAATAAATCACCGTCGTAACAAGGCTAGTATGAATGATGTGACGACCCCAATCTGATCCATGTGAAGATTAACCATGAAAAAAAATTTTGTCGACTCCAGCAGTAAAATTACCCTCAGAAGAGAGCACGAAGTCTGGAACCTCCAGGTGATGAAGGTGAAAAACAGACCAGAGAAAGCAGCTCCTGGCTTGAACCCAACCCCCTACTAGACCTGACCAACTGAGGCCCAAGGGGCAGTCGAGCTTCCTCGCAAGGGATGCAGCCTCAAGTAGCTGTCCAAACCCCCCCAATACAACTTCATTGCATTGGCTATCGACATGGTTGGTTATGTTACAACCACGTACATATGATCCAAGACCAAATAACCTGCCAACAGATGTCACTGCATCCTGCAGTTCGACACAAGAGAATCTCTCACAAACTCCCCCGTGAATGATCGCAATTCAGGATCAGCAGATTAAAATTGAAAGAGTCATAAAATTTGCATTAGCCCCTAGCCAAAAAAAAGCATCACAAAGCATTGCCCATTTAGGATTCAGTACAGACTTGGAGCTAGAGTTGGCGCATCAAGAAAATATACATAACATTGCAAATTTGCAATGCTAAAATGTATGCACGAACATAACCATAAGATACAGCACTAGGTCCTACTTTTTTCAAGCCATCTCCCTGAACCTTGCAATTGCTTTCTTTTGTATAAGGGTTCGATAAGTATCGTTTGCGTGCACCTCTAACTCTGGATCCACTGCCTTTCTCTGATGGCGCCCAAGACCAGCACGCTCTTCCATGCCTTGTGCCAAAACAGGTTCCGTGATGCCACTTCCATCTTTACCGAGACCCTGTTCAAATTTATGAGCAAAACACAAAAACAATGGAACAACCAAAACAGCATCAGAACACGTGAAGCCATAAGGTTTCTGTAAAGAGCCACCAGAAGTCCCCCTTCAGAACGTCACTACTTAAGTTCCCAAAGATTAACACTTTCAAATATATCATTTTCTGATGCAGTTGAGAACAGTAACAAAATATCTCAATAGACCCTCCTCAGGACCACAGACGAAGGAAACCATAATTCTACTTGTCAGATAAATGATATTTGAACTTTTAGGCAGACCAGCAAATCAGATGAGCTAATCCTGGCATGCAACTTTCTAGTCCAGACAGTGTCCAGCCATAAGAAAAAAGGTTCATAAGCTAGCAGGCCATGTTACAAATATCTGTTTACCATAAACCAACCAGAACTTAAGTGTTGTGTAAAGGTCAGATAACTGACTGCGGCTCTGACATGGACATATAATTTATCGATGGTGAATCAATCTCAATCCAAGAAAGGTATCATTGAAACCATGAAGTGCACCCGGCATGCAAGTCACAGCATTTCTAATCCAGGCAACCCTTTTTAGGCCACTTCCCTTAACTCTCTCGATAAGAGTAACATAAAAAGATGGTTCAGTCTGCTATGACTGTAAATTAAGCTGCCACAGTTAAATCACCAAAACCTAACTGCACCCTCAAAAATAATAATAAAGGATGCCTCCTTAATTGAAGCTAGGAAATAACTCCATGTACATTACTTTAAATGTTTTAGAGATAGACTAAGGTTAAGGATGACAACCACTACCCATACTCAGGTAAAAATGATCCAAATACAAAGTCCATGTGATAAATTCAATCAAAATGAATATCTCCATGCAGCATTTAAATGCAAATTGAAGCTTCAAACTGCTTTATTGAAAGATGCTAGATTGTGGGTGCCATCCAGTTTACTGAACGGTTCCTGGGTTATAAAAATCTAAAAATATCTATTTGTTTTTACTGGGAAATAACAGATCGGATTTTGAATTATGTGTCCCATCATCAAATTCTTGTCATCGGTAAAAACTACTACTGAGAACGGCATATCACCCCCTTCGAATGTGAAGGGGCCATAATTAGTCAGTATCATGTCCTATTATCTGTAGCAAATACTGAGAGAACAAATTGTCAGTCACATTTCGAAAAAAGTGCTCACAAATTTGCATCACACAATTTTCTGATATGGGAATTCTGCTCCCTAATGGAACATGAGACAGTCTTCAGAAGAATGTTTAAATGACAAATTCTAAGATTAATTCAGCAGTGTCCATGATTCCAAATATCATATGCTCTAATGCAAAAATTAAAGAAACCAATGAGCAGAAATAAGTAGAATCATACCGATCCTTCCTGCCAACCCATATTGCGGAGCATCCGATTGCCTACATTATTCTCATCGATGGCTCTATCAGATGTCACCACCTCATAGCTTGGGGCATCACTGGATATGTGCCCTCCCCCAACTCCAGGAGGGAATGGCATTGAACCAGATTCCAAAGAACCCCTTCGATATGAAAAATCACGAGCTTGACAAAAAAAAGAATTTCTAGGACGTCAATAATTGCCAACGGAATCAATTCAGGGATATCCATATTCCATAATGAACTCGTTAAGGTTTAAATTGTCTACCCTACAAAAATCGCAACAAATTTTAGACAATACCGGGATAATTCTTACTAGCAACATGCCCTAAAGTATCTAAAGAATTTACGAAAATGCAGTGGCCCAAAAATGCTTACTTGAATCCCCAACTTCATGATCTGACTGATCATTTCCAGCAGATAAAGATGATGAACCGTAAAGGCTTCTTCTCTCAGCTGCACGATCGCGGTATGTTGTCTGTGGCTGTTCTCTAGTTCCGGGTCCATGAACTGGCATCTCAGAGAACCTTCGTTTCCCACTTGTTGCAGGGACTGATGGGGAATAAGCGGCCAAAGCTGATAAATCTGTCTTGAAAGGTGTTGGAACTGAGGCAGCATTAGTGATGGCTGCAGAGACGGCACCAGTGTTTGAAGCACTAGAAGAGGCAACAGCATTGCTGCTCTCACTCGGAGGGACGGAATAAATTGTATCTGACTTCACTACACCGATTGTAGAGCTTCTAATTACTCCTGATATGCTGCTTCCTATACTGTTTCCTACTGGCCTTGGTGAATTTCGATTATTAACATTGGACTGAGTAGAAAGGGATGAGGAGCTATGAATAGTTCCACGGACAGTAGCGGCAGAAGAAAACCCAGAGCCAACGATGGTACTCTCTTTAGTTGTTACAGCCTCAGATTTGTGCTTGCTTTTTCCAGATAAGCCTATAGTTAAAATAGTAGAGGCAGATGGCTTATCATCAGCAGAACCAGATGACGGACCATCATCCAGAACAACACGAGCAGTCTGACCTTCATGGGTCCTTTGTTTCCACATGGTAAGTTGATTGTTCATCTTCTTTTTATTTGCCAAAAGACTACTTTTTGAAGCTAGCTTTATCTCCTTAGATTTTTCCTTCTCTCTCTTTTCTGCAGCAAGGGCAGCTGCTGCTGCAGCCTGAATAGCATCAGGTAAAGAGGATTTCTCCTTTGAACTTATTGTAGCAGGAGCAGATATCACGACTTTCTTCTTTGCATTCTCATCTGACGGTTTGGAAGCTTGACTTGTGGTTTTGTCCGATGATTTATTATCATTTTGGTCAGTGCAAGGAACATACTGCTGACTTTGTTGGTCGAAGGAATACCAGGTTCCAGTGTTACCATCATAGTAAAGGCCTAAATAAAAAGGAATTTGCCATTATGTAAAGGAAGCGTTACTGGGAAAAAATATGTATTTGCAAAAAGCTTTCATCTAATAACTTTAAGTCTTTGATGCCTTAAAAATGCCCACGTAATTGATTAAACCTAACAAAAACCCGAGTACCAACTAACTAAAGGGGTTAACATTAAATGGATAATAAAAGGCTGTACAAAAGCAGATTACCAGGAAACAAGGTTCAGAAAAGTTGTATGCGGATTTGTCCGATTAGGTCACCACATAGAGACCATGTAATAATTAATGTGATTTTTTTGTTATTTTACAATAAACGGTTCATTGAAAATGCTTCATATTTTAATAAAGAAAATTTTCCAAGATCTAAAATAAAAGTTCAAGTTTATACATTTAACGTAAATACTGATTAAAAAATCATGCAAACATGGCATATATATGCATTATTCTCCTTAATAAAGGTCATTAAAATTGTTAATAAAAATTTATATAAGTCAAGGCTACATATGTGTACTGAATATGCGGTCTATATGGTCAAACATGCAGCTATGCAAATCAAATATACGGTGTTCACCGCATAATGCACTGCATAGAGAATGTGGTTCAGCCCACCTACCACATAAGCATATCAGCCACATATGCGGTTCATAAAAGGGCATTCCTGTACACTGCCGGGAAAAATGTCTTCGATTTAGATACATGGAAAATTTAGGTTAGATAGGTTTTCGTTGGACATTACGAAATATTTCGAAAGCGCAAAGTGAATATTAATAGTAGAAGAAAAAGGAATGGCAGATGTTTTCATTTACTAAAATCCAGGTACTGGCCTGTATTTCCATCATAATAAAATCCAGAAGCAGCATCATAATAATAGCCAGATGCTTCATCCCATACAAACCCAGACTGAGGAGCATGCATGGTTTTCTGAGCTCCAGCATCTCCATTTCCATTGATTGCAGCAGCAGAC
This sequence comes from Ottelia alismoides, assembly GCA_037367405.1. NCBI lineage: Eukaryota > Viridiplantae > Streptophyta > Magnoliopsida > Alismatales > Hydrocharitaceae > Ottelia > Ottelia alismoides. The sequence continues at coordinate 197,468 of JAZKJV010003642.1, read as the reverse complement.
TGTTTATCATCTGGATTATACTCCTTGGGTGCCCATCCAACAGCATCATACTGAAAAACGTGAAACTCCAGCTAAATTGAATAATATCAAAATGTCCATAAAATTGCTAGGCAGAAGAAAAAAGAGAAAATTGGGTAGTGTAAAAAGCACATAGGTAATCGCCAGAACAATAGCGGTTTGGGAGTGCACAAGCATCAATTTCCCTCCATGTGGTCCACTTTCTGTTAAGTTTCCTAAGATCATATTGCTCAATTATTTCTAGAGTTCCCTATCACTTCCATGTGTCTATTCCAAACATAATGTATTTCTTTAAATTTACTTCATGTGGTACATTTTTTGTTAAGTTCCGCGAGATATATTGCTCAATCATTTTTTTTGAAAAATTTCTCAACCATTTCCGGAGTTCGCTATCACGTACACAAATCTAATCCACTTATGTATATTATGTATTTCTTCAAATTCATATACTAGCACACAACAAACCTTTTCAAGAAAAAACAAAAAGATAACATTTGATATTTAAATAAAATCCATCAAACAAAATATAAAGGTGAAAGTTCACATTAAAGATTGGAAATCTAGCAGAAATGGGAAAACAAGGCCGGAATCCAATGGAGAGAGAACTTCCTTTTCACAATGCCCTGATGAAAGCTTGTTATTTTTTTCAAGAACGAATTATAAGTTGTTACTTTCCGAGAGGAAAGCAGGAAAAACATGATACCTACCATATATTTACTTGTATAAGTAAGATAGATACTCCCAATCATCATGTACGCACATACCATAACCAAAGTTGTCAATCTTAAAGAATTTTTTAATCTAATGTTCACTAACATGTTCAAATGATAGCATCACAAATTATCATGAGGATGACATCCACGGAAACCAGCAAAGTGCAAGAACAATAAATGGTGCATGGTGAGATAGAACTTGAAAATTTCTGGAAGACAGAACAAATAAGTCAGATTTTACATTGCCACAAAAAAGCAGCATATAGTTCATCCCCTCTCCAACAAATAAAGCACCAGTGTTGCCCATGTTATTCCTCGACAATGCATTTCCCAAAAAAGTCTGAAAAACCGATACCTACTGGTTTGAAAGATGCATGAACTTAGAATTAAATTTCCAATTAATGTGCTACACTGCAATAGTAAGATGATGGAAAACCTGCTGTGAAAAAGCAGCAGCCTCAATTGCAGCTGCAGCAAGGCTACAAGATTGCAAGTTTCCAGGTGTATTGGGCCCGTGGATGCTCTTTGCATAAGCAACACGTAATACTTGGCCATTCTTTTCGATTTTTGACCCATTTGTCGCTTCTAGAGCTTTTGTTGCATCATCCACCTAGTTCAGCATCAAATTAAAATAAGGTACACAGGCTCTAGAAAAAAACAAGTTCATTAGACTGGAAATAAGTAGGGAACTCACAGAATTAAAATGAACAAAGGCAAAACCTCTAGAGACATGTGTAAATTTGTCCCTGACAAGTCGAATATCCTGCAGATAAAGAGAACACAGAAATGTGATAGTGCAGTATGACATTTTATCATAGACAACATCCTGGCCCATTATATTACTCGAACAGGGGCATGTTTAGAAAATTCGTAACGGAGCATTTCTTCATCTGCATTCTCATCCAGCCCACGGACAACCAATACATGAGTAGGGCCTGAAAAAGAGACTTACAAGTATCAAAAGGATAGAAAGCGGGACAAAAAGCCAGAAATTTATTTAATAGATACCTGCATCCAAACCTTTCTTTCCCAAAGTTACCGGAGTTGAAGACACTACATCAGCTAAAGGTGCATCATCAGTGCGCCCCTCATTGCACTAAAAGGGAAAAATAATCAGAACCATTTAGCTTTCAACAGCCAATTTTTAGCTCATGCGAATTGCACATGATGATGTTAAGCAAATAGCTCACAAAATGACCTATTACACAAGTAGAAGTTAGTAGTGCCTCTGGCTAATGTGTCCTCATGAGGTGATAGGGGACATCATCTCCCCAGTGCAGAGCACATTCATAAAAGATGCTCTAGAAAGTTGACTGGTTAGAGATAGAGAGGGTGGGGGAATACTAGGAGAGGAGTTTTGTGGTTGTGTAATGAAACATATGCTTCGGATGCAGGGGCACTAAGCATTGGGCATAGAACTATCCAGGCTCATCCAATGAGTGTCTTGTCATGGAGTCAGTAATTGCCAGCCCCCATGTTTATGACAGGAGCAGTAAAAGATGCAACGGTAGTACAGAGGCCAGAGAACTGGGAAAGGGTGACCAATGCCTCGGGTTGAAGAGGCTCTATTGTCCTAGATCAGACAGGATTCAATCTCCTATGTCATCCTCCATGTTGCTGCTGGGAGGTTGACATTGATGGATCAGGAGGTCTGCAGCAAGAATTGCTTTTTTGAATGACTACCGGATAGAGTGGAGGCATCTGCACATGGACGATGGGGTTGCTGCAGTTGCGAAATGACTGCTAGGGCAGTGGTTGTGGACCTTTGGGGAGTTTGGAGTTGCAATTTTGGAGGTGTTGGAGACAGTCATCCAGATGTTGGGGTGGGTCAAGAAGTGGTATAGACTAATGGTTGGACCTCTAAACAGCGGTGGCATGTCAACAATGGGGATCTCAGTAGCAACAGCAACCAGGGTGGAGGTTACTGTGATTATGCAGGCGTTTGGGGAGGTGCTCTATGTGCAATGGTCGTCAAGATGGCGTCGGAGAAAGGGGAGGATAGAGAAGTTGGGGCACGCTGGGGGAAATGGTAAAATCATGAACAGAGGTAATGGCGGGAGGGGAAGTGTGAGAGAAGGCATCATCAGGGTTATGGTGGTGAAGATGAGAAGGGAAACTCATGGGGGCAGAGGTGATGCAAGTACATTGTGGAGTGGTGATTGGTAAGGAGGAGGATGCATTGAAGTTGGAAAAGAGTAGGAGGTGGGCACAGAATGGGCGAGGTGGGTTAGCTGAGGCATGACCCTCAAGGTCTGGGGCAAGGTGGCATGTGGGCCACACATGGGATTCAAGGGAAGGGGAAGGAGTCAATGAGTGAGTGGGAAGGGAAACCTCTAAAGTTTGGTGTTGGTTGACACAGGGATCGTAAGAAGAGAGGGTAGAATGTCTTTAACCAGAAAAGGGGAAAACACCCTCAATGACGTCTGTCCCTAAATATATTGAAAGAAACCGTCTAAATTACAAGAGTCAAGTCTCGAGCGGAGATCCAACCAGACGCACTATATTCATAGTACAGAACCCCCATCTTTCCCTGGAAAGGACTGCTTACTAAAATCAAGAGGATGTTGATGGAAGTGGGTTTGTTGAGGGATCTCGGTACAAAATTGTCACGTGCCTTGATCAAAATCAAAATCCGTAAATCGGCTGAGCATAGTCGATGAACCTGATTCGTGCGGCAAGTAGGGACCTGCCTCCATGGGTTTGTCTTGTTCAGACGACTTGATCTCGTTAAGTGATCGGGCTTTGAAAAAAGGGATATTTGCACCCATAACCCTGGGTAGTTTCGTAATTACTCAGTAACCCTCGATAATTCATAATTACATGAGTAATCTCGAATAATCCTTAACTCTTACATGACATAACCCTGTGTTATGTTACATTTGGTATGGACGTTGTATTTGACGGTTTCCGTGAGAAAAAGACAAAATTATCCCTAATGTTCATTTTTATTTACAAATCATGCTATCTCATTATAGTATTAACACAACCAACATCGTGTTGACCCAATCGAAGCAGGAGTTGCAAGTCGGAGTTTGTATGCACAGTTGGAAACGGAGCCGAGGTGGAGGCGAGGAAGTCGCCTGCGGAAGACGTGGAGGAGCTGCCCACCTCCAGCCAAGGTTGCCACCCCCCTCCACCGCCCACCCCTCAGGCCAGTCCTGAGCTCCCCCCCCCCCCACCCCTCGCGCACCTCCAACCCGAGCTCCCCCATCCCACCCCTCCCCGCCAAGCTCCTTCCCCCACCCCCCGCCTCCGACCCCCACCCACCGACCCGAGCTCCCCCGACCCTCCGCCCACACCAGCCCAGGTCGGCCTCAAGCACGCCCACCTTTCCTCCGACCCTCGCTCACCCTCTAGGCCGACCGCGAGCTTGTCTCCCCCCTCCCACAACCACGAAAGGACATATCGATATCGGTATCGATATCGGTACCATGTCGATATCGATATATCGCCGATATATCGACGCCATATCGCTGACATCGAGATTCAGCTCGCCTTTTTTGCCTGTCGATACCCGATATCGGACATATCGGCGATATATCGGTGACCTGTCGATACCGATATATCGCCGATATATCGGGATACGGCCTTCCATGCCCCCAACTCACGCCTCCGACCCCCGCCCACCAACCCGAGCTCCCCCGACCCTCCGCCCACACCAGATCACCCCCCCCCCGGTTCATCCTCTCCCGACCCCTCGCCCACCCTCCAGGTCGGACACAACCCCTCCCCCTGACCCACTGACACGAGCACCCCCGACCCTCCGCCGACCCCCCCAGCGCAGATCAGCCCTGAGATCCCCCTGCCCACCCTTTCCCGACCCCTCGCACACCCTCCAGGCTGGGCCTTGCATGTGGTGGGATGGGGTGGGGCTTTGCACGGCAGGCAGAGGGGTTCGATGGAGGTTAAGGAGGACGGAGCGGGGGGTTACAGGAGCTTCTGCAGGCAGCCAGGACGGTGAGGATGCTTCGTGAGGCGGAGGCCGAGAGGGAGGGTGCTGGAGGAGGAAGGGGATGCATGGTGATCGGCAGGGTGGGTGGGAGAACTGGAGATGGAAGTCTGAGGGAGGGACAGCAGGAAGAAGAGGGGCATTTTTTCTTTCTTTTTTGCTTTTAATTATAGTTGTTGGATATAGGATTGGTTAGATTAACTTTATGTTTACTTGAGTTAACTGACTAAAATAACGGAGGGTTATGGATGTAGAATGGAGCATTTATTCAGGGTTACTCATGCAATTATGAATTATCGAGGGTTCTTGGGATAATTACGAAACTACTCAGGGTTATGGGTGTAAATATCCCTTGAAAAAATATCAATCTAGAGTTTGAAAATTAGGCAAGCACAATCAAGTTTGGTCGCTTCTAATCATTGGGATATGGAGTACCTCCTTAGGAGGATAAAGACGCGAGCTCAAAAGTCACATTCTCAAATTGCTCGGAATGATGGGGCAAAATCTAAAGTGTTAGTCGTAGTGGTGGGATCTCAATTGGCAGATCACATGTGGGGTCACTTTGCAGTATGATGGTGGGAGGGGAAGGAAGGTTAAGGTTATGCTAGTGCAAAAGGTGTACCATGTGGTGTGGAATCGCGATGAAGAGGCGAAGGACGCTGGAGGTCGATATCCTGGGGAGGTAAGCAAGTTGAAATGATGTGAAAGGGGTGGAAGGTCTGGATAGAAAGGGTGAAGGACTCCTGAACGAGTTGGTTATATGTCATGTGTGTGTGCATTTGGGGGTGGGGGCCGGACGATGATGCAAACGGAAATTTGCAACGGTGAATGATAAATTTTGAAGGTGGAATTATCGGTGGAGAAGAAATCAGAGGGGTTGAGAAGAGATAACTCGTCAGAAAAACGAGGGATTTTTAGAGAAGAAACGCAAGAATGCGCCAAGGGAAAGATAGAGAGAGAGAAACCAGAGATAATCTCAATTTTCATATAATCTGACATGTCCGTTACAATAGACTACCAACCCCTTTATTTAGGAGGGGTGGGATTACAATAATAGAAAGTGAATCAAATTCGAATTCAAATAAAATCATACTCTATCCTAATCGAATCTAACCGATTCTTATTGACTCTTACCAGCTTTATCTACAAAAAATGTTGAGATCACAATCTCAATTTATTTAAATAAAATAGCAACTAATCTAAATTAACTAATTACGGATGAAAATCCCTAATTTGAAAAATCATCAAATCAGCCTCTGATTCAATTCGATTTGTCATGCTAATTTGGGAATGATTGCATCAATTCTCCTCCTTTGAAAAATTCGTCTCCTGACGAATTGCTCGAACTTCGTTCCGTTGGCAAAGAATTTCATCTGGATTGATTAATTAGATATCCCCATTTTGATCCTTTTCCATGTTACGTTTATAGTTTCTTTCCACCGAGGGGCGTGATTGTAACTGTCCTACCCCTTCACTTAAAATATACCAATAACATAATTTACCCTCCAATTGGTCTTTTATATAACGACTATTGTGCGGAGGAGCCTGCTCGTAATTTCTCCAAATTATCTCATCCCTTCTTTTAGTGAATCTGGTTGAGGACCCTCCAACCCTCATTAGGGTTCTTCTCCCCATGAAATATCGTCGACGGCGGCAACTTGGGGGCAAATGGCGGCGTGGCTTCTTCCGTGGAAGGTGGTAGTACCGCCTTTGGCAGGGCCGAGGTGGGAGGCAGGGGCGTCTCTTGGAGCGGCGACAAGCTGGCCAAAAGTGGTGCATGGGTGGCACGCAAATCACGTGCGTGGTGTGGCCACGACGGAAGCATCCATTCTGATGACGATGGTGAACTCGCCCTGAGGTGTTAGCGTGTGGGCCTGGGAGGAACCGTGCGCACCCTGTGGCATGGTCGTTTAATCCTCGCGTGCGGGAGCAATGGTTACTACCGTGAGGGCGGCCTCGCAGATGGTGAAGGCGACGCACAGGTGGGGCGCAAGCAAGGTTGCAGAAAGCGGTAGTCGGTACTCGGTCGACGGGGTCACCTACTAAGGATTAGTCGACAGTCGGGCGACTAATCGGAATTAGTCGGTCATTAATCGATTTTGAATTTTTTTAATTATTTTAAATATATAAATCAATTTTTTATACATATATTCGTATGTATATACATATACTTGTACATTTTATATGACATCATGATGAATCAAAAGAAGTAATTGACTTTAAATATAACATTAAGCATATTAGAATATGTTTGCTTTAAAAAAAAGTGAAAAATAAAAAAATAAAAAAGGTTGTTGTAAAAGTCGGCCGATTAGTCGGGTGGACCGACTAAGGGCCAACTAGGCCTAGTCGAGTCGGCTACCCCCCCCCCCCCGACTCGACTAGTCGGGCCGACTAGCCGACCTAGTTGGTTGACTTTTGCAAGCTTGGGTGCAAGTCGCGCGTGAGTCGTGGGCTCGGATCAGATGCTGGATGGCCTCGTTGGACTGGCGAGGGGACTGCTTGACTAGGGTTGAAGGAGCAACAAATGTCAAGTTTGGAGAAATTTTCCATGAGCAAGAGGATGCCAGCGAAGTCGGGGATGTTAGGATAGCGGCGTTGGAACCAACCAGATCTAAAGATCCAAGTTCTTCACCGACTTCCTTTTCTTTTTGGCCAGCAACTCCGTCCGTGAACAAATCGACGAAATCCAATTCTTCATCCCTAGGATCTTTGTCGTAGACGGGTACCAAGTCTTCCTTTTCTTTTTGTATCGAAGTTGTATCAATAGAATTTTCATATAATCTGACTTGTCCGTTACAATAGACTACCAACCCCTTTATATATGAGGGGTGGAATTACAATAATGGAAAGTGAATCAAATTCGAATTCAAACAAAATCATACTCTATCCTAATTGACTCTAACCGGTTCTAGTTGACTCTTACTAACTTTATCTACCAAAAACGTTGAGATCACAATCTCAATTTATTTTAATAAAATGGCAACTAATCTAAATTAACTAATTAGGGATGGAAATTCCTAATTTGAAAAATCTCCAAATCAGCCTCTGATTCAATTCGATTTGCCCTGCTAATTTGGGAATGATTGCATCAGATGAGGAGATAAAGGCACGAAGATACGACGAGACAAACCAATGGCATGGAGTTGAAAGGATGGTAGAGCATAGATCATGATATTAAAAATGAGCCTCGGGGTTAACCAGCCCCAGTTAACCTCGACGCATGCGCCAATTTCTTGAGGTGTGCGCCTTTAAGTGGTTGAGACGGAACATCTCGAGGCAAGGTGAGGCATTTTGCTAAGGCATTTTAGTCTTTTTGGACTATTTTATTGATGATATGAATTACTCACTTTGTAGTTTGAGAAGTTTATAAATGTATGTTTGTTAAGGATATATTTATACAAAATGAATGCATAAATTCGATGCTTTATCATATTCATAACTTCAAATTTACCATTTTTGCAACTTGTGAGTAGCGTAAGCATCAAGTAAATACCCAAATCAAATTTCATTTAGAGATGGGGGCAATACCCCCCGAGCGGACACTTCCCGCATGGCCTTGTAATCCCCCCCCCTCGTTGATGGGGAAGTGAGACCCTCGTGTTGGTAGGAAATGATATAGTAATGGACTTCACCACCCTTCTTATGTAGAGAAACAGTTCTTCAATTAATAACAAATACCAAATATGCATTGATCCATTCTTTTGTAATATGCATAGACAATGAATCATATTTTTGATTGGATGGAAATATTGTAGAAAGGGATATAGAGTTGTATCTTCTCTTTTGGTGTTTCTATCTCCATTATTTCATCATCTATAATATTGGTCAGAATATATATAATTACATAGATTCTAACATATATAATTATAGATTTGTGTATTTTTCTCTATAAGTTGAGGCTTATGCCTCGATCGCCATGAGGATACAGTTTGCCCCGATTACAAAAAAATACATCGTTGCACCTTTCATTTTGTAACTGCCAAGGACTCGATGAAAGTTTGGTGTGAGGTAGGGGTGTGGTAGTGAAGGTGGATTTGATAGTGATATGTAAGGTGGCAGCCTTTTCGAGGAAGAAGGATTGTATGTGAATCAAATATAAAGGTCACGGGTGAAGATGGATTGGGTGGGGCCTCCCAAGGTCGATGCAACTTAACATGGAATGTGAGAGGGTGGAAGGGAGGTTGACAAGGTTCGAGATATCATGATATATCGACGAGGTACCGACAATATATCGTATCAACATAGGACCGATATATCGAGCGATATCGTGATATATGCCCCTGAAGAAGTCTTTCCTTCACAAATGGTCATCAATATAGGATGATATTTCAACGATATGCCACCCAAATATTGTATCGACATGGACCAATATAGAGTCCGATATTGAGGTTTAACCCTTGGGGGTTGAAGGGTTTAGGGAGATGCATAATGAAGCAGGGCGCATGCATTCTTATCATGCATGTCGCATCTACAGTCAAACAAAGCAGGGATATGGAGCCTGGAGATAGATTGACAAGGTTAACTGTGACGACTTTTTGGATAAGAAGTGGTGAGGTGGTCAGATTGAGGTAGTTACTAGAGAAGATGGGCATATTTGACAAAGTCATCTCCCAAAAAAGTAACTGAATCATGACAACTACGTTGCAATTGGGGTTAGATGGGCTGATTTTTCTAGATGGAGAGACCATGGGAGTGTATGCCATGACCATTAATTGAGATACGGTGGGATTTGAGAGGATTTTAAGAGGCAGAAGATTCGCAGGATGGTCAATTAGAGGAGGTGGTGCATGAGTTAAGCTTAGTAGGCATACAGTCCAAGAAAGCAAGTACATCTGGAGAAGTTGAACCATGAGGTCAAAGATTATCAGGTTCTTGGCTTCTGTGGAGTTCATGGAGGCTAGTCAATTGTGGACCGTCATATTTGGGTACATAACATTCTCAAATTTAACATCATTAATGTGATATTCTCATTAGTAAAATATGCACAAAGCTTACTTCAAGTTCAAGCAAGCCTGAATATAAGCACTTGGTTTCAAGTAATCAATGGAAGAGCACTAGCAAGGAGTGATGGAACTTTATTCCTTGAGATTCTTCATCATCAAGTATAAGAGGTCACTGATAAAGGTTAGGAAGATGAGGCTGGAAGCACTTCAGAAGGTGGAGCAACTGGATAAGGTGGACAAAAAGGTATCATTATTTTACAAGATTGTGAGGGTGGAAGAGGAAGATGTAGTTAGAAACCATGAACTTAGAGCGACCTTGGTGAGACGCTTTTGGGGGATAATGATAAGGTTGCCAAACAAGGCTTGGTTGTGGGGAGATAAGCCAAAGAACAAGTTGCCGACGTGATAACACATGGGCTTATGGAGCTGATTTCAGAGAGTGAGTACAAGGCTATGATAGCATATTTAAAGGAGGGTTCATCAAACTTGGATGGCTTCTTGACCTTCTACACAAAGTTATGGGATCTTATCAGAGCGGAATGCAGAATTAATGCGGGTGATTGCAAAATTTTATGCAGGTAGCTCTAGGTTCAAGAGGTTCAACAAGTTCTTCATTTTCTTGTTGCCTATGTGGGAACCCAAGACAATGTGAAATACTCAAGATCAATTGCGTTATTTAGTATATACCACCATTCATATGATCGTCACCAAGACATTAACTTTGAGACTAAGGGGAGGGTTAGGAGACAAGGTGACTTTGGTGTAGTCCTCTTTCATTAGGGGGAGAACCTTGCTGGATAAAGTTGTGGCTGCAACAAAATAGTCTTCACTTGGGACAAAGAAAGATGAAGAGTTTCATGCAAAAGGTGAACTTTGTGAAAGTGTATCTGGACTCTGGAGGAATGTAGATTTCCCACCAAAATGGAAGGCTTCAATGAAGAGGTGTATCAGAAGTGGCATTTACTGTCCTTGGGAACACGTGACTGGAACATGAGAATGGATGGGAGGTGCAACCGCATGATACCTGCCCCCTCCCCCATATTGTTGGTCTTGGTGACAGACAGTTTGACTTTAATAAGAGTGTACAGCAAAGGCTTATGCTTTGGTTTCATGGCAGGACAACAAGGCAAGATTTAGGTTCAATTGTATGTGAACAATATGGTTTTATATATTTAAGGGTCCAAACTGCATGCACAGAAGGTTAAGGCCCTAATAAAGGCTTTCTAAAAAGCATAAGGTTTGATGGACATTGATCAGATGTTAGCTTCTATGTCCTTTGCCAATTGCCATGGACCATCGGGAGGGGGCAAGTGTCAGAGGGCACTGGGCATGAAGCAGGTTCCATTACTGTATACATATTTGAGGTTGCAGCTGGTGAGCCAGTCCAATAATAAGTGGAACCAGGAACTAATGTTGAAGTGATCGGAGTGGAAGCTTAGATGATGGAGGTTGAATCTGCTTTCTGAGAGCAGTCATCATGTCCTGTTCGATCCGATGCCATCAGCCATCTCTCCGTTTTACATGGCAGTGTTCATGCTGCAAGCAGAGGTAGAAAATCAACCAGATGATGTTAGAAAGGGGATGGGTTTCCTCTAGAAGAGGGCAGGGGAAGGGATGTAGGATATCTACGTAGATTGGTGGGAGGTTTGTAGGCCTAAAAAGGGAAGCAAAGCGAGATTTAGGTTTTCCATTACTGTGAGACTTGCTTACACTTACAGTTGGGTAACTAAATCTCCCATATCATGATGTAACCTGTAATGAGTACATCTCATACTAATGGTTGGCGAACCGAGTCTCATAGGGATTTTTCAGTTGGGGTATAAGGAAGGTGGAATAATCAACAAGGGAGTTCCTTTTATATTCATATTCCTTTGTGTTTGCAGGACAAAGGTAGAATAAGGATTTATTCATAATCATTGCCTCTTTGTTCTTGAGAATGTAGAATAATGGTAGTAATTGTGGAACAGGTGGTAATCATAGTAGAATAGAAAGTATGAAGGATAAATGGTAACCATTGTTTAAATATGGAGGAATAGGGGGAAGTGGAATTATAGTGGAATAAGATAATGGAATAGTAATTCTGACAAGGAGATGAAACCGATGTCATCTTTAATTATTCCGAAAATGAACGAGTCAATACCATCATGGCTTTTCATGAAGCTTTCATATCAACAGCATTGTGTAAATAGACTGTTTGGTTGCATAGACACACCAAGTTAACCTCCGATAGAATTGAGGGGGTTAATGCAGGGGAAACGTGCAGACCATATTATAGGCTAGTGTTCAAGTTAGTCAAGTGTTTCATAGCAAGGCGATATGTATCACACTTTTTATTGGTGTTTGAGCATTTAATCCGCATGTTTTATGAACAGCATTGTCTTTCGGCACATTTGTAGCGGTCGGTCATACAACTAAAAAGTTCAGTAGTAACTGCTCTACCTACTAGTGATTAAGACAGAAAATTTCCATGGTCCCAAGGCACTTCGTTACAAAGTGCACAATTGCAAACTAATTGGCACAACCCAAATACCAAAAAGAACAGAGCAAAAGATTTGAGATATAGTTGTTGATGGCTCTCAGATTGGAATAAGTAGTGAGTGTGCATCATTTTGGATGTGCATCGTTTTTCATCAAAAAAAACTACAATAAGCATCAAAAGAAAAACACCTGAAAACAGGAAGTTCGCCGTGCAAAATTTACACAGCCACACATTGTGCACATCCAATCAGATTGTATGTTACTTCTGAAATGGCCAGATTTCACAGAGTTTTCAATGCCTGCTGATCCCGCTCCATTTGTCGGCTTACTACTGTGTGTAAAGCAGTTAAACATAGCATAATACACTTGTTAAAAGCAAAATAACCTTCAACAAAGTAATGATGCAAGTAGTAAAGGCCTGAAAGCATTGTCTTCTATCTAGTAGAGCCATATACACGGAAGGGATTGGCAAGGCACTAAACAAGCATCAAACAATAACATTAATTCTTCACATGATAAATATCTAATAGCTTTCCAATCCATATGAAAGTAGGAAGAACCAAAAAACGCATTAAACATAAATTGCAACTACTTGTTTACAACAAGCATTTACGTGTCATGCTGGGATCTTAAAGAAACCTGAATACTACATAAAATGAAACAAAAGGTGGGAAAGAAATTTTCAAAAGCAAAAAATAGTATGGGTATATATATACGATTTTTATCCAATGAGCCATATGTCCATTAGACATGAGATGAGCCCATCATCTAAGCCGTTGGATCTGCTCATTTTAATCCCCTAATATTAGGGTCCCGTAACAATAATAGCAGAAAATTTAAAAAGGAATTTTAATCAGATTCCTAAAATAGTATGTCTTTATTGTAACGCAAGGCAATAGTTTTTTATTGTATCGTTTGATGATTGATATGACCAGTTGCAACGCGGGGCGATTTCTCTCGTGAAGGTATTGTATTTGAGTTGTTGATGTTTTTTTCATCCGTCGTATGATCTAATAGTGGTTTTCTTTATATCAGTTTCAAATACGATGTATTATGAATCAAATGAATTTTAATCATGATTTATCCGAAGAAATTATGAACAATGCTTCCCAATTTACGTTGGATCGTCAGAATATCATATTAGAAGTATATACGATGGATTACATGCAAATGGATTTGCAGGATGAGAATATTATTTTAGAAGGATCATATTCGAATTACATTGCATGTGAAACCTAACATATTTTTTATTAAGTAATTCATTATAACAAGTTACTTGATTTACTCCTCTAATTACATATGCTCTGCATTTACTTACTTTTCTTAATACGATTCTTACTTTTCATGGATTTATATTTGCCTCACATAATTACTCGTCAGATAACAAACGTTACTAACAATTCATTACAAGTTACTTGTCACTGTATGATTCTTACTGAAGTGAGTATATTGTTGGGTTATTTTTTTTAAACAATTATTACTATTCACGGATATAAAATAGTACTGAAGCAAGTATCTTCTTAACGTTACTGAATAGTAAGTAATCAACAACAACAACAACAAAGCCTTTTCCCACAATTAAGTAGGGTCGGCTACATGGATTCTTCGCCTCCATTCAGATCTATCTTGGGCCAATCCCCGGCTTATATCCACAAAACTAAGATCCCTTCGTATGGTCTCTTTCCAACACTTCTTGGGCCGTCATCGCCCTCTCTTAACCGGCTCAACATCCCAACACTCGCATCTCCTAACTGGTGCATCAGTTGATCTTCTTTGCAAATGTCCAAACCATCTTAAACGGTTTTCTCGCATCTTATCCTCGATCGAAGCTACGCCAACTTTCTTTCTGATTGCATCATTTCGAATCCGATCCTTACGTGTGTGTGTCCACACATCCACCTTAGCATTTTCATTTCTGCTACATTCATTCTTTGCACATGTCTATGGTTCACAGGCCAACATTCAGATCCATAAAGCATAGCAGGTCTCACAGCTGCTTTGTAAAACTTTCCTTTAATCTTTAAAGGAATTTTCTTATCACAAAGAACAGTAGAGGCTCCTCTCCACTTTAGCCAGCCTGCATTTATTCTATTAGTAACATCTCCATCAATTTCCCCATCATGTTGTACAATAGATCCCAAATATCTAAAGGAATCTCTCTTCTGAATGTTATCGTCACCAATCTTCACATCGATTCCTTCACCATTGCTTCCATCAAAGGTGCATTCCATATATTACGTCTTAGCCCTACTTATACGAAATCCTTTAGTCTCCAACTCATGTTTCCAGACCTCAAGCTTCTCATTTACTCCATCTCTAGTCTCGTCAATTAACACAATATCATCAGCAAATAACATACACCAAGGTAACTCATCCTGAATGTGACTAGTCAACTCGTCCATAATCAAAGTAAAAAGAAATGGACTCAAAGTAGAACCTTGATGTAAACCAATGTTGATGTCAAAATATCCTGTCTTCCCAGACGGAGTCCTTACACAAGATAAAGCCCTATCATACATGTCCTTTATGAGGTTAATGTATAGGACAGGTATTTGTCTCTTCTCCAACACTCTCCACAATATCTCTCGTGGGACAGAATCATAAGCCTTCTCCATATTAATAAAGATCATGTGGAGGTTCTTCCTTTTAGCTGTATAAATCTCCATTGTTCTCCTCAGCAAATGGATGGCTTCAGTCGTTGAGCGACCTGGCATGAATCCGCATTGGTTTTCTTTAACATTGAAAATTTGCCTCAACCTTCTTTCGATCACACGTTCCCAAATTTTCATAGTGTGACACATCAGCTTGATACCTCTATAAATTGAACAATTTTGAATGTCTCTTTTATTCTTATAAAGAGGCACCACGATACTCCTCCAATCTTCAGGCATTTTCTTGCTTCGCCAAATAACGTTGAAGAGATTCGTAAGTCAAGTCAAACCACGCTCACCTAAAACTCTCCATACTTCTACAGGGATGTCATCAGGTCCTATACCTTTTCCAGGTCTCATAACCTTCAAAGCCTCCTCTACTTCCTTTCTTTGTATCCGTTTATAGCATGCACCATTCAAGTAACTTTCACTACAAGCTAGATCACCCAAAATGATATCTCTATTTCCTTCCCCAATGAAAAGTTTATGGAAGTACTGCTCCCATCTAGTCTTTATATCCTTCTGAGTAACAAGCACATGACCTTCCTCGTCCTTAATGCATCTCACTTGAGAAAGGTCTTTGGTTTTTCTTTCTCTTGCTTTAGCCAACCTGAATATATCCTTCTGTCCCTCCTTAGAGTCGAGATTTTAATATGTATTCTTTTCCAATTTCTTGATATTTTAATATTTTAAAATGATCAATTAACTTATTGTTTCTTGCAGAACAATGCAACAATTTGGTGTCTTAAAGAAGCTGATGTTATGCCGATGAGCGAGAGCAAAACACCATCATCTAAATGGACCAGAAGACAGTAGTTGAAATTTAAATGTTCATCATATAACAATAATTAAGTAATTTATGTGTGGCTTTCAGTAACACTTGACGTATTACAAGTAATTAAATAGGCTACATAAGTAAAGAAGGTGTGATTCGATAGACATACAAATGTACGCTATATATATATTATATATCCGTGGAACACATAGACAACAATTGCATGCAGCCAACCCACCAAGAGAAGGAAGATGTTAAGTCACTTTGTAAAAAGATCCCATGTGTTATATAAGCTTTAAAGATATATGGTAAGGCTAATTTAATTGCAAACCACATGCTCACAACAAGCATTTACTTGCCATTCAGGATGCTCGAAGAAATAGGAATGTAATATTAAACCATATAAACGGTAGAAAAGGAAATTTTCAAAGCAAAAGAAATACATGTCCTGGACCACAGATGACAAATGCACATAGCTATCTCCCGGAACACATAAGCATATAAGCTTTAACATATTTGCAATGTGGTTGTTGTAATAGAAACCCATAAAATTTCGGCTCCGTAAATTTTATGGGTTTCTATTACGTAAAATTCTATGGTTTAATCTATTACCTTTATGGGTTTCAATTCCTTAAATTTTACGGTGTACGACTTTTAGTGTTTGGTTAGAATATGCACTAACGTGTGTTGGACTCGTATAACAATCTATCAACCCTTCATACAAAGAAGTTATTTAAGAAAAGCTTCGATCAAGAATCACAAAAATTCTTAATCTATCATGATTTACACAAATACATTTTTCTTTGATAAATCACATGTGTACTCTCCCAAGCTGGGCGCTACCGCCTCATATTAAACATTAAACGGGAAAATGTAGTTACATTAGTGAGAAGCCTGGAAATTGTAAAGGGAATTATAATGGATAATAGCGTTCTCTGAGTCGAATCTCTGATTTTTAAAGATATTGTCATTTTGTCCCTGCCAGATTGACCACAGCGTCGCAAAGGCCTACGAGACATCATCAGTGGAGCCATGCCCCACCCTCCGGATAGGTCTCCAAAAACTCGTTGCATCTTCAAATCGTAACCACGGCAAGCCCAGCTCACGCCAAACCACGGTTGAGGTTTGGCACTTGAAGAAGATACGGTCTGCATCCTCTTGTTGATCATGGCACCAGTCGCACAACGTATCTTGAACCCCAAAAGGACAAGCCCTCCTAACCTTGTCACAAATGTGCTCCCTCCGCAAGCACCATAGGAAAATCTTGACCCTATTAGGAATCCTTGCCCCCCATACCACTCCTAAATCCTGTATAACTTCCACGTCTTGCACCTTCGATGTTCGTCGCAGCTGCTCGTACACCTTCTTCGTAGAGAACCCCCCCCCTCGTCCATTCGAAGTGATCCGCGTGTTTGGCATGGGGCATGAGAAAAGTGTCAGCGACCGACGGCAACTCCGACTGCAACCTCAGAAACTCCTCCAACTTCTGCTTTGAAAGTTCGTTGGCGAACTCAGGCGCCCAAGTATCGGTCCCCCCGACCTGACAACGAGTGATATCCCGCGATGCCGCAAGGGCAAACAACCTCGGGAACCTCACGCACAACTTCCCCTCCCCGGTCCAGTCGTCTCTCCAGAATCGAAACAGACGCCCATGCCCATCTTCAGACTCATATTACGCACGAGAGCCGGGAGGAGCCCTCGGACACCAGACCAAAGAGGTGATTCCCACCGCACTCTCCCAGCCTCCATCTCACCCCGGATGCCATAGATCTTGCGGATTAGCCTGAGCACAAGAGAAAAAGAGAGGCCCCATATTTGGGCTGCACATTTTCCCAGCGACGCTTTGTTCATGCATTCGACATCACGGATGCCAAGCCCGCCAACATCTTTCCCCTTCATCATGTCCCTCCACCCCACCAGATGAAGACTCGCCTTCTGCTGCTTACCGTTCGACCAGAAAAAGGATTTCATCAGCGCCTCAATCTTCCTACGCACACCAACAGGCAATGCCTTAAATGTCGGTTTCGGTCACCATTTCGGTACCGACCAAAATAGAATTTCGATGGAATTTCGGTGGAATTTCGACCGAAATTTCGGTCATTTCGGTCATTTTTTGTACTAGGACCCTCATATTTCGGTCAATTTCGGTCATTTCGGTCGAATTTCGATTTCGACTGGATATCGATATTCGACAGAAATTCGACCGAATTTCGCTGAAATTTGAGGCCATGCCAACAGGAAGAATGCACGTGGAAAAGAAGAACAATGGTATAGCCGAAAGAACGTGCTTCAGCAAAATTAGTTTGCCTCCCTTGGACAAGGTGATCGCCTTCCACCATCCTGCTATTCTTTGTTTCATCTTATGAAGCACAATATCCCAGTCAGCATTCTTCAACTTCCCATCCACCAAAGGTAACCCAAGATAAGTTAGGGGTAGTGATCCCAGGGAGCACCGGGTAAGACCAGCAACTGCCTCTCGTTCGTCGTCGCTCATCCCAAAGGTGGCCACCGTGGACTTGCAGTTATTAGAGACCAGTCCCAAAAGCTCGCCAAAAATATCAACCAACATGGCCGCATTCGCCGTTTGTTCCTCCGACCCGCCGAGCATAAGCAAAGTGTCATCAGCATACTGAAGTAAATGAATTGACAAATCCTCTATGCGAAAACTTGCGCACACATCCGCTTCCACCGCCTGGTTGAACAAGACTGTCAATGCATCGGTCGAGATCACGAAGAGCATCGGGGCCATGGGGCAGCCCTGGCGCACCCCCCTCTGCGGCTGGAATAAACCGCCCTCTGACCTGCCATTAACTAGAACTGAAAAGGAAGATACCGTTACGCATCGTTTCATCCACCCAATCCACAGCTTCGGGAAGCCCCTCCGCCTCAACGAAGTCCACAAGAAACTCCAATCAACACAGTCATAAGCCTTGTAGAAGTCAATCTTCCAAAGAGCTTCCTTCGTCATCTTCCAATGCAGGCAAATTTCTGCCGCCATAACCAGACCATCCGCCAATTGTCTCCCTGGAATAAAAGTACTCTGCCCCTCCATGACCATCGAGTCAAGAACCAGCTTAAGCCGATTTGCCAATGGCTTCGCAACAACCAGATAGATCGCATTGGATAGCGCGATCGCACAATAGTCCTCAATTCTCGCTGGACAATCCTTCTTCGGGAGCATGAATAACAAAGCTCTATTAATTTTATCGAAGCCCATGTTGCCTTCCACAAACTCGTTCATCAGCTCAACGATCTCTCCTTTCAATAAATCCCAAAACTCCTTATAAAAGAAGACCGGGAAGTCGTCGAGGCCCGGAGCCCCCTCCGCATTCAGATCCCACACCGCACACCTTATTTCTGACTCTGAGAACGGCACCAGCGATGCCTCCACCTGCGACTCACTAAACCTCCTGACCCCTCTTCCCGACCACCCCCAGCCACAGCGACACCGCCTCCTGGAGGTAGCCACAAAATGCTCGCGGATAGCAGTTCCAAGGTTCGCCTCCCTCGCAACCAGTTGATCCCCCACAAGGAGCTCGTGGATGGGATTTCTCCGACGCCTCCCCAACGCCATGTGGAAGAAGCGCGTATTGGCATCCCCCTCACGAGGCCACTGTTGCCTGGACTTCTGCCTCTGCTCAACTTCTTCTTTCCGGTCTTCCAGCGTAATCTCTTCCAAAAGCTTCATCCTCTTCCACCTCCTCTGGCTCAAGTCCTCGCTCGTCATCCAGCTCATCAAGGCGAGTCACGCCCGCCTGTGCCTCCCCTCTCTTCAGCCTACGTCGTTGCCTTACATCCCTACCAAAACGAATACGGTGAGATCTCATGAGAGCCAATTTCGCAGAGAAGCGGGCGACCGCCGACCCCACAGTATCTCATTCCCGCCAATGAGCCATCACATCCTCGCGGAAGCCCTCCTCAAGCAACCAACACCTCTCAAAACGGAAGAGGAATCTGCCCCTTTCCTCCTCCCCTGAAGACCAACCAATCAGCGTGTGGTCGGAGTGCGCCCGAGGCATTGCCTACGCCCGTGATATGGGGAAGGCCTCCGCCCCCGCAACCGACACCAAGAATCTCTGTCTAACCTCAAACGAGACCTCGCATTGCGCCAGGTGTAGGAGCAACCCGCAGCATCAACAATCAATAGGCCTAACACATTCAAAGCTCTTCGTAGCACTCCAGAAGCCACGTCTCTACCACCACTCTGATGAGGACGATCCCCCGGAAGTAAAGTGACATTGAGGTCGCCCCTGATCAACCAAACCTCTACTTCACATTCAGCCCCTAGGGCCTCCAGCTCGTCCACCAAAGAGCCACGCTCCTGGCATGTGGGACCATATACATTGGTGACGAGAAGCGTGAGCCCATCTGCACGCCTCTTGAGCCTCACAGAAAGAGATGAGTGAGAACGCGACACCGCAGCTAACTCAAAAAAGGCATCCTTCCACCCCGTGAGCAAACCCCCGAAAGCACCGGTAGCCTCCAGGTCTGCCACGCCGAAGCGACCATCCCTGCCAAGCTCCCTCAGCAGATCCTCCGCCCCTCCTGAGTTCTTGGATTCTTGAAGCATAAAAATATCAGCTTTCAATTCGTCCACCAGGTTCTCTGTTGCCAGTTGCTTCTCGGGACGACCTGCACCCCGCACATTCCAAGAGAGAACCTTCATTTAGGAAACATGTTGGCCATCACCTTCGGGGGCACTACCCCCAATCGTTCTGCCACTGATCTATCTAGAAGGATGAATCTGTCGACCAGCAGAGCCTTCGTCTGATCACATGGTCTGGCAACCCGTGATCCATCGTCCTCTAGAGCATGCGTCCGTGTCGTTGCCCGCCTCAGTTTTCTTCTTAAGGGCCTTGGCAGATCACGTCTGGAGTAGCAAGTCCCAAATTGAGGCCAACCTTCCGATCTGGGACCCGCCGCAACATCACTTACAAGCATGACCCGCTGAGTTTCGCCCGTCGAGTCCTCTAACGCTAGAACCTGACTATCCGAGCCGAAGTCATCCTGCCCTTGCGTGGATGTGAACGTGCTGACCCTCTCCTCCACCTGCTCTTTAGTACCGACCGCATGTCCCTCGCAAACTCTCTCATGCAAACTGTGTCTAGACTGACCACCAATATCCGAACACTGCATGGCATCCTCTGAAAGGCCCTTCGGCTGAGGGGGCAGCACGGTCACTTCACCACGGTCAGAATGCTCGCAGGAGATCACAGGGGTTCTCTGGAGCTCCAAATGCAGGGTTGAAGCCGTATTCGGGTCGACCCGAACAACACCGCTATCGGACGCATCGAGGAAGACCTGAGAGGCCCCACCAGCCTCTAGAGAATTATGATGGCCCACCCGACAACTCGAGACTCCTCCCCTCGGGGGAGAGAGGCGTCGTTATCCCCCCATTTAAGGCGTCGCAAAACGTCCCGAAATGAATATTCCACGGAAGACGAGCGGTCACCGATGTAACCGCTTCGTAGTCCCCCCAATGGCGTTTCGTCTTCTTGCTCGGCCCGACAGAGATGATCGACGGAAGACGAGCGATCATCACCGGAACAATGCACGAATCTCCCCCAAGCTGAAGCACCTTGTCGTCAACTTCAGTGCCCGCCTCCACCGGACCACTGCCACACTCGGTGGTCACGTCTCCGAGCGGCCCATGCGATGGAGATCATCTCGGCGTCTAGACCAACTCAGCGACGAAAGCTCGATGAACAAAATCTTCCCCTACAACGCGATCCTCCACCAACCCAGCTTCGACGACCTCATATGTTGCACCTTCAGGTTTGGGTTGGGCGGGTCCCCGGGCTGCCAGCCACTGCATTCAAGGCCCAAAACCTCCACGATCCCATGCAGAATGAATCGAAGGTCATCTAGATTGCGCATCAAGTACGGCACACCTTTGACACGAACTCTTTCTAAAGGTTTTGAACCTAAGGTGACATCCCATGAACAGGGGTGGCGCCACCGCATATGAGATATCCCCGTCGTCGACCAATGCCTCCTTCCTCCTCCGAAAGGCCCCTCACAACTACTCTCCACGGGCTGGACTCAACGATGTCCCCCTCCAAATCTTCCCTTCGATATCGCACCGACTTCAGAAGAGGCGAGGAATAGTACCTCCGACCCACAGCCCTCTCCGACCAACACCCCTGAGCGGCGAGGTTGTTGCGTCCACACTGAGCAGATGCACCCTCTGTGACCAGAACTGTGGTACACGAAGCATCTGATAGCATCTCTGCAGAAACGCGCCCAGTATCGCAAATAGCCGCAGCGGAAGCAACCCCGATCGAAGGGGCTAATACGTTGTCGTGTTGTCCTAGAGGAAGCCCCCCGCTGCCGCTGGGTTTCCGTCACTGGACCTCTACCTACTCTCCTCTGGAAGCAACCCCAGCGCCTTCCATCAAAACCCCCAATTTACACAAATACATATGTTATAAAAAAATATTAGATCTGTTTATTCTCATCTATATGCAATATGCCCTTTCATTTATTTATTTATTAAACTAACACAACCCAATTGAAAGACAAAAAATATCCACCCTCCATCCTACAACCCACACCTGGCTCAATCTTGAATAACTGCTCACCATACAAGTGGCTTCACCTGCTCACCCCCTAATTGTCCTTCACCACTGCAACTACTATTTGTGCCCCTCTGTGGTGGTCTTAAATCCTCATCTTGCTCTTCAACTTTGCAATTGTTAATAGCAGAGATGCCTTAGGGTAGTTATTGTGACTCCAACAACCACATCTTATTCTGATTACCATCAAATTCTGGCTGTGTTGATTCTCTGGGGCAAATAAGTATAATGAGAGTCGAGAGGAGGTGAATTTTGAGTGGAACCACAAGAAGGCCTTCCATTAAGGACCACGATTTTCATCTAAAGGGTAGAGGTGTCATTTTCTTCGATTGAATGGTCCTACAAGGTGAGCATTGCTCAACTCCTCATCATGTGGTTGTAGGACAGCACCCAAGTTTTCTCCGAGGTAGATAATCATCCAGATAACGATCAACTTCTAGAGGGTAGAGGTGCCACTTCTTTGATCGCATGGTCCTACAATAGAGAGTGAACATTGCTCAACTCCTCATCATGTGGTTGCAGGACAGCACCCAAGTTTTCTCAGAAGTGGATAATCATCCAGACAAGGATCAACTTCTAGAAACTAGGTTTAACCCCTCCTCAGAACTAGCCCTGAAGGGTTTTTTTCAAATTAGCCAAATTCGGTGTCAGCAGCACTAAGGGCATGCAACCATGAAACTTCTTGCATTTCCTTTCCAAAAAGCATGTAAACCAGCGGGCAAATAAATAGAGAATTTTAGCATTTAGTACAAGGTTTCTCTGACTAACGTCTGAATAACAAGTGTGCACGCATACAAATAACAAAATCCAAGTACGGTGTGTTTTTGTGAGAAAATGCCATAAGACCTTGCTATTCCTCATTCTAGATTATATAACATGGTGTGAAGTCTACCAGCTCTTGATAGGACCCTCAAACAAGATTCAACATGACAATTCAAATACATGCATAAACATCCCAAACAAGAATCTACACGACAATACAAATGCATGAACTAACATATAGATGTTGACTTAGAAAAACATGTAGATGACAAAATTTAGAGCACGTTCCTTTTTAGAGCATACATGCTTAAATGCAATAGAAAACATATCACAGGTTATGAAATACTTGGCAGGGGCATTTCGTCAATTTTTCAATTGAAGATTATTCTATTACGAAGAAAATATATTATCATATATAAATACAGCTCAACCACCAAAAAATGAGCACAGTTTTTTTCTAGACAAAAAGTATGTCTCTGAGAAATCCGGTGAAATAGAATAATTACCTGTACTCAAAAAGAAGCTTCCGTCCATCAAAAACAAGCCCATCATCACCAAGAGAATCCATCAATCTGCATGCTGCCCCCTGTGTATCATGCATACAGTTGGACCTTAACAATGAAAACTCAGCATGCCTTTATAAAGAAAATCACGACAACTGCGCTTGAATAGTTATCATTTTATATTTTTACAAAAAAACGTAAAGAAA
The DNA here is from genome assembly GCA_037367405.1 of Ottelia alismoides. NCBI lineage: Eukaryota > Viridiplantae > Streptophyta > Magnoliopsida > Alismatales > Hydrocharitaceae > Ottelia > Ottelia alismoides. Next base: position 173,892 of record JAZKJV010003642.1, on the reverse strand, counting down.
AAGAGTAAGATAAATACGGTAGTTGGGAAATCTATAAAGGCGAATCCACGTGAGCTTCCAGAATGCCTCTCTCTAATAACACGTACATGCCGCAGAGGTCCCCACTCAGCCTGCAGACCACAAAATTCGTCAGCTTATCCATCAAGGTGGCAAAAAAATACAACTATGCAGTATTACTACGGTTGCTTAAAAAACGTACAAGAATCTGGTACAAATCTTCCTCGGTGGTCTTCTGAGATAAACCCTTCACAACCAAAGTGGCCGAAGGTTCCTGGGATGAAAACAACAAAGTAAAAGTGAATATGAATCTTCTCCCACTGCAGTTATCTCTGAGCAGATCAGCATTTGGATACAATATACAGTAGTTACAAGCACACATAATGCATCATATACTCCTCCCAAAAATTACTGAATATTGACAAATGAACATACCGCGGAATCTGTAAGTTTCTTGTCCTCGCGGTCTCTTCTTTTATCGTTTCTATCATAGAGACTGTCTTCATAGCTATCCTCCCTGTGACTTCGACCACGACTTCTATCTCGAGGAGATCTTGATCTGGACCGATCATCGTGCCCACGAGAGCGAGAGCGAGACCTTCCCCACCTACCAGGGGAACTAGTACTCCTTTCATGGCTTAGGCCCCTCTTTTCTCGGTCACGATCACGAGATTCACGCCTTCGCCAGCTGCTCTCCTTTCTGCCCTTCTCATGGTCAGAATCATAATTATAGCGCCCATAGTCACGATCTGTCTCATGACTGTTCTCCCTACTAAGGCGGGATGCTCGGTGACGGTATTCATAGTCATCATCATTTAATGCATCAAATTCTCGTGCTCCAAATCTGGAAGGTCTCTCAAATGCATAGTCGTGATAACTGTCCACATTATAATAGCCATCTGCATTTCGATAACTATCCCGATATCTATCAGACTCGCGGAAAGAATCTGTTTCATGAAATGAAGGTGGAAGTGGCTTGTCATGTCTCCTTGATTCCCTAATATGCCCATATTCATCATCAAAACCTCTTCTAGATGGGGGCCAGCCACCAAGAGGAGCATGGGGTGGGAAGATGTCTCTCTCAACAAGATCATGGCGCATCCCACCTCTTGGATAAAATGGATCGCCAGGAAATCCTTCATCTGCAAGCCTTCTACCCCTATATGGTCCACCAGCCCTGCCAGCATCATAAAATAGACAAAGTAGGAAAACATCGTAGCATACCGACATATTATAGGTTGGAGAGAATGCTGTTGCTTTGCAATACATAACAATGGAATTTCCATATATGTACAAATAAAAGAAGAAAAAAACAGTAAGAAAGAAAGTAAACAAAACATGCAAAAAAATGCATTCATCAAACCAGAAATATAGCCATAGCAAGGAATATCTCATCATTCTCCTGTCAGTTTCGAAAATTCCGATTCAATACCTGAAATCAGGCTCACCCAGAGCACCATAACCTTCCAGAGCCTGTGAATTGAACAGAATAAGCGAGTCAGGAACTAATAATAGGGTAGACTTAGGAATATCCTTCGCTATCCAAAACTGGCCCAATGCTGCCTTTCTTGTTTTTGTTTATGATGAGATGGCAATAAACAATATCAGGCATGGATGAGCCATATTTCTGGTTTATCACCCTGGGTAGATAACTAAGGAAAAAACTGCAATTACGCTGTTATCCCATCCTTGATGAAGAGCATAGCGACCAGGATCCATATTTCGCATGCCACGCTGATGAACACTACAAGTTTCTGATGATCTTTCACAACTTTCAGGTACAGATGATTGAAATCTCTGAATAGCTATCCTGTAAGGATGCAGAAATACGAACAGTCATGCCAACATTTCATGGAAGAAATCTCATGAACCACCCATCCCTTCAACTGGAATCACGCTCTTTCTTTTCCCTAACTTCCACAAATACCAATTAAATGGCTCACTCATATACTCCCTAACAGATTTAAACGACCAAAAAAATAAACAAATAAAAAAATCAGCATTACTGATCAATGTAGCTAAGAGGAACCGTCCGTTTTACTTGAGAAAATGCTTAGCTGACTATACTACATGGGAAACAGCCTCATGGTGACAAACTGACAATCAGCAGAGTATTTTTTTTTAAAAGCATCAGCAGAGTATTTATAAAAGCAGTAAAAATCCTTTTACCAAATTCGAAATGAAATAAAATATCCTTTTTAAGAAATAAAAGGAGTGCTACCAGATATCCATGAAATGGAATAGAGTATTGTTTTTTAACAAATAATAGGAGAGCTACCATATATCCATGAAACTGTCACAAGGTCAGATGAACAAAATGCAAAAATATAGAACAACCACGATTCAAGCAAGAAAGAAGAATAGCGAATAATAGCTAAAGCAAATATTTAAGAAGAGCCAAAGAAAGTGACCAAAACTATTACCACCGCTATGACAACAACAGGACAGTAGGATATCAAATGCAAACTTCGAAACGAGCATAGAAAGGCCAATTCTGTTACTTCTATATATACAGATAAACCGTGTAAAACTGACACTGATGCCAATATTATTGTGGAGAGAAAAGAATGAACTGTTTATTTAGGAATCCCTAGGATTCTCTTATATAGGAGAATAACATGGTGGGCAAATTACATGAAGAAGATAAAGGAAATAAATAATACATAAAAGACATGAAAGATAACTAATATCTCAACACTCTCCCTCAAGCTGGAGCATAAATATCTATCAGACTCAGCTTAGAGCAGCATCTTTGGTAAAGTCCTTTGGCTAGGGCCTTGGTAAGTACATATGTTGTCTAATCTCTAGAGGTGACATGAGTAGTGGAGATGAGACCCTTCTGTATCATGTCACCAGTGCAGTGACAGTCCACCTCGATGTGCTTAGTCCTCTTAGAAAAGGATGAGTTGTTTGCAATGAAAAGAGCATCCTAGTTGTCACATTGAAGGTGCATGGGAAGAGGCACCTCAGCAGTTAGGTTAGTAAAAATAGATCCGACTCACATCATCTCTGTACTAGCTTGCGCCATGGCATGTATTCTGATTCTGCACTAGAACTTGCAACAACAGTCCGCTTCTTGCTCTTCCATGACACCAAGGAACTTTCTATACCAGTGCCAGGTGAGACCTTCATATACCTTAGAATCATATGGACTGCATCCATATGTGCTTGTCTAGGATGCTCCATAAACTGACTCACTTCGCTCACTGCAAAGGATATATCCGACCTGGTGATAGTCACATAAAGAAGCTTCCCAACAAGCTCCTTGTACCTCCTCTTGTTGACCTCAGTATCATCATCATATAGCTTCAAGCTCAGGTCCATAAGAGTCGTGGCAGACCCGCAATCTGCCATGATTGTCTCAAAGAGAAGATACATAACATACTTCCCTTGGATCATCACAAGACCTCGCTGGTTCTTAATGAACTCCAGTCCAATGAAGTAGCATAAACTAACAAGGTCCTTGGTTATAAACTATCGACCTAGGAAATCCTTAACAGCCTGAATGCCATGCTCGTCATCCCATGTGACAATGATATCATCAACATAAACAAGTATGGCAATTGTATCTCTCTGAGTCCTCTGAAGAATTATCATCAGCATACACAAGTATGATCGGCAGTCGATCTCACAAATCCATGTTGCTCTATCAAGTCCGAGAGCTTTCGAAACCATGCTCTTGGACATTACCTATGAAGCCTGAAAATCTTCTGACACTCCCCATCAACAACGAACCTATGTGGTTACTGCATGTAAACTTCCTCATGTAGGTTACCATAGAGAAAAGCATTCTTCACAAAGTTGATAGAGGTACCAATCATGTGTCACTACAACGGATAGAAGTGTGCGTAGAGCAGAATGCATGGTCATTGGAGAGAATGTATCATGATAGTCCACCTTATATGTCTGAGTGAATCCACATGCCATAAGTATTGCCTTGTAGCGATTTACACGGTCATTTGCTCGGTGCTTCACTGTGAACATCACTTGCAAGTTGCACCTAACAATGGATGCATCACTTGGAGCTGAAACCAGGCTTCAAATGCCATGCAACTATAGCACACCCATCGCCTCATTCATGGCAAAATGCCACTGACTGTCATGAATGACCCCATGATACATCCATGGTATCTTAACAGCTGACAGTGTCACGGTAAATCTCTTGAAATCTTTTAAAAGTCTGCTCAAAGAAACTTAGGCTATAAGAGAATATGAAGCACAAGTATATCTCTACTTTCATAGAGCAATAGGCACATCGAGATCATCTGTCACCTCCTGGGTCTGTAAGTTTCCCTCTTGAGAGGGTATCTGTTCATCCTATAAGGAATCCTTCTGCATAGACAACTCAGTAATGCCATCATTAGAAACAATTTGCTCATTACATATCGAAGGCATGTTGGATGATGGAGAAGATGTATGAGCATGGGAATAGAGCGAGACCTGCAAGTAAACACATGTGATAAAAACGGAGTCAATGCATATGGTGGTACAGGGGCAACTACAAGAGCAGGTATATGTACTAGAGGTGGTGGTGAGGGAGGTGATGAATATGGTAGAGCAAGTGCATGAGATGGTAGAGATGTAAGAGGTGAAGACATGTAGATATCCTCATCATAGTCAGATGGGGCCAGTCTGTCGCCTATAGAAAAAAATACATGACATACTCAAAGAATGTAACATCAGCACTGACAAAGTATTTTCGTCGAAGAGGATCAAAGCAATGATACCCTTTTTGGGTACGAGAGTAGCCAACAAAGACATACTTGACAGCTCTAGTGGAGAGCTTGTCACGACCAAGCGAAAGCTTGTGAACAAAGACCACAGATCCAAACACACGGGGTGTAAGGGAGAACATGTCATTCTTGGAAAACGTAATCAAGAAAGAAACCTTTTCTCTCAAAACATAGAATAGCAAACAATTCACTAAATAGCAGGCAATGAGAACCGCATCACCCCAATAAGAGTAAGGAGCACGACTATGAATTAGAAGGATCGAGTAAATGACGATGTTTGTGCTCGACAGCACCGTTCTGTTGAGATGTATAGACACACTAAGTCGGGAATACAATGCCAAGTGACCTGAGAAACTCGGATAGATGTAAAGTGCAAAACTCTAAGGTATTATCCGAATGTAAATACTTGACAGTAGCAGAAAAAATATTATTTATCTCATTAATAAATGATTAAGTGACGTACCCGGCCTCAAACTTATTCTTTAACAAGAAAACCCAAAAAAATCTACAATAATCATCAACATCAACTAGATAAAAAGATATCCTTGGAGATCAGGGGCATGACTCGACATCAACATCACTAACCCGCAGTGTTCACGAAAGGGTCGCATATGCCTATGCAGTGCCTTCAGCGCACCGCCTTCATGAAGCCCCCCATTATGCGCCATGTGCGCTTATGCGGGCCGTATATGCGGGTTATGCAACCGCATACATATTTTTTATTTTTTTAATTTGTGTCACGTTTTTATTGTGTTATTTGTGCCACGTTTTCCCTTGCTTTTACATGTATGCCAACCAAGCATTCCATGACCATTTAAATCCATCGTCAAAGTAAATGTACTGCGAGATTGGAGTAAACACGCGAGGAAGAAAAGGAATAATGTACCAATAATTCAGCAAATTAATTTAGTCAACTAATAGTTATTATGAATGCAATATATTATATCTAAAGTTTGTACTTTTGATGGAGGATCAATTAGAAATATAACGACAAAGATAAACGACATTATATTCAACAATAGAGGCATTTTGTGTGCTTTTCTATTTTGTTGATTGTTGTCAATTATTTTGTGTGCTAACCGTTCTACTAAGTATTGATATTTGATTGATAGATATGGTTTTGGACTCTATATGAAAGTTATTTTTCTTATATCTTCTGTTGGACCACAATTATACATAAATTTAATTCTGTTGTAGTCATTTTTGTATATATTTAGTTATAAATAAAAAATTAGGAAACCGCGTAGAGCCGCATATACCCCGCATATGCCCCCGCATACCGCCTAAGCACTATTCAGTGACCTGTTCGAACGCATACGCATACCGCTTTCCTAATCCTTGCTTACCCGTGAGTATGTCCTAAAACACAAGAGAAGATGGGTCAAAAATGGCACGACAATGTATATCCTTTGTAATCCGACTAATGAAAAGCAAGTTCATATGAAAATCAAGAGCATATAAAACAGTAAGCATGCTCATGAAATATGTCAAATGCACCTCCCTATGTCCTGTGATGGGTAAGTAAAACCCATTTGCAATGACAACCCGTCTACCAGGGATATAGACCTGCAAGACATGAACTGGGTTCTGTCTCCACACAGATGGTGAGAAGTACCAAAGTCTGTGATCCACTTTGTCATATCTACCATGCTACAACAGTTAAAAGTGTATGTGATACCTGAGGAGCTCGAAGAGACTAGCTGCAGTTGCAGTATCTGTGGATCATGTAGTGGTAGTGCCGACCATTGGAATCATGATCTCCCATATACGAGAGACAACGTCATCAAGTCGTGGATATGCATGAGTTGTAGTGTTTGAATGCTCGATATGCTCTGCCGACGATAGTATAGCTGCAGGGACCAGACTGCATCCACCACCTTTGCCACGAGGACTGCGCCCTCTAAACTGAGTAGAACCTCCTCTACTGTGAGAAGCAACCATCACTGAAGAAGCTTGTGTGTGGTAGCAGCATGTGAAATAAGAAGCTTGTTGAGACGACGGTATTCCTCCATGGCAGGTATGGTCGCCCCAATAAGGAGCTATGCATGTGCTGCCTTAAACTATAGGTCGAGCAGCCAAGAAAACTGACTAATGAAAAGGCTCCGAGTTGGCTTCGAGTTGCTTTCCAGAGACTGTTCGCTGATCTGGGCTCTAAGGTTCCCGGAGTGAATCGGCTTTTTCCTATGGCTCCTCAGGCGTAAGCGGTTGATGACGAGGGATAGGTGCATGAGACTTCTTGGGGTTGTTTCTGACAGGTGCCTACTATGTAACGCGGCGATCGAATCGATTGAGCATCTCTTCTTCTCTTGCTCCGTGGTATCACAATTATGGCAGGAGTTGGGTCCAGGCTGGTGCAGCAGCGGTGACTTCCAATCTTTTTGGGATTCGGCCCACGCCAACTTGCACAGACCTCGGAGGGAGCGGATTATCCCCATGGCCATTCTCTGGGCGGTTTGGAGGGGAAGAAATGACCTTCTGTTTTCGGGTCAACGTTTTTACAAGGAAAATGTGTGTGCGTTAGCTAATCGCTTGCTTGATGATTGGAATTTGTAGTGGGTGGGGCGCTGTCCTCTTTGGTTCGGTTCCTCATGTTCTCTTTTTCTACCTTTTTTAATAAAATTTGGGGCGGACACCACTGAGTGTTTTCCCCTACCTTTTAGACTTCAAAAAAAAAGTAGCCAAGAAAACTCCAACCATCATGGAGTTTCTGTATGACATCTGCTACTCTGTGGAGGTCGTAATCGACATGAAGATGTGAAGCTTCTCGAACATGTCACAAAGTGAGGAGTAGAATGTGTGTAGTGGACGACCATTCTACTTTGTTATGTATATGTTAAACTGAAGCTGAAGAATCTTGGCCTTGTTCTTCGCTTGGACATAAGTGGATGCCAGAATATCCCGCATCGCCTTAGCAGTGGGATGGTTCACAATATCATTGGCTATCTCTATGGAGAGGGTCCCGGAGAACCAAATATGCGCAAACGTGCCACCTTGCTTCCATGAAGCATTGTCCCCGGTTTTATCCGCTGGCTCTGGCTGAGCCAGAATGTGCTTCTTGTTATTGCACTGCATAAAGGTCAGAAACTGCATAGATCACAACTCGAACTCTTGACGGCATCGGATGAAAAGAAGACTTCACTCTTGTTTTCTAACATGATGAAAGAACGTCGAAAAACGAAACTCAACTGGGAAAGTAAACCGAATCAAGCAAGTTCACACGATCATATGAAGGATTAGTTGTACGTGTGGATTCATAAAACCGTGCTCATTACTCCTCAAGTCGTTCTATGGTCGAAAAACGAGATTTATAGGTCTGAAATATCATTTTCTGATCAAAATAAGAACGTTTGAGACTGCAGTTTGGTCATGGAGAGGAGAATGCCTACATGAGTTAGAAAAAGCCCCATCGGGCCATCGCAACCCGTGGATGAATTTGCAATGGTCGACGGCACGTGTAGGGGTCGGGAAGGCCCCTACATACGGTTGGGGCCACTGTGCAGCAGCACGCAAGCAGAGGAAAGGGGTTGCGGCGATAGCCATGCAGAGAAAGGAAGAAGGGGTGGCGACGATGGCCCTGTGGAAAGAGAGGTAGAGGCGGCGGCAGCGCTACGGAGAGAGGGGGTCGGCAGGTGAGGTCCAGGGTACGGTGGGGTACGAGGAACTCCAGTCTAGGGTCGTCGCTCTGGTACCATGTGGAGAGAAGAATGAATTGTTTGTTCAGGAAGCCCCCGGGCTCTCTTGTATAGGAGAATAACCTGTTGGGCAAATTACAGGAAGAAGAAGACAGAGGAAATAAATAATACATAAAAGATATTAAAAATAACTAAAGAATACTGTATGATTAGACCAGGCTAAAATTTATGTATGAAACTTGTGTGAGCTGCATCATGTGTATAATGAAATAATGCAAAAAAAGCCATCCAAATGGTATGCCTGAGATGTCCAAACAGATTTAAACCACAAATAGCAGCTAAAACCACAAGCCTTTGAGACAATGAGGCTACATAGGCAAGGGAAGAACTAAGCAGCGGTCTGTTAACTAGAAATTAGACTGCCTACTTTAACAGGTTGTGTTTTACGTAGTTGAATGCTCTCACATCATATGGCACTAGAATTTTAAAACGAACCTATCTAATGGGCAAGATATAACCTCAATGTCACCTACTGATTTGTAGACCTATTAAATCCAAACAAATGTCACACGTGAGAAGGCAGGTTGAATAAAAGCTCCCCCCATCCAAAAATGTGGAAACAAATAAAAGATTCTGATATAAATGTGGCATCTCCAACTGGTTATAAGTAGAATGGACAACGAACAGGAGATGCTCCACACCTGCCTAAACCTGCAAAACAAATGTCGAAAACCACAAAAAAGGTGGCGGCCAGCATTTGCACAGGGTTGTACCCCATGGTTGCAATAGTTGACAGAGTAGACCGAATATTCATTCCGAATATGCGTTGTGGGGCTCACTGACTGAATAGTTTCTATTTTGCTAATATTAGTCCAAGAGCATAGCCGGCCGACTATTCACTGAATTTTATTTTATTTTTACTTTTTATAATGTTTAAAGGTTCCCATTTATCCCAATATCACCACAAATGTTAAAGCTCCACATATGCATGGTTTTAAAAGGTGCCGTCTCAAAGCACTAAGGTGTGCGCCTCAAGGGGAGGCGCAAGCTTTCTGCCTCAAGGTGTGCGCCTCAAGCCTCTACAGTGAGGCATGCACCTCATCTTTGCGGGGCATTGTCACAGCATCGAGGCACTTGACTCGTGCTTTTTTGCTTTGTGTATGGTTGTTTTCTCTAAAGAGCTTGATCCCTATACTATTTGACACATATCATAAGAATGAAACCTATATTTCTCATGTTATTGAAAAAATATTTGGTATAAACTAGCAATTACAACCACTAGAAATCTTTTTGTCCATTTAATTGTGATGTCCGAGTCAATGGATTTCTCTTTTACATGAGATAAAATTGTGAAGTCAATACCCTTTGAATATGGATACTTTCTCCATCTTTTTCAACAAACTTATCAGGCAATGAAATCAAACCACCATTACAAGCAATAATTTATAGAATATTTATAAGAGTTTTCTACTATGATCTAGGATTAACAAGTTGCAAGACAATAACCCAACAAATGCATCAAATGATACCAAACCTTTGTTCTATAGATCAACTTTCAGGATATCATAAACTACTTCTGTCTAGTTTCAACTTTTAGGATATCATAAATTGGATGTTTTATCTGTTTCCGTAATCCATAGATATCAACTTCAGATACAGCAACTTTCAACAACGCCACTTAAGTAGATCATTTACTAAAACCATAGGTTGAATTGGATGCTCTACAAAGTTGTGCATTGTTTGAGATTGGAGCCCTGAACGAAATAGAAGATCTACGAAATTAAATGTTTCACCAGTACAAAATAACCGATTTGAGATAACTCACTAGCATATACTTATAAAGTTATATACTGAATGGTTTGCTTATTATGGATTTCTTATGAAATTTTGATTCTCGTTGATTCCTTTTATGATTTTGTGATTGTGCTTGAAGTCTTTAACTTACACTTTTCAGGTGCTTTGGGTTTTTATGTTTTAGTTCATTGATATTAGTGTATTATTAACTTCATTGTTTCAATTGCTTATACGTTGTACCATATTAGTGTTGAATTGCGGTTTAATGAAATTCAACATCATCGTGATTTCATTTTAACATAATTCAACTTGATATTGAGTTTTCTTTCTAAAAATTGAGGTTTACGCCTCCGCCGCCTCGAGTCTTACAGGGAAACCATCCCGGATCGCCTCATTTTTTTAAATCTTGCATATATGTAACTTGTTAATTGATATTTCTATATTGGATTTATGTTGATTGATGACCATATATGTATAAATATATAAGAATATATATATATATATATGTACGAGACATTATTTTATATTTACACTAATAAAAAATACACAATCGAATCATTCGAATAGTCGTCCAAATGCAGATTATTCTCTATTTAGTGACTCATCCGATTGAATATTGAATACCAACTTCTGAAACAGTGGTTACACCTTTGTCCCTAGATAGATGAGACTTTTCCTTCTGAAAAGCTACATTAGGATCTTCACCTAAAATGAGACATTTCAAATGCAATAACAAACACAAAGAATAGCAAGGTCACTTAAGGCCAAGCGAGGTGTAAACTTCAACAAGCCTCGACCGTGAAAAGCTCTTCAAGCCCAACAACCTCTCAACAACACTCCAGGATCAAGGTGTTTAACATTGAAAAGAGCCATTAGAACTCCTCAAAGTGCATCAGAAAACATAAAGAGAAGGTGGGGACCCAAATTTTCCGGTAAAGGTGGTTGCTGGAGCACCCTCCATTTCCCTAGCTCAGTGTTTTTAAAATCAAGACGTTCCGAGATGCCAATAATTTAAAAATTGGTTGAGACTCTCGATACTCGCTCGAGACAAGCGAGTGTACTTATTCAAGCAGAGGATATGGGGAAAATTGGGTTGTATCATGCGAAAAATGGGTGATAAACAAAGTATACGGTTGTGTAATGCGGTTAGGAATATCTGTGTTCTATTACTATGTCCAAATACATAACTGAAAACACCCATTTCTAAATTAGGGAGATGTATCCTGTTAAGATAATACCTATATTTAGATAATTCAATTTTTTGTTTTATCTTTTGTAATCTTCTATTTATCCTTTCCTTTTTTTTGTACTTTATCCATTGGGTTTTTCTCCTATATAAGAGAACCCTTGGGTCCTTTTTAATTTCATCTAAGTTTATCCCTCTCACATGGTATCAGAGCCATGTTTTATCCTAAATTAAACACCTCCCCAATCACGCGTGTACCCTCACGCTTCTCGTAAGAACTCGCCCCGCCCGAGTGCCCTCTCAACCTCGGCTTCTGACTTTCGTGCCTGTGCCTCCGCCTCCATGCATGAGGCTCCCTTCCGCCTAGCGCCCCGAAGCGCCCCAAGCGTCCTTCGCGCCCAGCGCACCCTGCGTGCCCTCTGTGCGCCCGACCCCGCCTAGCGCCCCGCGCGCCCTTTGCACAGGCAGCGACCCCCTCAGGCGATCTCCAGCAGTCCTCGCACACCCTAGTCCAAACAGAAGGCGTGAATCCCCTCCAGGTGCAACGCGCCAGTCCAGATCACCATCCTCTGCGGCCACAAGTTCTGTTACATCCGCGAGGCCAGTGCATCGCTTCTCATCGGCCTTACTGTTGGTGTGTTTGCAAACTTATCAAATACAGAAACCAACGTCTCGCCTGGAGGGGTCTCGCAGACGCGCGCATGAAGAGATGGGGGCTGCATCGCGTGAGGGAGGAAGGTGTTGCGCCTAGGACCTGAGAGAGTACCTGCGGTTTTCGCATACCCCTGCGCCTGGGAGGGTTGCGTGGCGATGCAGATGAAAGATGCGTGTGCGCGGGTACATTGACTCGCGCGGCCTGGGGATTTACGGTAGGGAGTGGGGTCGCCGATAGGAGCGGCTGGACAGGGCTCGCCGCTTGAGTGCGCCGCCGCCTGAGAGTAGCGGCCTTCGCCGCCAAGAGATCGCCAGTCAGAGAGATGCGGCGGTGAAGGAGGTTTCGCCTGGACAGTTGCATCACACGGCCTAAAGGAGAGCGACCCTTGTGCGCCGCCATGTGTTGCTGGAGGATGCCATGCAGGGAGAAGATGAGTCTCCATATGGAGGTCGTATGGCTGGGGCTCGCCATATCTGGGGCATCGCGCAGAAGGAGTTCACGCCGCGTGGGGCTTGGACCTTGCGAGTGGCGCCGCCTTATGCGGCAGGAGGCCAGCAACAAACAGGATGGTGCCCTAGCGTGGCCCTTCACGCCTCGTGGAGCTTCTTGTCGCCATGAAGCAAGCAGAAATTAGAGTTCTTGAAACCCTAGAACAAAATCTGGAACTTGAACAATCCCGAACATAACTCGAAATATAAATCTTCAAGACAAATGGACAATGAATCTGATACTCGAATCTCGAAAAAAAATGAACATAAACCCCTCGAGAATCTACCCGCTCTGATATCACATGAAAATCCTTGCCAACATGGCATAGGAAATGGTCCTCTACTATGGAGACCCTATGGCTCACATGAAAAATCTGGCCGACAAAACCACAAGAATGATGGGGACCTCGAACAAATGATGGCAACATATGCTCATCTAGAAATGATCGCAATCATATGTGTGTCTGAAACTGGAGACTCGGAATCAATCGTCGAGTCTGAACAACTGAAATCTGTAGAGTCTGTTCAACTGGTTGGTCTGGAGACTGTCATCTAAATATGGAATCGGGAACAATATAACAAACTTGTGACTCTACATACACTCCCCCTTTCTCCCATACTTGTCGGAATGAAGACATAGTTGAGAGAAGACAAGATAAATGGGGAAAACAAAGTGAATATTCTCAAGAATTCTTTGTGGCTTTTCAAAACAAAAAAAATTAAGCCGTCTAAACCTTTTTTTAAGCCGTTTCAACATTTCTAAATTAGGGAGATGGATCCTGTTGAGATAATACCTATATTTAGATAATTCAATTTTTATTTTGTTTTATCTTTTGTAATCTTCTATTTATCCTTTCCTTTTTTTGTACTTTATCCATTGGGTTTTTCTCCTATATAAGAGAACCCTTGGATCCTTTTTAATTTTGATGCAACCTAACTGAGTAATGAACTAAATGGCGATCCTAATAATTGAAACTAAGGGACTAAATGACGAAAATGAAATAAATGACGTGCGATAGGCAAAATCAGCAACAATGGACAACGATTGCTCGAATTCTAGCACAGGTTTCTCCACAAACTTAGGGCAACACGATTAGTTAAAGATTACCGAAAATAAATAGCGAAGCTGCGGCCACGGAATCTCAATAATTCACAAAGCCCATTAACAATATAACAATCCACAAAGCTAATAATATGTGGTAGAAATAATGGTGGAAATGGCACTCATACCACAACCGACAAGGGATCTTTCGGCGCGCTTCAGATCTGATCGTTGACCGTGGAAATGTGGTTGCGGTTGCAGCTAATCGTGGACGTACCGGGCGCGCACAGTAGCGGCGGATCCGCGGCTATGTCGAAGGGGGAAAACTGGGAGGCGATGCGGTTAGGTGACGGGTGGGGCCGAAACAGTGAGAGAAGGACGGGCAGGCGTTCAGCGGTGAGGTGGGGAGGGAAGGGTTTTCGAAGTGGGGAAGGCGCTGCGATGGAGGGTAGAGGACTGGCAGCATGGACGGCCATATCCCGATATATCGGCGATATATCAATATCGACAGGTCACAGATATATCGCCGATATGGTCGATATCGGTATCGACATGCCATTTTATTCACAATCTCGGTTCGATATTAGGCGATATGGCGTCGATATATCAACGATATATCGTATCGACATGGTATCGATATCGATACCGATATCGATATGTCCTTCCATGACTGGCAGTAGGCGGCGGTGGCGAGTTGAGGTCGCAGGGAGAAGAGGTGCGGTAGAAGAGAGGGGAAAAGGGGGCGGCGTGGGAAGAAAGTTGACGCGGGAGGCGTTGCGGCGAGGTAGGGCGATGTCGCGTGGTCGGCGCACAGGGAGGGGGGCGGTGTTGGCAGGGCACGGGGGTTTGGGGATGGGAGGCGGCGGAGGAGAGGGTGGCTCGCGAGGAAAGAGAAGGCGGAGGCGCGGGTGCGGCGCAGGGGTGATGCTGGCGAGTGCAGAAAGGGAAGGGAAGGCGGGGGGGTTGGCGCGGGTGGAGGACTCGGAGAGGAGGAGAGGGGGAAAGAGGCGGCGATGTGAGGAAGTAGGGTTAGGGGAGAGGGGAAGAGATGCGCGGGGTAGAGAGAAAGGGGGGTGCGGGAACGAGAGAGAGAGAGAGAGAGAATAAGTGGTAGGGATGCAAACGGATACGGATATATCCGTATCCGATCCGTCACCGTATCCGTTTTATACAGATTTTGACATCCGTATCCGTATCCGTTTTAAAATGGATACGGATATGGATATCGTTTTGATCTCCGCAAACATCCGTATCCGTATCTTTATATCCGTTTTAGTATATAAATATAGTCGTAGATTTATTTTTAACCATATATAACATACTTTTCTACCTCCTTTTACCATATTTATATACTTTTTATGATGCAAACACATTTAGTAAATTAATATCATGTGTTTTCCATCCAATTCTTACATATTTAAGTCGGTTCTATAGAGTGTTTCTAACATTACTCGTGTGCGATCAATATCCGTTTTACATCCGTATCCGTTTTTTAAGGATATGGTAAGATAGTTTTAATATCCGTCAATATCCGTATCCGCATTCGTATTCGTATTAAAAAACGGATAAGGATATGGTAATATCTATATCTGTATCCGTATCCGACCGTTTACATCCCTAATAAGTAGGGGAAACAATAAATTTCATTCAAAAGTTCCTCCCAACCCTAATCCAAGGGGGCCCTTTTATAGAGGCTAATTCCCCCTAATTAAGCAACAACTTCTCTAAAATAGGAAAATAAAGAAAACAGAAAAGAGAGGATAATAAGGTAATGAACCTTTTACATAAAATAAAATAAATAAAACAAATGATCGAAAGGTGATCATGTAAGATCATGCGGCATCAAATTTCATCTAAGTTTATCCCATTCACAGATCCCTCACTATTAAACTGGTCTCTTTTTTTGAGACCTCCCATAGTGCTAAGATAACATTAAAAGCATCATCTCTTTTAACTATGGGTTGGCAATGGGAGTGGTTTACACTTATGGAAATAGTTTAGGTCCCCAAACAGAGTAAAAGCTGCGAGAGGGAACGAAGCAACAAGCTGGTGCGAAAATTCAAATCAGCTTAATCTTATCAAATGGCAAAACACGAACACCGAATTATGAAAGTAGGTCTCTGAAAACAGAAAGCTTTAATATTTATGCTCTATACGTCAAATTTACCCCCAATTCCTCCCTATCGCCAGATCTATTCACCAAACATGAGCAAGAAAAAACAAAAAATATCAAAACACTGAAAGGCGTCGTGGCAAAAACAAGTCGATGTTTGAAGTTTATAGGTTCCTTGGGAGCATCAAAATTAAAAAAAAATGACTTGATCTTCGTGCAATATCGCTCGAAAGGGGCAGCTTCGAAAACAGGGGGAAGGGTCGGATGATTGCGAGCGGAAAATGGAGAGAAAGAAGGTCTAACCGGTGACGACGGAGATCGGAAGCCGGATGTTGCAGGTGCGTGGATTCGCAGCGAGTCGGAGGTGAGGAGGAGAACGAGCAGGGGAGGGGAATTTGGAGGAGCAATCTCTTTTCCCGTCGGAAACCTAATCAATCTCGCATCTCGTCCGTTGCGTTTGGGTTTTGATCGATTTGATCAGTGGTGGATGTGGAGTCGGCGATCCTTTATTCTTCTCCATTCTTGGTTTTCTTTGGGAATTTTATATCATTACCCCTAAACTCTTGTTCAATTATGCCATAATGCATGTAATCTTTGTAATTACACCATGATCTCTATAATCTTAACCTATTCGGTGCATATGTCCTTGTAACAGGGTTCTGACGTAGTAAGATTATAATCACAGGGGTTGTGGGGATGATTTACAGGGGCCGTAGTATAATTATAAAGATTACGAGAGTTATGCGTAATATTGGTCAAGATTTTGGAGATCATAGAGCAAAAGATCTTTTCTAATGGGATTTTATACTTACTCTGGAAACTTTTACCATTACACCGCAAACTTGCAAACTCTTACACCATGACCATCGTCCCTCCGACCCTCCTCGTCATGTGTTGTTGCCTCCTACGTCCTACCCATACTCTCCTCCCTACCCCCCACACCACCACCCCCTCATCCCATCCCTCCCTCGCAACGCCACCAACCCTGTCAAATCCCTTATGTCGCCAACTCCTCCTCCCCTCCCTCGTGCGGACCCCCGCTCTCATTTCCTTCTCCCAAGGCCATTTATGCTACATTGAGAACGGAGTCAGCACATGCATTCCATCATCCAAGTTGCCATGCGAGTTCCTATCCTTTTTTTCTACTTTCTCATTTTCTCATGTGATTTGATGACCACCTACTGATTTCAGAAAGTTGGAAAATCCAAGTTCCACTCCATTTTCATGTTGTCTAGAATCTTCATCCCCCACATATATTCATTCTTGAAATAACGAATTTTTAGAATAATATGTTTTTGGATGAATGCAGCTGGAATTGGGGGAAAATCTTATCATAAGTGTTACACTAACTTGAGTTTCGAAATAAAACGATCATAAGAATTCATAATTTAATTTTAAAATACTTCTGTAAAATAACGAATTAAACAACTGATGCAATTCAATTACTATACTATTGGTGTCTTTAAAGTCAACTTCTCCCCCGTAATATGAATGAAAGAGAAACTGTAAAGACTACCATTAAAGCCTTCGATCGAGAATTGTTATATCCATGTAAATTATGGCTTCTCTTTTCTTTTTATGAAATGAAGGAATTATTCTACTATTGCTCATCATTCAAAGTGGAATATATGATGCCAAGTTAAAAAAAATATTTTCATTGAAAGCTATTATGAATGAAACAACATATGAACTTGCTTTTAACAAATTCCCATATTTATAGTATTCATATTTTAATATAATAACTCTGATAGAATTTGACATCACTAAA
This sequence comes from Ottelia alismoides, assembly GCA_037367405.1. Taxonomy (NCBI): domain Eukaryota; kingdom Viridiplantae; phylum Streptophyta; class Magnoliopsida; order Alismatales; family Hydrocharitaceae; genus Ottelia; species Ottelia alismoides. The sequence goes on along the minus strand of JAZKJV010003642.1, from coordinate 156,484 downwards.
TACAAATACAATACACATTCTTAGTAAATATCAATGAAATGCCCACACCTACTACCTGATAAAAGTGTCTTCGGTTGCTTTTAAAAATATGCAACGATAAAAATTGGGTATTCTATAAGAATTGAGATTTATGATCTAAATACTACTTGTAAATCATTGGCCAATAGGAGGAGATATGGGAGGTAGTAAATCTTGTTGATATTTGCCGTTGAACAACTCGTGAGTTCCATAAACCTTAAAAAATAAAAAACAAGAACTTCAATTGCAATCAAAATCGATATTGTATGTATAAAATAATCCACAATTTGTAAGTTCTCAGGATCCCGAGTCTTTTATTGATTATTGATCTGATCATTAGAGACTAACTTTTAAACTGGGGATAAAGGATTTACAATCCTCCACCTTACTACTAAGTCATGTCGTCAAAACAATACAAAAGGATATAAATATCATGCGTACTTTACATATTTGTAATTTGTAAGAGATATTGTCGAACCTTTTTTATTTAATTTATATATTCAATAAGTATGTGATTATTCTAAATTTCAAAAGTGAAATCCACTTTCTTTTTTATAGGATGTGATTGGTATCATTTTATTTAATTGAATGTCTCTCAATATATACACCAATATATGTACATATAAAAACTTTTCTTTTTAAGAAATGGATATTATGACAAATTCTTAACCATTTACTTAAATGATTATTTGGAATTAATCAAACAAGTGGTTTTAATATATATCCTATTTTTAATGGTACAAGAAATACAAACAATTTACAATTGATTGGTATCAAATTTTGAAAGGTGTATGCGCAAGTGTGGCACAGTGGGGTTGAAGACACGAGTATTGTGAGAGTATCTGTCGAATGGAGAGGATGGTTGTGTGTCAAGGTTGCATCTCTACTTCATGATGTGTTGTAATGCACATAGATGAGTCAAGGCTCGACTTGAAGGGGAGCCCATGGCTATATGTGGAGACAGAGCACAAAACACAAGAGGAGTTTATTCTTTGGAGGTTGACTCTTCAATGAGGAGTTATAGACATGGATTCTACTCTAGTTTGCATGTGATAAATTCATATTGAGCGATAGTCGTGGCTCCATCTGATGGTGGAACGAAAGGTGAATTTGGAGGACATAGTTGATGTTGTATGCGCGTGGGAGAAGGTCCTCACGAATAGTTGCATGCAAAAGAGTTGCAAGGTTAGCATGGCCGGTTCTAACTCAAGAAAAGTTAAATTGATGACAATGGTCGTGTAAGACAAAGAAAGATTACAAGGGTTGTAGCGTAATTGGAAAAACTTATATTGTCTTGATGTCAACCAAAATCTCTCTTTCTAATACGTTTTCGTGTTTATTCATGTGCGATGGATTCATGATTTGTGTTATTGAGAATAATCTTTTGGGGTGATTCATTAATACTCCTCATGCTTCTTTAAAGACCATGCATAATTTCATTAATACTTTCAAGGCCACTGATCGTGAGGGCTGATATGGATGTCTTTTTCACCCATTCATCGATTGATCTGAAGAGGTGTTTTACTATATCTCACTCCTTACCCTTGAATTAACAAGGAAGAAATATGCTACTTGTGCTTGAAGTCATTACTTACAGACAATGCAACACCTAACGAGGCTAGATGAGTGAGATCGCAAGTCAACTACTTGGATCTTAAAAATGGATATTTAATTTGGGAATAGTATTATGATATACCAGTACAAACCTTCCCTCCACAAGTTTTTGATTTGGTAAAAAAGGGTTCTGGTTGCTTCTCTTTATAACTCAATGAAAAGTACACATCCTTTAGATGCTTTGTACCCTTTGATATGGAAATCTCCTTGGCCTACTAATATGAGACACTTCATATGCATGTCATCAATGCGTAACTATGTTGTTGCAGTGAGGAGAGTTGCGAGCATGTTATGATGTGTTTCTCTTACATCAATGATGGCTTACAAAGGATTGATGGGAATAAGGTTTCCTACTTCCAAAATCTTATTAAAAACTAATTAAATGTTAGTTATAGCAAGAAGCCAACTAACTTAAAATTACATACTGTCTGTATTTTGAAAGTTTAAATGCATTACTCGTCTTTATCCTAAGTCTCTCTAAGGAGTTGGGATATTCTCTGAACCTCCGACTGTATGGCAAGTGAATGGTTGTTGACTCACCTCTGTTAGATTCCGAACTTTGATGTTTGTTTTATTGTATGCACTTCAGTCTCAAGAGTCGATTGAGGTTTTCAACCCCTTTTTGTATTGAACGTTGTTACTTTTGTGATCCTCCTTCTGATGTTTAATATATGCGTTTCATTACTAGATCAAAAAAATGTGCTTTTCCATCCATAACTCATATAATCATGATATAGTTTTTTTCTTGGTATTGAGATAGTCTAAGAATTGTTCATGACTCATTTATCGAAATAATGATTCAAATTTAATAGTCATCACTCCAAAAGGACTAGATAAATGCATTATCTCGATAAAATAAATGGACAATGCACATTATTTTATTTTTCATATTTATGTACTTATTTGATCAGACGTTATTTTTTAATAAGGTGAATATAGATATTCTAATTTTTGACATAATCAATATTTGGTATTATCAAATATAAATGTATATTTGGTTTTAAATTATTATCTATCTATTCAAGTTTATACCATCTACTATTTATAAAATAAGATTCAGTTTTTAATGTTAGTCACACGAAGTGTTTTTAAATCCAAAATTTTATAATGTATGAGAAATTTAAAAGGAAAACGGAGTTATCAGAGATACGTATGTAGACATCCACATATTATAAGTGTTTTTATATTTTCCAAATTTATTTTTCTCAAATGATTAAAATCTTATGGATAAAATCTATTTACATTAGTAATGTTTGGTATAAAAACAATTTGATTAAATATATAACATATCTCTTTTTGATTTTATTTTGTCCAAAGCAACTTTCATTATAAAAGTTATATTACACTACCTAATCAACACATGCCTGGATTTATAAATATTTCAATGTTTATAAATTTTATAATGTATCAAAAATAATAAAGAAAAAGAGATATCAAATATAAATCATTTATATATAGAAATTCATTTACCATAACTCTTATTCTTTAAAACATATTTTCAAAATATAATCTTAAAGATTACCTTCTGACGAAGGATCGATCCCTTTTATAAATGTAAGTTTATTCATATATGGAGTAGATTTTTGTTATTGATTTTTTAATTCAAAATGAATTTGTATTAGCCATTATTTTGCAATATAATGTTTTAGTTCAAAAGGTTGGATTTAACAACCTAAAAACACAACATGTTTCGGATGAATCAGTATTTGGCTACGTTAACTTGATCAAATTCTAATATGATCAAATCTCAATTTACCAGAACTAAGTTAGGATATCTCTATGAAAAGGACTTGGTTTAATTTATTATGATAAGTCTAGGGTCAAACACAATGACACACACTAATTAGCCTATTTAATTAAAATCTTAATATATTAATTAAGCTAGTGAATAATGCAACCTAGGTTAAAATGTAAAATAGAATGAACGAATGATTTTTCAATGCATTAGATCAAAGGCAACAAAATTATAATGAGATGCACAATAAAAGACGATACTCACAAACAAGACACAGACTATCAAACTATGCTCCCTTATTAGTAATTTAACAAAGAGATTAATTATGCATAAAATTATCCAAAATTATACTCAATTAAAATCCCTAATTTATCTAATTCAATCAATGCATCACTTAATTAAGAAATTAATGTTCTCCACACACAATAACACCTTAATGGAAGACTAATCAGGAAATGATATTTTAAAATAAGTGATTTAAAGATCCTGATTAGATTCAACTGATTTAAGGTCAATCAGAGAATTAAAGAAGCATGAAATGAAGCCAATATGTACAATTGGGTAATCAAAAAATAGGGAATTAAGGAAGCATGAAATGAAGCCAATGAAGCCAATATGTACAATTGAGTAATCAGGAAATGATATTTTAAAATAAGTGATTTAGATATCCTAATTAAATTCTACTGATTTAAGGTCAATAAGGGAATTAAAGAAGCATTAAATGAAGCCAATATGCACAATTGAGCTAATTAATTAAAGTGGAAATGCAACTTAATATTTTTTATTTTTAATTCGTAATATATATCACAGCATGAATTTATATACACCAAATTAAATATTAGGAAATTAATTTTCAATTGAAACCAATTAATTAAATTTGGGCACCACATGAATTCAATTTGAAGTTAGGGCATAAATATAAAAATTGTAATTAAAACTAACAAAATCCGTATAGAAACATCCTCACTCGGACTGAATAACAAATAAACAAAATTTTTAGGGTTTCTTCCAAATTAACCATGTGGTGGGACTTATCTCTAGAATTAAAAAGATGAAGGGGCTCTAGCGCAACTATCTCAAAACTACGCGCTGCTTGTATGTGATGTCATGATAAGACGAAGGTTCGAGGCGCTGGTAGGTTTGGGCCTATGCAGCGTCAGCTGGAGCCTCATGTCTAGTTATGGTACACTGAGGTAGGAGGCCCGGAGTAGAGGTCTGGCATTGAATCAGACTCGTGGGATCAACCCAAATTGGGCATGATTCGATAGCTATTGCTCCTCCAGATCTGATCTCCTCCTCCTCGCAAGGCGAAGCACTAGAGGTGCTTCGACGAGATATTGTTATCTCCTCTGGTGCTCCTCGTGGGATGCTGAAGATCCAGGTACCTTTTTAAGGCCCTAGCGAAGTCGATGGCGACTCAAGGAGGCTCTAGGAGTGTTTGGAATGGCTTATCGATGTCCGCTACTTGGAGGCGGAGGAGATCATCGAAGAAGCTTTTGTATCTCTGACTATTAAAGCTCTTTGATATCATGCATATGCTAGTATCAAAGACAAAACCCAAGGGAGATTTTTGGAGTGAAATGAGGTGCCTATAGGGATCAATGAAAATGGATCTAGAGTTAGCCTGAATGGGTTTCTTCCTCGAGTAGAGAAAGAAGGCGAAGTGAGGTGGGAAGATCGATCCAGTAGAAGATGGATTCGTCAAAAGTGATGGCAAATATGGTGAAGTACCAACGATGGTGGTGAGATGCTTAGATCAATGAATGGGTATATGTGGTATGTGTAAAAATAAAGAGAAATGAATAAGAAGAAGGAGAGGATGTTTACCTATAGATTGAAGTGAAGACGAAGCCGAACAAAGAAGATGGAATCGAGGGATAAACATCGGCTGAGGATGGAGCTTCAAAAGACTATGGTCTTCGCCTGACCTTAGTGGCTAAGTAAGGAAGCTCAAGCAACACCATGATATGGTTTGCAATGCAAAAAATTCCGTAGATCTCGTTGGACATGAATCATCGTCGTCGCATCTCACTCAACCTCTCATTATCACCGGAGGAAGTGTAGATGCTCGAGGATTGGTCACACAATGAACGGATAGGGGTTGTGGTTGTTAGAGGGAGAGGTTTTATGTAGTCGTGGTTTTGGGTTTCTAGTAGGTTAGGGTGGTCATTGCAACCACCTCCCCATGTCGGAGCTAATATATATGGAGAAGGTTGATAGACCAGCATTGAAGAGGGAGGTTCGAGCTACGCTCTGGTATCGGTCTCATAATCTAAGGGCATGTGTAACACTCAAAGAAAATGGAGAAAACATAGAGCTTAGAGGCTCGCGTCGCTTCGAGCCACTCCCAACAGGAGGTTGATGAAGACTAGCAGCCGTCTCATCGTAAGATCAGACGGTGATGGATTAGGCAGGAAGGGACGCTCTGGATGCTCTTAATCAGGAGGCATCCGACAGATCTAATACGAGCATATGTGATTGAGCTGCAACCATATGATCGAGAATATCAGACGAGTAAGGAGGCGTGTGGAAGCTATAATAGAGCCGGTGATGTGGCTCACTAAGATTGTGCCACATGGCCCAATAAGAATAATTCAAAATACAAAAATAGTTGTTAAATAACAAATATAATAATTAGAGGCATAATTAGAAAAAAATATTTGACATGAAAGTTCTAGATCTTGAAAGATCTACAACTTTCATGTAGAACCTAAAATCAAAACAAGTCATATATACACTATAATATTTTTGCAAATATTTTTAATGAATTAAAAATACTTTTTATTTTTTTCTTATCTTTTATAGTTTTATTTATGAATAATACACGCTATATTATATACAACATTGAGCTATTTTTTACTTGATTTTTAATAAGAAAAAAACACATAAACATAATATACACTATAATAGAATTATTTATGTATCATAATTAAGGTTAATTAATTATAGTGTGTTATTTATTAAATTAAATTAATTATCAATTAATGCTATTGATTTGGTTAAGCTAGATGGTTAATAAATGTAATGTCCCGCCTAAGCGGAAGGCATCTAAACACCCATCCACAAGATTTAGCCAACAATAGCTATAAACAATCTACATGATATATCATTCATACAATAAAAAGGCATATGGAAAATTTAATTTTTCATTGATAAGCAGATGTCCACATAAAGATAAACATAAAATATCAAATTCTCTTTATTACATCGTAAATAGATGAAAAGGAGGGAAAGAAAACATAAAACAACTACAAAACTAAGCCTCAACCTCAACAATGTCGTGCAGATGCACCACCGAAAATACGAGCCTCTGTCTCATGTTCTACACTTCCTGTTGGATTTCCAGAGAATGTAACTTATGAGTCAACTGACCCAATAAGGATAAATAAATTATAAACTAAGAAATTATAGGTAGGAAATGCAAATGCAGTAACTGAACAAGTTTGGAAGATAACATTTTAAAAGCATCTAAAAATATACAATAAGTTATATTCTAGGCCTTTAACACGTACGCAATCAAAACCAATTCTTTGACATATCTTAATCTATATTTTCATTTACTTATCCCGGACTCGCTCGTCAAATGAGAAGGCCTGTACTAGGAATGAAGCATGCAACAATCCATTCAGAGTACAACCTAAAACTTGTGCGCAAGCGCGATCCTTCAGCTAGTCTAGTTGGTAGTACTCTGACACTTGAGACGGGCATACATGCCCAATGAGTCGCAACTATGTCAATCGAGTATGCCGAAGGAGTCTCGCTCGCTCCCTTATAAGTGCAACACAACGGATCTGTATGGTGCAAAGCACCTGTGCATCCACCTCAATTCCGCCAGAGTACCTACTACCACCCCACTCTATGATGCCCCTCGAGTGGGGATGACTTACTGTGGCTCAACCGGATCACAAGGGTGTGCACCCGCCTTGTGACATTTATCATTTCGACACCACATATGTATAACTATCAAATGCTCAAAGTATTAAATTTGAGATTTATCCACGCCATTGGGAATTAATAACAATAAATTGCTATTAAACAAAAATCCTTAAATCATAATCAAATGGTAGGTCATATAGTTTTCGAGATATGCCCTCACATGCAATACCAAAAGCATTGTTTCCTCAACTGGCACAGTTTAAAAAGACTATAGAACTTTATCTCAGGTTCTTTACTCAATGCTACAATAACTCGAAGATCGAGTTGAGAAGGTCTAACTATACTCCTCAATCCGCCCCAACATGTTTTTAATATAATCTCCTCAAAGCTAAACCCGACGTTTGCATAATGTTATTTATTTATGAAAACCAAAGGCATACAACGTCATAATATATTATCTAAGTGATTCATAAGTCTGGATGTTTACGTGGCAGTTCGCATCTTAGCATTGGTATACATAAATTGAAATTAGATAAAGTTCTTTCTAAATTTTGGAGGGGACTTCTACGTAATATGTTGTAGGTAAAGTATCAAAGGCACAAAGCCGACAAACTTTATGCAATCTTAAAGAAAAGTTGCCATTAATAACTTCCAGTAAATTATATTGATCTATATTTAGCCGGCCCTAAATCACGGTGTTGGCAAACCCTGTCGACCCGAACTACCCAGAGAGAGACCCGGTATAGATATACACCTTAGTTATCTCCTTGCCAGAATTTATGTATACCTGATATTTTCCCTCTTGATGAATTCTAATTAATTCTAAAATATATACCACACATTTAAAACCCATCTCCAAAGAAAATATCATCCATCCTAACAATACAACTTTCATCAAAATTATCCACATGCCCTTAGCACATGAATATCGAGTCCAAGACGTAAGATATGCATGCCCTGATATTCTCTACATGCAATCTTAATATATACATAAAACAAGTACTAACATAAGCTACCCCTATACTTATTACTAGCATATTTTCATATACTTTTGCATTATAGAGAAACAACGCATGACTAAGAAAATAAAGGAAAAATCCTCCCCAAGTTATGAATCTAAACAACCGCCTCAACATTTACTCAACGATGAAAAGTTAAGATAAAAACAACTAAGACATCTTGACATTCTTTGGTTGTTCAGGTATCCAAGATTAACGTGAAGACTCAAGTTCGGTACCTATACCTATTAAGACCACATTTCTTAAAATCATACATTATTGCTAATGGATACCACCGACAATACTATCGTATTCATCTCACGTGAAAAACTAAATGATACAACAAGCATTTGTACAAGATCTTCCCCCAATTTTATTTGTATATGATAATATCTGAAAGAAAGCGATTTGATTCAAGATATACCAACAGCAATAGGGATCCCAGGGTCAGATCAAAATCGAGAAATCATCCCTCGAACCACATTCTCCAATATCGCAAGATATGCGAAAGACAGAGAGAAAGTCAGGATCTGTTACCTATACTCTGCACGCCTTTGATCCATGTGTTCGATCGCTCGATCAAGAATCCGACGAGAAAGGTGCTTTTCCGTTGCGCTCTTTTTCCAGTTGTCGTGAAGTTACAGAGCTTGCACCATTCTCCCTTTGGTTCTCTGGAGAAGGAGATCAAAGAATGACTTGGGAGGAGGGAAAGGATGGGTTAGGGTTTGGAAGGGAGTCTGAATGAGGGGAGATGAAGATTGTGAGTCTTTATATAGTTGAAGATTAAAACCCTAGTTTTAGAAATCCTAAAATAGCCCTAACATGTAATTAATTAATTAAATCCCGTAATCATTAAATCCCATCAATATCCATGATCCTTCTTCACCAAAACATGCATATCTCCCACATTCAAACTCGGAATTACGTATTTTCGGACTCGTTGGAAAGCTTGTGACGAGACGCTTTTTTTAGTGTAATATTGAATAGGTTTTAAGAATTCAAAAAAGGTGAAATTTGTAGGGTGTTACATCATAACAACCTTAAAATCAGTCTTGTCACCGAGACTTAGGATGCAAAAGGTGTAACATAACAACCTTTAAAGGTTGGACCCTATCGAGTAAAAGATAACAACCTTAAAAAGATGAAAGTATAGATTATAGATTATCTTCAAAAAGGTGTGAATACTCATGCCTCATATCTGCCTCGGGTTCCCAGGTGGCCTCCTTGGAGTTGTGTCGTTGCCAAAGGACCTTCACCAAAGGTATCTCCTTATATCTCAACTTCTTCACTAAGCGATTGATGACCCGAACTGGTTCCTTTGGATAACTCAGGTCAGTATCCACATGAAGATCATCATAATTAATTACATGCGATGGATCATGCATGTACTTTCTCAAGTTGGAGATACGAAAGACGTCATTCACACCAGCAAGGTGAGGAGGAAATCATGCATGCAACTTTACCAATCTTATCGAGAATCTCAAAAAGTCTGACAAACTGTTGTGCTAATTTTTCCTTCACTCCAAAACGCCTACTCCCTTCATGGGAGAAACTCTCAAGAAGATAAAATCTCCAAACCTCAAAGCTAAGATCAGTGCACCGTCTATTGCTATAGCTCTTTTGCCTACTCTGTGCAGTAAGAAATTTCTTCCAAGCTATCTTGACTGTCTTAGCAGTCTCCTCCAAGTACTCTACCTTATGTAAAAGGTTATGTTCAATCTCCTGCCAACTCAGAGGTGTAGAATACCACCTTTCATACAACGCTTCAAAAGGGGCCATGCCTATGCTGGCATGGCAACTGTTATTATATGTAAACTCTGCTAACAGCAAATGGTCCTTCCACGACCCTTTCCACTCTAGCAAACATGCTCAAAGAAGATCCTCCAGTGTCTGAATCGTCCTCTCGGATTGTCTGTCGGTCTGTGGATGGTAAGCAGAACCGAGGCATAGATTCACTTCTAAAGAACTCATGGATTCTCTCCAATAATTAGAGGTGAACCTTGGATCATGATATGATACAATCTGCTTCGGCAACCCATGAAGTCTGACAATCTCCTTAATAAAGATCACTGCAAGCTGTAAGGGAGTGCATGTCATGCTCACAGGTATGAAATGTGCTGACTTAGTAAGCCTATCAACCACGACCCATATGACATCATGACTACTAGTGGTCTTAGGAAGTCCTGTCACAAAGTCCATAGATATATCCTCCCACTTCCACTCAGGAATAGGAAGGGGTTGCAAACTTCCAGGTGGCCTCTTGTGCTCAGCCTTAATTTGTTGACATGTTAGGCATTTTGCCACAAACTTGGCCACATCTCTTCTCATTTGCTTCCACCAAAAATTCCTTTTCAAATCCTTATACATCTTGATGCCACTAGGATGTATCGACAAATGTGAACTATGCGCCTCACGCACGATCTCTTCCATCAATTGTACATCTGCTGAGACATACAATCGATTCCCATTTTATAGCACACTATCTTGATAAGAAAAGCCAACTAAGGTTCCTGCAATAGCCTTCTCTTTGAGTCTTTGCATACTCAGGTCTGCATGCTGCCCCTGGATGATTCGCTCAACTAACTCTAGACATGAAGGGGATGGAACTATGATTGTTTCTTGACTACTTTGAAATGGATGCTAATCACTGAAAGCTGTAAAAAGATCACATGCGTTAAGCTGAGGATGTAATTCTCTTGAATGGGGCATAGGACTGAGTGCATCAGCAACCAAATTTGCCTTACTAGGATGGTAAGAGATGGTGCACTCGAAATCCTTTAAAAGCTCCAACCATCTCTTTGCCTCGTATTAAGCTCCTTATGATAAAAAAGATGCTTGAGGCTCTTATGATATGTGAAGATTTCAAAAGAAAACCCATAAAGATAGTGTCTCCCCATTTTAAGAACAGAGACAACTGTTGCCAGTTCCATATCATGAGTTGGGTAATTTTTCTCATGCGGCTTCAACTGTTGAGATCCATATGCAACAACCTTACCACATTGCATCAAAACTGCACCTAGCCCCTCCTTTGATGCATCAGTGTAAACCGTGAATCTGTCTGCACCCGATGGAATTGTCAATATGGAAGCTGTAGTAAGCCTCTCCTTCATTGTCTGGAAGCTATTCTCACACTTTTCTGACCAAGTATACGGCATATCCTTCTTGGTCAGCTGGGTGAGGGGAAGGGCAATCTGAGAAAATCCCTTCATAAACCGTATGTAATAATAGGCTAAGCCAAGAAAGCTTCGGATCTCAGGCACATTCTTCGGTCGTTCCCAACTAAGGCCTACTTCAAATTTTGCAGGATCCACTGATACTCCTGCATCTGAGATAACATGACCTAAGAATGATACCTCTTGAAGCCAGAACTCACACTTACTAAACTTTGCATATAGCTTGTGCCTTCGCAATGTCTCCAACACTGTCTGTAAGTGTGTGCAATGTTCCTTCTCATCTCGAGAGTAAATAAGGACATCATAAATGAAAACCACAACAAAGCTATCGAGGAAAGGCTGAAACACCTGATTCATCATGTCCATGAATGTTGTTGGGGCATTTGTCAAGCCAAAGGGCATCACCAAGAACTTGAAGTGACATATCTGGTTCTGAATGCAGACTTAGGTATATCCACATCCCGAATACATAATTGGTGATAACCAGGCCGGAGATCAATCTTGGAGAAGATGGATGATCCTTATAGTTGATCAAAGAGATAGTTAATGCGCAGTAAAGGGTAATGATTCTTGATTGTTACCTTATTCAGTTGCCGATAATCTATGCACATGCGCATAGATCCATCCTTCTTCTTAACAAAAAGGACAGTTGCTCCCCATGGAGATGTACTAGGGCATATGAAACCCTTCTCCAACAACTCTTGTAACTGCACTTTAAGTTCCTTTAGTTCAGCTGGTGTCATCCTGTATGGTGCCATAGATATTGGTTGAGTTCTCGGAATGATAGAAATCTCAAACTCCACCTCACGAGGTGGGGGAAGCCCAGGCAAATCTACAGGAAATACATGTGGAAAATTCTTTACTATTTCAACATCCTCCATTCCTTCCATAGGGGTTTGATTCCCAATGACATGAGCAATAAATCCTTCGTACTCGCGAGATAACGGGTGATGAGCTTGCAACGCTGATATGCATGTTACACCTCTCGACGACGTGCTTCCATAAAATACAAATTCTTGTAGCTCGGGAATCCTGAAAATAATATGTTTATGGAAATAGTCTAAACATGCATGGTGATTCTCGAGTCAATCCATACCGAGAATAACATCAAAATCCTCCATCTGAATGAGCTGTAAGTATGCCTCGAGCATATAAACTCCAATATAAACTGGCAATCGGGAAGCACCCGATGGACAACAAACACCTGCCCCCCGGTCCCTTAATAAGATAAGGGTATGAAACTATGGTAGGCTCTCGACCTAAGGTATCCGCAATACTCCATGACACGAAGGAATGAGATGCATCCAATTAAAAAAGAGCATGAGATGTAAAGTCGTCTGTTGAAACCGTACCTCACACTACCGATCCCGAAGCATGTTCTTGCCCATCAGTGATGGCATTGAATCGCCCTTCTCTTTGTAGCCCATCGGAACCTATCGTGCTCCGAGTCTGGTTGGGATGTCCCCTGCCACCACGAGAGGTAGAACCACGTCCCTGGTGCTACGGACGCCCCCCTCGTACAATACCTCGCAATTGTGAAGCTCCAAACGGATAGTTGGACCTGATGTGACCCTCCTAGTTACATATATAACAAATACGTGCATCTGTCATGGTGTTCACCGATGGATGTGCTGGTTGTAATGGTTCGGAAAGTGCTTGCATCAATGTAGGAGATCCTCTATGTGTGGACCTGGTAGACATGCCAAGCCGGTAGGGATGGGGATGTTGTCCTCTAGGTGCCGTCGTTCGATCATTACGAGCAGTCCTCCCATAATAGCTCGGTCCTCCTTGCCTAGTTTGTAACAACCTTCCTTCACATAAGTCCTCCTCCGCTCGTGATGTAACATCAACCACTTCCTTCACTGTAACCAATCCAAGGGGTACTAGCCTGTCGCGAATTTCCTTACGAAGACCTCGAATGAAATTGAATGCTTTGTTAGACTCGGTCGGCACAGTGCTAGCAGCATGCTTCAACAACTATGTGAACCTATTCAGATAAGCAATCACGGTCCTATTCCCTTTCTCGAGTAGTGTCAACTCCACACGACGCTTCTCTATCCAGTATTCCGGATAGAAATGCTGTCGGAATGCCTCAGTAAATTTCTCTCAAGTAATTGGCATTACAATCTGCGACTCCATAGAACTCCACCATTGCTTAGCATAGCCCATAAAGAGTAAGTAGTAAGCGTAACCTTCTCCTCATCTGGTACATGTATGGTACGAAATACCTTCTCCACACGCTTCAACCATCTCTCTGCCACATCTGAGCTTGTATTGCTAAAAAACTCTAGAACTTTCTCCATGCGGTATTTTGAAAAGATGTCCTCTTGTCGCGGTGGTGAAGGTGATGGAGGAGGAGGTGGAGGTGGCGGTGGATCACAATCTCCCCACGCATTCCAGACCTGCCCTCAGACTCAGATCTCGATAATCGCTCCTCGAGCATAAGCTGTTTCTGCTGCACATCTTGCAGCATTGCCATCATCGCAGCCAACTGCTGCGCAGTTTGATCCCTGTGAGGCGGCATGATCTGCATGTGTAGAAATAAAAAGGGAATTGCAATTAGATCCTAGAGTAGAGATCATCAGTCAACCTTGATCCATATAAAATTTTTGTTGGACAAAGTATTCTTTTTTTAAAGTAGTCGGAAGACTACTTGTCTAATGTATAATGGTATTTCTCCTACCATACAATTATCTATGACTGATGGGGTAAATGGGCTCTGATACCAAATGTAACGCCCCGCCTCAACGGTAGCGCATCTTAACACACATCCACAAGATTTACCCAACAACAGTTATAAATAACCTGCATGATATACCATTCATACAATAAAAAGGCACATGGAAAATTTAAATTTCCATTGATAAGCAGATGTCCACATAAAGATAAACATAAAATATGAAAGTTTATTTATTACATCGTAAATAGATGAAACAGAGGGAAATAAAACAACTACAAAACTAAGCCTCATCAATTTCATGCAGATGCACCACCGAAAATACGAGCCTCCGTCTCCTGTTCTACATTTCATGTTGGATTTCCAAAGAATGTAACTTGTGAGTCAAATGACCCAGTAAGGATTAAATAAATTATAAATTAAGAGATTATATTAGGAAATGCAAATGCAGTAATTGAACAAGTTTGAAAGAGAGCATTTTAAAAGCATCTAGCAATATACAATTAGTTATATTCTAGACCTTTAACACGTACGCAATCAAAACCAATTCTTTGATATATCTTAATCAACATTTTCATTTACATATCCCGGACTCGCTCGTCAAAGGAGAAGGCGTGCAATAGGAATGAATTATGCAACACTCCATTCAGAGTACGGCCTAAAACATGTGCGCAAGTGTGATCCTTCAGCTAGTCTAGTTGGTAGTACTCTGACACTCGAGACAGGCATACATGCCTAATGAGTCGCAACTCTGTCAATCGAGTCTGCTGGAGGAGTCTCGCTCGCTCCCTTATAAGTGCAACAAAACACATCTGTGTGGTGCAATGCACACATGCATCCACCTCAATTCCACCAGAGTACCTACCACCACAGCACTCTACGATGCTCCTCGAGTGGGGATGACTCACTGTCGGCTCAACTGGGTCACAAGGGTGCGCACCTGCCTTGTGACATTTATCATTTTGACACTACATATGTACAATTATCCAATGCTCAAAGTATTAAATTTGAAACTTATCCACACCATTAGGAATTAGTAACAATACATCGCTGTTAAACAAAAATCCTTGAATCATAACTAAATGGTAGGTCATAATGTTTTCGAGATATGCCCTCACATGCAATACCAAAAGCATCGTTTCCTCCTATGGCACAGTTTAAACAAGACTATAAAACTTTATGTCAAGTTCTTTACTCAATGATACAATAACTCGGAGATGGAGTTGTGAACGTCTAACTATACTCCTCAATATGTCCCCAACATGTTTTTAATATAATCTCCTCAAAGCTGAATCCGACCTTCGCATAATGTTATTTATTTATGAAAACCAAAGGCATACAACGTCATAATATATTATCTAAGTGATTCATAAGTCCGGATGTTCAGGTGGTAGTTTCGCATCTTAGCACTGGTATACATCACTTGAAATTAGATAAAGTTCTTTCTAAACTTTGGAGGGGACTTCTACATAATATGTTGTAGGTAAAGTATTAAAAACACAAGGCCGATAAACTTTGTGCAATTATAAAGAAAAGCTGACATTAATAACTTCAGTAAATTATATTAATCTAAATTTAGCTGGCCCTAAATCACGGTGATGTCAAACCCTGTCGACCCTAACTACCCAGAGAGAGACCCGGTATAGATATACACCTTATTTATCTTCTTGTCAGAATTTATGTATACTCTATATTTTCCCTCTTGATGAATTCTAATTAGTTCTAAAATATATACCACACATCTAAACCCATCTCCACAAAAAATGTCATCCTTCGTAACAATACAACTTTCATCAAAATTATCTACATGCCCTTAGCACATGAATATCAAGTCCAAGACGTAAGATATGCATGCCCTGACGTTCTCTGAAATAAGTACTAACATAAGCTACCCTTATACTTATTATTAGCATATTTGCATATACTTGCATTGTAGGGAAACAACGTATGACAAAGAAAATAAAGGAAAAATCCTCCCCAAGATATGAATATAAACAATTGCCTCAACATTTACTCAATGACGAAAAGTTGAGATAAAAAACAAGTAAGACTTCTTTACATTCTTTGGTTGTTTAGGTACTCAAGATTAACACGAGGACTCAAGTTAGGTAGCTATACCTATGAAGACCATATTTCTTAAAATCATACATTAATGCTAGTGCATACCATCGACAGTACTATCATATTCATCTCATGTGAAAACCTAAACGATACAACAAGTCTATGTACATGATCTTTCTCCAATTTTATTTGTATACGATAATCTGTGAAAGAAAACGATTTAATTCAAGATATACAAACAAGAAGAGGGGATCACAGGGTCAAATCAAAATCGAGAAATTATCCCTCAAACCACATTCTCCAATATCTCAAGATATGCTAAAAAGATAGAGAGAAAGTCAGGATCCGTTACCTATGCTCGTGCATGCCCTTGATCCACGTGTTCGATCGCTCGATCAAGAGTCCTATGAGAAAGATGCTTTTCCCTTTCACTCCTTTTCCAGTTGTCGTGAAACTACATAACTTGCATCATTCTCCCTTTGGTCTCTGGAGAAGGAGAACGAAAATGAGATCAAAGAATGACTTGGGAGGAGGGAAAGGATGGGTTAGGGTTTGGAAGAGAGTCCGAATGAGGGGAGATGAAGGTTGTTGGTCTTTATATAGTTGAGGATTAAAACCCTACTTTTAGAAACCCTAAAATAACCCTAACCCGTAATTAATTAATCAAATACTGTAATCATTAAATCCCATCAATATCCATGACCTATTCACCAAAACATGCATATCTCCCACATCCGAACTCAGAATTACGTATTTTCAGACTGGTTGGAAAGCTTTCGACGAGACGCTTCTTTTGAGTACTGAATAGGTTTTAAGACTTCGGAAAAGGCCGAAATTTGTGGGGGTACTACAATAAAGGTTAATTAAGATGATAAAATCATGGATTTATCACCCCATATAGTTAAACCTTGCTAATCCTCGAGCAAATAAAGAATGAATTAATAGTTGAATCACTGATTGTGCATGTGAAATACTAAACTTGACATTTATGATACATGTTTTAAAATGTGACACTTAAACTCTAAATCTGAACCAAGTATTGCTGAAAAGGAACTCAAATTCCCTAACTTCAGACTCTCTGTATATACATATATATAAGATGTATGACATTAACTGTATATTACATATACATGTGTAGAGTCAAAGCTTCGTCCGAGGTTCCAGTTTGAAAAAGCTTTCTTAGGACTCAATCCTCAATACGAGAGAATAAATCTATTCTTACTTCAATCAGCCATCTCTTTAATTGTCAGACTAAAATGTGCACACGGATCGGCTAGTTGTGGATGATATATGTTTGTGTCATTTATTTTCTCCTCACATAGGAACAAGGAATTTCTCAAGTGCCTTATTCACACACGCGTGTATTTTTGGTGTTGATCAGTGTGTCCATCAAGAGAATGCTGAGTCATCTGCACTTTTTTTCTAGAGTACATTGGGGTATATCTCTTATGTATCTATCATACCTTCGCCACCAGACTTGTATTACTATACGATGTAAATCCCCTTTATGGTGCTAGCCCGACTCATAAAAGCTGAATATATCTGTCTAAGTGGGCACTTTATAAAGGTCGGGAGCGCTCTCCACCTATGTAAGCTCTTTGAATGTATCTTTATATTTTCCGAGCTTCTTTTCACTATTTTCTTTTTCTATTCTTTTTTGGCTAGCTCCACTACTTTTACCAAAGATTGGCGCATACTGATAAACAATTTAATTGATTTTATATACACTGACACATAGGTTTAGTAAAAGATAGTATAAAAATCTTGTTCTCATACTAGCTAAGGTGATGATACTCAGGTTTCATGAAGCCTTTGTTATTTTCATCCCATCCTCAAGCATCATAAAAATCAGGTCTAGACTCCAATCTCTCATCCTAGTTCCTTAGGTGAAACCTCGCTCATCACAGTGTTCATGTAGTCGTGCATGTGAAGTGCTGGTCATATTCTTTTAATGTAGATATTAAACACATAATATAACATGTGTATCTTTCAAACTAAGAAGTTCAAGTAATTAAGTCATAGACCTTAATAACCAAGAATTGGTAAACTCTAAATCAAGTGTCACTCTAAAACATGTATCATAAAGTACACAAAGTCTTGTGTGAAGGTGAAAAGTGTAAGGAATAAAAACACTTATTAGTTAGATTTTTTGTTTGGTTTTTAAAACTTTTTTATTAAATAATTTTGTAAGTATATACAAAAAAATGTATCAAAATAATTTGTACCCTTTTTCAAATAATTTGTAAAATATTTGCACAAAACAATTTACAAATCACTTTACAAATAAGTTTCAAATCTCTACACTCATAGCTCATAATAATATATAAAACATGTGAGAGTAAGAGCTATGAATAAAGTATATATGTCACGACCCTGAATTCTGGGTTGTCGGATCCTCCCATATCCGGATCTGATTACTCGATAATAATTTATTCCATAACCAAAACTAATATTCAGAAACAAAGCACTAAGAAGAAATCATTCAATACTTTTCCATTCATAAAATAAAGTTTACATGATACATTATCCTATTATAACCATTTACATGTACATCAGTTGGAAAGGAAATGCATAAAAAGATTACAAACTACCGTATGGAGTAATGCTATTGTAGCTGGCTAGATGACTATTGTTCATGTGATGACTCTCTGATGCATGCTGGCTTTCTAGAAAACATAGGAAAGAAATGAGCCAGTGCTCAATAACGAGAAGAGAATCATAGACCAAGCATGGTATTTGAAAGGTTTAGCAAACTAATTATACAATTGTTCCTTTACTCTATTTTTATTTTAGTTCATATTCATTCTAATACACGTCAGGGATTAGTCCTCTTTCCTCTATAAACCCCGAAGATGTGGACACTCTGGCATTGAGGATTACACTGATACCCGTTGCCTCAACCAATCCTCCAATCTATCCTTGGCAATATCTCTTTCACAAGTAATACAAGGTCCTTAGATCATGCCGCATGTTCAATACATATGCATACCGTCCTCGAGGATCCGGTTGCTTGAAACCACATGCCATGTTGGACATGCGAGTCCACGACGAGCCATTATGCAATAAATGTTATTGCACATATCATTCCCTGATCTGAAATGAAGAATAAATAATTTGCATAATAAGTCCCTCTGTATAATTAGGGTTATGTACCATGCCCATCTTGACGGTCCTATAGCTATTGATTCATTAAATGAATCATAAAGGCTGGTGTTTGGATGAATATCTAAAGAGTTAGATAGAGGACTCATCTAGCACCGTCAAATGATTATTAAGAGATGATCTCCAGCCTGAGTAGGAGATGGCAATCCTTTCTCACAGAGGCTGATATCTAACCGACCTCTTGATGCATGTCCTCTGCATGGGAATAGTGATTCGGAGGTGTCAGATTAGTTAGGTCAAAGGGTTGACTTAGCGAGATCGAGATAACCTAAGTCCTATGTTGAATGATGTCACAGCATAGGCACACATCCTCTGACCGGAGACAGATGTGTTACTATGTGTCTGAGTATGTACATTTGGCAGACCAATAGGTTGATGACCTAACCAAGGTCTATACATCGGTACGCTGGTGTGCATGTAAGGGCATATGAGTAATATGATATCTCAAAGGGATCATACATATTCACTTATGAACCTGAAGACATGAGCTCACTCATGAGGTATTGGGACCGATGAAATTCCATGCATGGTCGTCGTGCTTCGGAAGCATGACAAGAATTTGAAGGTATGATATATGCTTTGGGAAAGCATATGATCGATACCAATTCCCAATGACCAAGATTGAGAAACTTAGTGATTAAACCCTGAAGAAGATAGTGTAAAATTGATCTACATCTTCATGTTGATCATAGGTCTTCCAATATGCAGGATGTACATGTATTGAGAATACCCGAGGGTGATATGATCATAAACGATTGTATAACAATGATGCTTCCATTCCGAGGGAGTGATGAAACAAGTTCGGATTTTAGTGCCCCCTCCCAGTAGAGAAGCAATCTGATCTTGGTCCAAGTGTTGGACATTGGTCTGAATGAGATTCAGATGCAATGAAAAGATTAGATTTGCGGTCTTGATTTAATCAAGCATCTATGGGAGGTACATAAGATCTGGATTTGAGATGAGATCTCAATATCCAAGTCACTATACATGGAACAATACAATCGCCCTGTCCTTATCTCCAAGTATCTGCGGAGAAAGCACATTATTATCGAAGGAGTTCAAGAATAATTCATTTGATGAATTATGTATCCAAGCAACAAGATGTTTATAATTAAATGAGATTTAATTATCAAGAATAATATGAATGAGATTCATATTATGAGAATGATTATCCGAGATAATTAAATGGGATTTAATTATCAAAGAAATGCAGATTGTGGATAGTGCTATCCATAATATCTGTGTATATATTATTGATTTATAATATATTAGAGAGAGAGCACCTTTCTAAATAGCATTTGTTAATTGTTAATGTGAATTGGATTCATATTAAGCAATTAGTTGGAAATGTAATTTACAATTTAGTTTGAGTTGTGAATATGATTCACATACTTTCAATGGCATGATTGAAATATTCACTAATTAATTGAGAATAATTTAGTGGATAATTTTGCAATAAGTATACACTAATTGATTTGGAATTGCTTTAGTGGATAATGTTTCAAGATAAATAAGAGATAATGACATAAATTAAAAAGAGGATAATCCACCAAACAACAATTATCTTTTTTAATTAGTAGATGGATACTTATCTTTTTAATTACCATATCATTATCTTGTGGTTATTAATTAATTTTATTGAATTATATTATGTTGATGATAATGCAACATATATTTAATTTAATATAAATTAATATGTTGTTGTTTTTGAACAACAATTATCAAGGCCATTGATTTAATATACATATCAATCTAACCATTGATTTGTATATGCCATGGATTGTGATCCATGGACCTCCAAACTAATATAAAAGGAGGGCAACCCTAGCCTCTTGAAGATACATTAAGAGCACACGCCTACTCTCTCTCTCTCTCATTCTCGTCCTCTCTCTCTAAGGTGGCCATCCACCTTGTGCTTTGAGGGAACAAGCAATCATCTCCACGCCGTTGTGTTGTCGCTTCGATTGCTCGTGGATCTCCATCGACAGATTTCGTTGGACGAAATTAGGAGATTCAAGGCTTGGATCTTCATCGAGGATTGCGGGAGGAACTCGTCTCATCATCGCGCTCGCAAGTGCCATCTTCGTAGACCGGACTTGAGTCAGGAGGATCTCTTGCTTTAGAGATCTTGTGATCGCAACCACGCTTCAAGAGGTATTTCTAATACTTTGTGGTTTGATGAAACGATACAAGAAATGTTTTTGTGATCACGTGGTTTAATCACTTGATTTAAAATTTTTAATTTCCACCGCATCTAGCGACTAGTGCGACTAGTCTTCCCGATCGCATGAGATGCGATCAACACGCTTCCGTTATGCACTTGAGGATTAATCGTATCCTTCACTTAGGTTATCACCTGTTGCCTCAACCAATCCTCCAATCTATCCTTGGCAATATCTCTTTCACAAGTAATACAAGGTCCTTAGATCATGCCGCTTGTTCAATACATATGCACACCGTCCTCGAGGACCCGGTTGCTTAAAACCACATGCCATTTTCACCTTAATCTTTTTACCAAAAGCTTACTTCAAATGTTATCGTAACCCAGTCGCTAATCATACCATCACGTGCCTTCACATGTCACAACCACATATTCTGTTGTTCAACTCAAATATATTGGCACCCAGTACCACATGTTTCAAATCATTCATTCATTTCGTGCACATTTATCATAACAAGACAACTATGCACCATCTAGATAGGGCCACTCCAATACAGGTTCCTTCTCATAAAACTATAGGTTGCATGTCTGACATGTAGTTCTACTCCCAGCCACCCTTAACGTAATACACGGTCCTTTTCAGGATCCATTCAATGCACATCAATTTCCATTATGTATTTCATCTATCAAGCCTTCGATTTGCTTATTCATCAACATTGAGTACAAACTTACATATATTAGTTCCTATGTAAATATACTCATATTTTTACTTATTTTAACTCGTAAGCCCTATCTTTCCAAGCCACTGCATCAATTCAAAGCTTAGCTATTATTTTAGTGAGAATCACAAAGCAACCATTCATATTTTCTCAAAAATAGCCAAATCAGAACATAAAATCAGAAATTTCAATGATTTCATGTGAAAGCCCGATAGCAAAAGGTAAGATTTCATTACCTAATTGATCTCTTTCTCATGTATACAACATTTTATCGTGATTCATTTTTTCAGAAAGGGTGATCTACATCTCTTGAAACAATCAAATTTCACATTCATATTAACACAAAGAACATATTTTCCCTCATAATTTCAATAGAGTTCCCTACTTATAAGAGGTAATATTTCTAAGAAAGATTCAACAAAGTTTCCCCTTATTTTAAGACATATTTTTATAATAAATTTTGATAGAATTTCTCCTTATATCAGGATATATTTCTATGAAAAATGGAAAGAATTTCCTCTATAAAATCATCAAGAGGAAAAAACATCAAAACAGAAAGAATACAACAGAACTGCAAGCGATGGAGAATCGGTAGACACCCCATATCTTAGGTGAGTGAAGCGTGTGATGAATCACATGGTTCACTGACAGCCTAGTTGGTCTCATCTAAGTAGGACGTTACACATATTCATCCATCAAAACAACTATAAAATTGATAAAAACTACAAAATCGTCAAGTCTCTTTTCAAGGGTGACGGAGTTATACGAAAAACTCATATGCTAATTGACGACCGAGCCGCCTTCACCCGAGCAAGGTGACGCTCATATTTCTCCTCGAAATATAATATAAAATGAATCGGAAAGGAAGATGAATCTAAAATTTAGCTCAAGTTAGAGATACCTCTTATACGAAACTAACTATGAGAAGATCGCACCGTCCTCCTCCTCCTTGTCCTCCCGGCAGTGCTTCGCTAGCGCTCCTTCCCTGCCTCCCTCTCCTCCTCCCGACCTCTCGACCCTAACACTTGAGGTAGTGGTGGTAATGGAAATCGTAGAGAATGAATGGGTAGGGATGACTATTTACAGATTTCAGAAAATCGCTAACCATGGTTTAACTCTTAACTACAGTAGGCTCATAGTTTTGGTCAAGGCTTATCCCAAAACTTAGGGCTTAAGTTAGGACATTCCAAAAGCTTCTAGTTTTTCTAATGATGCTTAGTCTCGATTAATTTTCACTAATCACGATTAATTTTTGCTATTCGTGATTATCTTTCGGTAATCCCTAATTAATGCTGACAAATGGTAATTAGTAGTCCTTAATCGATGATTAGTCGGCTTAAATATGATTAACTAATCTTAATGACAGTCATTAGGGTTAATGATGTCTTAAGCATCCTTCTCTTTCTTCGAGAAATCATAACAATTCGAAATGAAGTCTGATTCATACAAAATAAATTTTGTTGGTTTCCTTTTGACGAGTCGGATCTTATGACACATGATCCGAAAGATGGCTAAGTTCAAAGCTTTACAATTATGCAATATATACGTACACCCCCTTATACTTACCTTATGTTATATCCTCATGACACAAAGCGAAATGAAAAAGATAGCTCATACTAAGCATAAAGAGAAAAAAACAATACAAGGATTTGAAAATCAGTACACCCTCCCATACTTAGGCTTTTAAATAGCCTAAATGTAGGATAGAGGCACCAATGAATATGGTACAGAAGAATAGAAGATAACAATAGGGAAAACAAGGGATCGATCCCCTATACTTAAACTGGAAATAACTTAGGTATAAAGAAGGTATGGAGAAAGAGAAGGGATCGAGTGAAAGACTAAATATATCAAAAATAATGTAAAGAAAAAGCTGGGGTTCCCCTATACTTATTCTTCAAATAACCTAAGGAATGAGTATCTACAGGAGAGGGAACCTAAACTCTAAAAGAATTGAATAAATCAAGTGTTAGTGAGTGTAAGTGAAAAGAATAGGTGAATCTGCTAGCTGCTAAATCTGTTCAGATCTGGATCTTAAAGCTATGGCTTCATATATAGTACTCTGAAGTATCTGCAAGGTAATCACTTGGCATGAAGTCAATTATCTCAACTTGGACTAATCATTCTTCAGTTTCAACGAAATGCTTCAATAATTATCCATTAACCAATAAAGAATGTGCACTATCTGCGAGATCATCTATCTCTACAATTCCATGGGTGTGCACTTCCTTCACTATAAGGGGACCCATCCAATTTGAATTAAGTTTACCGTGGAAAATCTTCAACTTGACATTGAACAACCATACCTTTTATCCTAAGACAAAGTTCTTGTACCTAATATGATGGTCATGCCACTTCTTAACTTTGTCCTTATAGATCAAACTGTTGTCATAAGCCTAGTTTTAGATTTCAACAAGCTCATTCAAGTTCATGTCACGAAAAAGCTTCCCTATATGACAACTCCAATTTACTTGCTTAATTGCACATTCAGATTTGTGAAATAATTCAACATGCAAATGGAATCTATTACCATAAATCATCTAAAAAGGTGAAGTGTCAAGCATAGTCTTGTAGGCGTCCTATAGGCCCACAGGACTTGGTCAATAGCCGGGACCAATTCTTACTATCATAATGAACTAGATTTTGAAGAATACTCTTCACCTCTCTATTTGAAACCTCTGCCATGTCATTTGACTGAGGGTTGTAAGGACTAGTAACTCTGTGCTCAAACTTGTGGTCCTGAGCTAAAGATTTCATCTCACGATTCACAAAGTAGTTACCTCCATCTGAAATCAAAACCTTAGGATTCCCGATTCTAGCAATAATATGATCCTTTACAAACTTACATACAATCTTGCTGTCTGTGGCTCGGGTTGGGATAGCCTCCACCCACCTTGAAAGATAGTCTACCGTCAACAAGATGTACTCAAATCCATGTCTGTTGGGAAAATGATCCACATATCTATATCAATGTATCAAAAACATCACATAAATTCATCGACTACATGAGCATCTTGTCTCTGTATCTAACTATCCCTCACATCCTTTGATAGACTGTGCACGATCGGACAAAATCAAAAGCATCCCGAAATAAGGACAACTAGTACAATCCACATTGGAGTACCTTGTGTGTGGTTCTTTTCCCTGAGTGGTGTCCTACATCTTCAAGAGAATGACAATATATGAGGACACTCTAATATTCATACTGAGGAATATACCTTCTCCAAACACAATCCGATCATTCAAAGAAAAGGCATGAATCCTCCCAGTGGTATCTTCTCGAATCCGACTTCAGTTGGTCAATACAGCTTCTAGTCCAACAATGGAGAACTTGCTTGGAGACAAGATAATTCATCATGTTGACATACCACCGAAGTGAATCAATAACACAAGTTGACTCGTTTGGAAAGGTCTCTTTTATTGACTCAGTGTTAAGGCAATCCACATTTAACTAATATATTAATCTTTGATATCTAAATTTCCATCATTTAAACTACACATTATAATATTTATATAACAATTTTTTCTCTAAAATCCAAAGTTGCAACTTGAATCATTATTATGTAAAAATAGTTTATTTAAAATTTAGACCACTTAAAAAATAAGGTATACTAAATTTGTGAAGAAAATGTTATTAACTTTCGTCATTAAATAACAAACTGCAAATTAAAATACTGTTTTAAATATAAGAACATCAGTAATAAATGGATTTTCAATATATCAATCTTCTTGATATATTCATTCTCCCATCAACCATTTCAATTCCATATAAGTTTTAACAAAACTATTTTTTCTTCTGAACCGACCTTATTAGTTTAATCCTTAGCATGCAAATACATGTGACCAAAATATTTAACTCAAATAAAAGAATATTGACTTGAGACAATCAAACTTTATTATTTTAATTTAATTTCAAATATATTTTTGAAGAATTGTCTGGAGTCAAGTCTCAATAAACAATCATTCAAGCAAACCACGTTATCCTTCACATAAAAGAACTTAAACTCGAATACAAGCTATAGAACCTATATTGAGCGGAATTCAAATTCAACTTATACTTGAACCACCATCGAACTACAGAGTGGTGGTCTAACTACGATTTCAGCCAGAAACACCTAGTTTAAAGCCTTTAAAATGCGAGTTGGTCAACTTCACCAACAAGAATTTTGCTCTCTAAAAGGTGCTTCAAAATTCGCGTCTTACCTCGATCATCGAGGTAGATCGTGTTAGCTTCCATACCTCGAGCCTCTCTACCCTGATTGTTAAACAATCTTACATACTTATGCGTCATGGGGAATTTGTTCAAATTTCCATGTGTATTTCTGATCCAAGTGGTTCCACAGCAAGTATAACTTCTTCTTATGATTCACAAGAACATGATCTTAGACTAGGTACACAAGTTTGGTATCTCCCATGTAAATAGATGTTTCTTATGTGAGAATAATGGGTAAAAGCTCTTGTTAAATGTTGGAGTAATTCTGATCTCCGCTTTGGTTGGTTGTCTGGTCTTCTCAAACTTTTTGTTCATTGTATGGGTTTTGACCACACAAAAGACCAATGTTCAAATCCCACTCTTGCAGAGGTTGCATTAAGTAGTCAACCACCATCATAAAAAATACCCGAATCGTTCAACATAGATTTGAGAAAGAATCCATATAGCAACTTATAGTGGGAGAAGGCTTAGTACATTTTTATATGGGTTTTGAGTATCTTTTGATGTAATCTTTTTATTTTCCCTAATTATGCATCCTCGGGTGCATAGACATTGGGGTGGTCCCATCCTCTATGGGTAGTTTCTAACGATCTAAAAAGTCTATAACATATAATCAATGAGAATAGGGGTGGAAATTATAAGTATCAAAGATAAATTCACGTAGAAATCCATCTGTTACAAGAGTTCTTATATATTTATATATGTTGAAAAATCTAATCTTTATAGCGATGTATATTTGTTATTTAAATCCTCCCTTCAATTCAAAATTTGCACCATCTACCTTTTGTGTAGTAAAATTAATCCCAAAATTATTTGAAATAAAAAAGTTTACCATATGTATGGAATTCACAAGGGAAAAATGGACATATAGAAACAGATATATAGAAATTAATCTATCATACGGTGTTTTTCATTTTTCCAACTATATTTTGAAAATCCTGTCTCACGGATTGAATTCATTTATATTATTAATATTTAAATTTAAAATTATTCTGATAAAATATACTATCTACCTTTTTATATTCCGTTTATAAAAAAATACATTTTATTGTCTCATTAATTATTTCTACACTAATATTTTACTTATTATAGATGAATAGATGTATTTAAAAAAGGTGAATCTAGTGTCATATGTGTGATTCGTTCACTACAAAATAACCTCTCATGGTTACACAAAGTTTCGCTGCGATAAATCGATCTAAAGCAATAATAATTGGAATATTGATTGATATATCCTCTGATGTTAAAAACATAACTATGAATATTACTCTTTGTCAAATTATCTTTTATTCTTGTAATTAGCCATGAATATCATATCTGTTGTCGGAGTTTCATATAATGGTTTTGTTGACTTATTCATTTGAATTTTATTATCACTGCTAAATTTACAACGAGTATAAAAAAATCAATGAATAACCATTGCTATGTGATTTATTATAAACAATATAGCAACGAATACAATATTCATTGTGAATTTAAAGAATCGAGCACCGGATAACATTTGTTGTTATATATTTAACTATGAGAGATAAGCCAACTAATATTGAATTATTCGTTGTCTTAGATCAATTTTGTTACAGTGTCTAGCTTTCTATAACAGAATTTCCGTCGCCACAAGCTACACAAACGTCGTTGCAATCTTTTTAAAAATAAATCAAATATAGATTAAATTAGCTTAAAATACATGTAGAAATAGTTCTATTTAAGATAATATTATTAAGTTATAGATAAAGAAAGTCAAAACAAAATTAAAAATAAAATAACACAAATAGAAAAATGTTGTAGTGACGATATGTGTCATGGAATCTATTGTTGTCGCACAAAAACTTCGACTTGTGTACACAATTTGTCATCATAAGTAAGGTAGCCAAAGAATTGTCGCAACATTGTATTCGTTGCCACGACTCCGGTAAAGTAAAAATTACTGCATGTAATCCAAACCAATTCTGTAGCTAAAATATCTTTTATTTTGTGACAACCAAAACTTTGTTGCAAATGAGATAATCTTCTGCTAAAAAATTTTCATGCTATTATTCCTCGCTACTATGATAATTTGTTTTAATTCTTTAACCGGTAAATCATTATTTTTCTATAACACATGTGACCATTTTCAGTAAACACGCTAATGTCATATAATTGGATCTATCCCGCTAATGTCAATATCATTGGTTGAGCTAAATCTAATTTTATAAAGAAAATATTAAAATAGGGACGACGCAATAAAATGTATCCACATGATGAAGAGATGGACGATACACATCGGACAGGCTGTCAAATTTTAATTTTAATTTTTCTTCGAAGACCTCCTTAAGTCAACGCGACGACCTCTCTGGTTCCCCATCCCAAAGGGCCATAGAATAGAACCTCACTTGAACATCGAGAGCAGCAGATCGTATTGGCACCGGAAGGAGAGCAGAGCTGACATCTCAGCTGTCTTCAAGGTGAGTTGCTCCCTTTTCCCTCTTCTTCTGAACATCTACTTAGTTACCAACATCACTTCTTTTCCAGTTCCTCAAGATATATATGGTGTGTTGAACTGTGTCTGCAGGGAAACTTTCAGATATCCTCGAGTACTAGAAGTTCACAAGGTAAGATTAAAAAAAAAATGAATGTCACTGTTCTTGTACTGTGCAAACTCAGAATTGTATTGTATAATTCTAAGGTTTTGATGGAGTGTTTCCTATCAATGGAAAATGGTATTGTTCAGCAACGAGAATGTCTCTTTAGCAGATACTGTTTTACCTTTTAAAATGATCCAGTGGTTGAATAATGTTCTTACCATCGAAAGAACATGGTTTAGATCTTACAAATTACAATTACCATTTTCTCAAAAGAAAAACCACCATAAGTTTCACTTAAATCATCTGTGGTTCAGCACAGTCCTGTCAAAAACCTCACAATTACCATTTCCTTGGGGAAAAATTTTAAAAATATTTTTGGTATGCAAAAAAATGCTCTTTAACAGATGGGCCATGCTTTTCTTCTATTATTTGTCCAGTTTGAAGGGCACCCATGATCAGATCTGCTACTATATACCATTCATATCATGCACCATCAATCAGAAGATGTTTATTTGGAGTAACCATCTATTTTCTTGTCATGATTGTTAATTTGCAATTCAGAGATTTTCAACGATTCGACAAATTACTATCTAAAATCTTAGCAAACGATTATTACAGTTTGAAAACAGATCAAATATGATGCGTCGAAAAAAGAATCAGGCAGCACAGGGCACATATCTCAACTGTTGATATGGATCATTCACCATTTTGCTCGTATATCTTAAAAACTTTAATCTTGTACCCGTAATCTTCATTCCATATATTCAAAAGTTCAAATGTATTTAGGCATTTCGCATAGAACTCTAAAAAAAATGCAGCCATACTAGCAGTAGTCCAGACTCCAGAGACGTCAATTTTGTAGCTCGAAAGAGATGGTATTTTGTAATCATTTTAAATCAAACTCTATTATCAAATTGTATAAGTAAGATCGTGTTTGAAATCAAGTCTCAGATTCATGTCATTTACGAAGGAGCTAGAGCGGGAAAAATAACATGGGCATTTGTCTTGAAATCTTTGCAGGCAAACCTCCATTTGCATCTTTACCGCATAAAGAGATGGCGATGGAATTACAAGACGAGAATGCAGCACTTGTGGCGCATGAAGAGATGGAAAACAACCATGTGTATGTTTCAGAAGAGACACTTAGGAACTACATGGAGCGTAAGCTCTCGGGGATCGATGTTGGTGAGAGCAGCGGTCGAAAGAACCCCACCATTCACAAGGTTCCCAACAGCATAAAGCAGGGGTGCCGTGAAGCTTACGAGCCCGAACTCATATCCATAGGACCTTTACATCACCACAGGTCCGAGCTTAAGCAGATGGACCAAATCAAATGGAAGTACCTCAAGGAATTGATCAGTCATAGCGAAAGGAATCTTGATGGATTGGAGGAATTCACCACAGTTATGTGGCAACAAGAGCAAGATGTGAGGAAACAGTACTCGGTGGACATCAAACTAGAAGCAGGGGAGTTGGCGGAGATGCTCGTTCTTGATGGTTGCTTCCTAATCCAGCTCTTCATCAAACGAGCCACGGGTCCCGTGGGCTCACCTTGGGGAGACGCCAAGTGGAACTTGCCCATATTAAGCAATGACTTGCTGCTACTTGAGAATCAGATTCCCTTCTCTGTCTTGATTACCCTGTTCAAGATACCATTCCCAACAGGATACCCCACTAAAGACGAAAAGAATCCTGCTCTCAGCATTTTGGATCTTGCCCTCCACTATATTTGCAGGGGGAAAACATAGGCGAAAAACTTGGGGAAGCAACCCGATGAGATACATCACCTCCTCCACCTGAATCACATTTGTCAGTTGCATCACTTCAACACCGATCCGACGCGAAGTCCTTCTACCGGTTTTCTGCGTGCATGGAAGATGCTTGTAGGCGGCTTTAAGAAGATCATATGGGGACCCTTGGCCTTTTGTTTCTTCTTCTTGGTATCTATGATTCTCATGTGCAAGTGCCCGCGGCGCGGTTCTTCCAAGAAAGCCAAAGCTCCAAGGGCCATACCATCGGCAAGGAATCTCATGGAAGTAGGCATCAAGTTCAAGAAGAAGGATGACACAGAGAAGCCATGTTGCTTGAACGTATCATTTGACGAAGAAAGCGGGAAGCTGGAAATACCCTTCTTATCTCTGCAGCATAGCAGCATCTCCTCCTTCCGCAACCTCATCGCCTTTGAGCAGTGTTGTTCAAAAGATGTCCAAGCTCAATTTACGGCATATGCTACTTTCATGGACAACATTATCGACACCTCAGAAGATGTGGAGATACTGGTGAGGCACGGGATCATTGAGAGCAAGCTGGGAACCGACGAGGATGTGGCAAGTCTCTTCAATAATATTTGCAAGGGAGCTACCTTGAATTATGAGCGTCACTATCTTACTGATCTATTCAAGCGAGTTAACAATTACTGTGATTCAGATCGGCATAGGTGGAGAGCGGCACTTGTAAACAGCCATTTCCACAGCCCATGGGCAGTTGCTTCGGTCCTTGTAGCTGTTGCTCTTCTCCTCCTAACATTTGGTGCGACAATAGCAACAATTTGGCAAACAATATACACTGTCAGATCATATAATATGCAACTCCATCAGAGCCCGCCGTCTCCCTGAACTGAGGTCCAGTTCATTCTTCATGCAGGCTTCCCTTTGTACTGTCTTTCTAGTTCTACTGTTGAATTTGCAGATGATCAGATTCTGCTTGTATGTATTAGATGGAACAACATTAGATCAAATTCAACATTATCAGACTAAATGGTAAAGAATCTATATGTTTCAAAATGATTTCCATAGTAACGTAATCCACAAGGTATGTTTGAGCAAGATTAATTGGAAGCCCAAGCAGCATAGAGACAAAATAACCACAAGATAATAGAGGTTCTTCTATGGAAGAAATGGAAGCAAAAGGTACAGAAATACACACCAAAGGCAAATGCCTAGGAATGCATACTCTTGCGGAAATAGTTGCATTACAATCTTCCAGTCAAAATCCTAGGAATGCACTCTGCAGATGGGAATTTAGGGTGGAGAAGAAATTGAGAAGACAAGGAGAAAAAGATGAAGCAAGCTGATTGCGCGAGATTTGGGGATAAGAAATGTGGAGATGAATGGGGGAGAAGGGGGGGGTGGGGGGAGAGAAACTCCAAATTTGAATATCACTTGAACTGTCCCAAAATAATGAATTGAATTGTCCCAAAACAATGAATGCCGTTCCATTTACACAGGATTGGATTGCAAGTAAATTGAAAAATGAGGAATTCTTCTTCCACTATAAGTAGGGTACTGGATTCTTGCTCAAATCTATATTGAGAAATTCGACTATTTTTATGTTGACTATCAACTACCTAACATATCCCCCACAAGGAAGGATTCGAACCCTGATCTTTCGGATGGTAAGCACACAACATTACACCAGACCATTTAAGTGGGTAGTAATTGCAAAATAAATTTAAAAACAAAATTAAATTAGCCATAGCAAACCCTGATTTGACTCTCTAAATTACTCAACATAATACTTAATTAGAGATCACAAACGTATTCAAATAACATTTGAATCACAGCAGACTCAGATTAATGACGGACCTTTATTTTAATTAACGACTTTAATAGGGAACGGAAAACAACCCCGATTTTGCCCAAAATCCCAATTATGTGCTATATCAGTTATTTGTCGCTTCGAAAAACTGATCCGGGACATATCTCCTCATGAGTTTGTTCAACATCGACACGAGACGTGATAATTTGATTCTGGTATCCGAAATCCGTGCGGGAAGAACAAGTACATAGTATGAATTGGAGTCCATATTGATGTAGAGATCTTCTAAGATTTACCATCAACGTCAATTGAGTTACTGTTGATGAATTGATACGACTGATGTGCTATGGTGATTGGATGAGCCATGGAAAGGGAAGGCCTAATAAACACAGTGGTATGAAATATGAGTGACATCCTTGAACTTTGAGGGCCCATTCAGCAGGAGTGATATCAGATAAGGAGGGATTGTCATTGTACGGTTGTACCCCTCATTTCCGTTTGTTAGAGATAGATGGTAGTTATGTGCTATTCTTTGTTCGGTTGGCAAAGTAAGGATACAAGTTTCGTTATAGAAGTTAGGTAAATCGATTGGGTGCAATTGTCCTTTTTATTTTTATTTATCTAAAAATCGACAATGGTATTAAAAGAAACACCGTTATACAAATTTACATTTCTGGATCCATATAAAAGGCGCTTTATTTATTTATTGCTCTTATTCATGTACACAATGTTCATAACATGCACGGAATTACTCCACGTACTCCAGCAACATTGATTTTGAAAATAGGTCGTAAATAGGATTACAAATGGTAGTTGCTCCAAGACACCACCATACACAACGTCATAATCAGATAACCAGGAAACGACATGTTTATCACACACCGATTTGTTGATCGGAACGTGAGTCGAAGTAGAGGTGCCTATTAGATGTAGAATGAGTCTATCATTCTCTCTGAGCAGTAGTTCCTTCTCCTTTCGGACTCTACTCGATAGTTCTCGCAAACCTCAAGGAATTTATAATGTCAGCCAAGAACTCTTTATCAACAGCCGATGATCATATTGTTGGGGGAAAGGAGGAAACTTTCGCCTTAGATCCGCATAGCCTCTGTTGAGTATGAAAATGACTTGAGATGGTAAATACGGATTGATGTAATGATACAAGAAGTAATTGTGAAACGTGAAACGTACAACCCGAGGGCAGGTGTAGTACAACCTATCCTCTGCGCTGTCGAACCTCCTATAATCCTCGATAAATAGCACGTCATCGTCAGGGAAGCATTATCGTCGTTCATGGTCTCGTGCGTGATTTGACAAAAGATCCATATCCTATAATGCCCTCAATAGTTAATTCAATTGTGATGGATAAATTTTTAGAAATACACATTGCTTACATAAATTTGCACCAATCATTGTACTATCATCTTTCACACTAGTATTGAAGACAAAAAATAAGAAAATATATAGATTTAGAAAATTTCGCTCAACTTGCCCACTCAACATTGCGTACAATGCAGTAGTTTCAACAGATAAGCCTCACCGCATGCAGTGGTTGCTCATCCAAGTCCAAAACAACTGCACATGCTCATCAAGTGTAACAGTTTCAGCGGTCAAGCCTCGCCAAACAAGTGACTGCTCATCCTAGTCCCAAACCACCACACTTGATCGATTCTTGAACTGACTGTCATCATCGCGAAGGTGTGTTAAACAAGTTCCTGCTCTTGCATATGCATATTAAGAAATCGTGAAAAAAGCGATAAAGCATTGAAAACATAGTTTAAGTTCGCAATACAAACGTGCGCGTAGACTTCGAAGATGCAAAATACTCAGAACCACTACTGAAACATGACTAAAAAGGCAGAATTCATGGAAAATAAGATGTTGTGAGAGGCGGTTCTAGGAGGTATTTCACATCACCATTTTAAGCTGGTCTCGTAATATCCCTCCCATCCTGGTGTCGGCTTCTTGGACTTGCACCGTATCGACATTGTTGTCATTGTCAAAAACTTCCTCCGTGTCGGCTTCTTGGACTTGCTCTTGACTATATGTCATGTCTAATGAAGTTGCCGATTACGTAATAGGCGATAACGAACATCACCTGCTTTGGGAAGCTACAGAAAGGTCGCTCAACCACTGCTTTAAAATGCACTTTTAGGATCCCAAAAGTGTGTTCCACGTAGGGCGTAGTTGAGAGTATCAGTGGTTGTATAACTCTCTGGGGATGCATAGGCTCGTCCCCTTCGAGCTGTGAATTCTGGAAGGTGGCAAGTAACACCGCAGTATGGCTCAAGGAATGTATTGGTATTTACGTATCCACAATTGACCAAAAACTTCCTTCCAGCTGGTACACGGAAGCCACCATCATTGAGAGCCCATCAGAGTACCTTCATATCCCCAACCGATCCCTCCCAACCATGAATTTTAGTCAATGTCCACACATGACACATGAATTTTAGTCAATGTCCACACATGACATGACACTATGTGAGAGTGTATGTCGATTACAGAACTTCGGTTGAAAGCGTGCCACAACATTTGGAGTGATGTGTTTACCATCAATAGAACCAATAACATCCTAAAGGGTTGAAAGAGATTTAGGTCCATGTCTAACAACTAGTGAATCAATGGTACTACACAAACAATGGAAGTTGAAATTCTACCTCGAAGTAAGGGATAAAGTTACGATTATCCCTAATTGCCTTTGGCATGGGAGAATCTGTCGACGACATGCTAACCATTTCATCGCGGACCGATACAATGTGTGTAAGAATGTCATTCAGATGTCTAGAGATTGCATCTCTAGAATGTTGGAATTGTTTGCATAAGATGCAATTCTTGGAATTGTGGCCTAGATAATAAAGAAGAATACAGAGCGGCTCTTTAGCTTTCAAATGCTGAGAATCAGTTAGACCAACATGATCCTTTAGAAATTGACAAAAGTTTAGCAACGAGGATGGGTACATCCGAGAAACATCATATGATCGGTCTGCATGGCCATTTAATATATCATGGATCCATATGTGACTCATCTGCATTACTCTGTCTTTGGCCGATGAGGTATGTAATCAACAATGTTAGCGGTCATCTCTTCCTCCTCCAACAATGCTTGAAGATAAGAGAGATTCATGGCTACTAGATTCGACCTCATGACCCACATTTCATCCATCTAAAGATTTATTCAAGTATTAGAACTCGTAGTATCAAGTAAGATGTCACCAAAAGGAAATATCAAATAGCATGCATCACCCCATAAAAATTTTAGGCGAAAGAGAAGGCATGGCATGACATAGTAGCAATCACGGAGAAACCAACATTGGAGGAAAGTAACATATAGAATAAAGCTCGTAGGTCCATTACATAAAGTTACACCATACATAGAAACGATTCCATTGAGAGCGAGAGATCTTCAGATATCAGTCCTCTTAAGCAACACTGCCACCCATGCACTAAGATTATGTGGATATTTTTTAGCCCCGCTGAAAATGAGATGCTCGTAAGAATCACGAAGATAGAGTGAAAGCCTAATCTATGACTCAGGAGTTACATAGGGCACTAGCAACTCAAGCTCATCAAGCACCTTTTCTACGCCATCATGGGGGTATTTCTCTTGCACGTCCTCCATCTGCTCACGATGTAAATCCACCATCTAT
Source organism: Ottelia alismoides (assembly GCA_037367405.1). NCBI lineage: Eukaryota > Viridiplantae > Streptophyta > Magnoliopsida > Alismatales > Hydrocharitaceae > Ottelia > Ottelia alismoides. The sequence goes on along the minus strand of JAZKJV010003642.1, from coordinate 120,332 downwards.
TGCATGATCATGACTATTTTTTCGCCCACATACTTTGATACTAAAATAGAACCTTCGCCCCTAGGATGCTTCTCGTCGGAGGACTGGCCAGTTGAATCTCGACGTCGCCTCCTATGGGTAGTGGTGTCAGAACCCCCAATATCCTCTATAGGTGGGTCTCGTAGCTGGGTTTCCATTTCACCCTCCAACTCGCCTCTCACGCTTCTTGAAGTAGAAAAGTCCTCTTGAAAGAAGGCAACGAAGGATCCTAGCAGGGCAAACTGAGAGGAGAAGGCATATGTACCCTTGGCAGTTGAGTCCCTAATGGTCCTTTCCACCATGTCGCAATGTGGGAAGCTCTTCCTTTTGAATTTCATAAAGGGTTCTTCCACCTACGTGACATATATCATCATTAGGTCAGCAACCCTGAAAGGAAAATTTGCATCGTGAAATCAACTTCACGTATAGTTTCCCAAGTACTCTCATAGGGGGGAAACAACCATGTAGGATACCAGGTCCCATCCCCACCCACTCTTCGTCATTAGATAAATGAAGGTGGTGCCATATTTCTTTATGTTTTTCATCAGTGTTGTAGGTTAGTGCGTTCTAGGTTTTTTCCGATCCGAACATTGAAATTGGCAGTTATTATTTGCCATGCAACACTAGGGAATGAACTTCATGTTAGGGATATGGCACACCGGTCAACCAAGAGTATCCCCCTAAAACTGTCCTGCAGCAAAGATGGCACAACAAGAATATATGTTCCCCACACGGGAACTCAATGGCAACAAATGACAATCAAGTACAAGCAACCACGGGAGACGATGATTTTTACGTGGAAACCCTTACTCAATGTGAGCAAAGGAAAAACCACGGGGCAAGACGGCAACCAATCACTACGGTAAAAAATGGAGCCAATGTTCTTCCCGGTTTTGTTGCCAACAAAATCGAGGTGCAAGCCACACACAATAGACAGTTGTCCACCAAGTATCTAACTATCCCTAGGTTTCCAAAATACCAAATGTGCTCAAATCTAGATAGATGGAGTGACTCCCCTTGTGGGGTCCCGGATGGAGACCTAACCATGAAGGCTTCGGCTTCGGCTTCTTGAGGTCATCTGCAACGACCTCCTCGATGCTCCTCTCAAGCTTGGCCAGCACCTCCGCTCTCAAAACCCAAACCGCAGCTCCCTAAAGACCCAGCTGCTGCTGCCCTCGAGCACGGATGCTCGGCTTCTCTCTCACTCTCCCGCTCGTGTGGAGGAAGATTGAGAAGATGGGGTTCCCCAAGAACTCTTGCTGCTGGTCGCTGGAATGGGGAGGGAGCGGGTCTTCCGTTCTTCTCTGGAATGGGGCCGATGCTATCTGGACTGAGAATCCCTGATTGGGGATTTGGTTCCCTGGAATGGGATTCCAAAAGGCTGGAAACATTGCAAGTATACCCCTGCAAAAGGAGCAAATAGTAGTACCCATTGGAGCCCAAGTTGGGGATGGAATTGCAATTAACCCAACAACCTCCCCCTCCAACCCCAACGGAGAGGTGTTGTCCTGTGATGGAGATCAAGAAGAAGTGACACCGCTCAGCTCTCTACAGAGCTGAAGCTTGTCACGAGTGACTGTCTTGGTCAACATGTCTGAGGGGTTCTCATCAGTGTAAATCTTCTTCAACATGAACTGCTTCTGATCAATTGCATCCCTCAGCCCAGAGACGGAGGCAGAACATTTTTGAGGAGGGGGCACAAGGTTTAAAAAATATATATCTATCGATTATGATGTGATTGTATTCATTAGGAAAAAGGGAATATGTTGTTGAGTTGTATGTCTCTTATGTGTTCATCACGTTCTTAGCCATTCATCTACATTGGAATGGGTGAGTGCAAGTGGCTTTGCCATTGGAACACATGCAAGTTAAAGTTTCAAGATAAATAAGTGTCTGGGAGGTAATGAACATATAAGTTATATGAAGATGAGTTGGATACTCCCCTTCTCTATTCATTATATACCAATAGTTGTGAAGGATTAATTATACCATCTATAATTCTCATGTAAATCAAAGCTTATTTTAAACTTATATTTTAATCAATTGTATATTTTTTATTCAATTTTACATAAATTTGATATCATATATGCTCGACACTGTCGAGATTTATTATGAACAAGTTTTATATCATTTTTTAAAAAATAGATATTCTAATGTTTTCATTTTTTTTTCAATTCACTCTTTGAATTTTGATTAATTATGATATAAACTACACTTGTTTCAATTTTGAATCAAATTGAACATATAAAACTACATAACTTCATACTTTTTATTACCAACAACTAGAAATATTAATATGTCAATGAAGAAAAATACACCAATCAAGAATATCTGTGCGTTTGACCACTTACTTGATAATAAATATGACCAATGATTAATATATGAGACTTGACACTAAATGTTTTTTTAGAAACTTTATTTTTTTGAGATCGAGAAGTAAACCCCATATCTGTATAAGTGATAATGAGATTGGATGAAAACCAATCTTCTATAGGTTGATCCTCAAAAATGGATATTCAAAAATATAGCTTGGGTAGAGATCCATTATAAGTGGATCAATTTAAGAAATCATCCGAACAAATTGATCCAAGGTAAAATTTGCTATTGCTAGGTAGAAATTTTATGTTAAAAAATATATTATCTATCGGTAATTATTGAATTTCCCCCAAAGAAACGAAGGGGGTGCATGCATAAGTCTTACCCTTATAAAAAACAAAAGAGACTTTATACTACGAAAATATTATATTTATTTTTCCTTCAAAATCCCTAAAGAATAATTAAATATATTGCGTAATTTAAAAAAATTTGGGGGGTATGTGCCCCACCTTACCCCCCTCTAAATCCGTCCTTGCCTCAGCCAATGGTATCTCACATCAATGTGTTTTGTGCGAGCATGCTGTATGGCACTCTTGATCAAGTCTATAGTGCTCTGGCTATCACAAAACACAATCGGTTCATTGTCATCCAACCCAAACTCACTAAGGAAGTGTTGTAGCCACAACACTTCTTTCCCAACCTCTGTTGCTGCAATGTATTCTACCTCGGTAGTTGAGGGAGCAACACATTTCTGTAGCTTGGATTGCCATGATATGACTCCCCCTGCAAATGTGAAAATGTAGCATGAGGTTGACTTTCTCTAGTCCATGACACCTGTCATATCTGCATCAGTGTAGCCACAAAGTTTGGGATCTGACCTCCCAAACACAAGACACATACTTGAGGTCCCTCTCAAGTATCTCAAGATCCATTTCACGGCATCCCAATGGTCCTTCCCCGGATTGGACATGAATCTGCTCACCATGCCCACTGCATGGGCTATGTCGGGTCTAGTGCAAACCATTGCATACATGAGGCTCCCAACTGCGGACTGGTATGGGATCTTGGCCATCTCTGCTTTCTGCTCAGAAGTAGGACATGACTCTTTAGTTAGCTTGAAATGAGAGGCTAAGGGCGTGCTGACAGGCTTGGCATTCTTCATGTTGAACCGCTCCAACACGCGTTCAACATAGCTTTCTTGTTAAAAAATAAAGTTGCGGAAGCATAACATGGAAAAATGATAAAGAAAATAGGAACGCGGGATTTAACGTGGAACCCTACTCTGTGAAGAGCGGGATGAAACCACGGGAGAAGCCCTCAAAGGGGCATGTTTTGCATTGCTTTTTCTTAATGGATACAGGAGGTCTGGGGCTTCTTACATAGCCTCTCCAGAGCCTCCAAGTCCCACCACTGGATGATATGAGACTACACACTGAATGGGGTAAATGGATCTTCTCCAGGATCCATTTACCCTGCTACAACTCAATGGGCACATAACCAAATACTCTAACACTCCCCCTCAAGCTGGAGCATGCAATGCTCAGCTTGGACAAACAGAAATAAACTCATCTCAACTATACAAGACACTACGGACAATATCAACCCAATGCGCACAACTGCTGCTATCAAGGACGTTGCTTCTCATGCCGTGCAGGTGAGGACGACGAACGGGCTGGAGTGAGTCTGCTGAATCTCCTCGTCAGAGAGCATGTGCTCTGAACTGCACCTGTCAGAGTCACTACAACTGAAAATGAGTCTCCTCGTCGAAGTCCACGGTCGCTGGAGAATGGAGTCTGAAAATAAGTCTCCTCGTCGGAGAACTGGGTCTCTTCCATCTGGCTCAGAGAATGGTGCACTGCTCAGGAGTACCTATGATACCACATGAAAACCCTTGCCAACATGGCATAGGGAATGGTCCTCTAGTCCGGAGTCCCTATGGCTCACATGAAAACTCTGGCCTACGAAACAAGAAAGGATGGGGACCTTTGAACTGATGGCAATCATGTGCTCATCTGAATATGACCACATCCATGTGCACGTCTGAAATCGAGTCTCTCTTTGGAGAACTCGAAAATGGACCTCTCATCATGGAGTGCCTCGAACTTAGACTCTGACCAATCTGAATGCCGAGTCTGAATCTGCGCATCAAACTGAGACTCGGAATCTGAACGTCGAGTCTGCAATTGCGCATGAAGAATTTTTAGCTGAAAACTGTAGAGTCTGAACAACTGGTTGACTGGTATGAAACTGGATCATGGAACAATGAAACAGACCTGTGACTATACATAACACTCCCCCTTTCTCCCATACTTGTTGGAAAACAAGGACTTCGACGAAGTTGGGACAAGATAAAAATGGGGACAAAACATCATTTAAATCTTCTTGCGGCTTTTCTTCATTTTTTTAAGCCGTCACTTTTTTTTGAAACACACATTTTTTTAAAAGCCGTTTCAACATTTTTTATCGGCTTCTCATCTCTTTTCTTTCTTTCTTTCTTTTCTTTCTTTTTTTTGCAAATTTTGCGTGCGGTTTTTCTTGTACGTGCCACTTTTTTTTTACAAAACATGTTTTTTACTATTTTTTTGAAATATTCCATCGGTCCCTTCTGAACCCAAACAAAATAATCCTTCCTATTCTTTTGTTGCAGCCAACGTGCCCTCCCCCTCCTTTTTTTTAACGCAGGCCTTTTTTTTCTCTTTCTCAACTAGGCACGGCCCACCTGCTTGCAATATTGGTCGATTTTTTTTTAAATAACCCAGCACATGGGACTTAGGGATCCCTATGTGAGAACCCCTTTTTGAAAACATGATGCCGTCGCCTCCAGACTAGAGGGGCTCGGAGGTAGGGATGCAAACGGTCGGATACAGATACGGATATAGGTATTACCATATCCTTATCCGTTTTCTAATACGAATACGGATGCAGATACGGATATTGACGGATATTAAAACTATCTTATCGTATCCTTAAAAAACGGATACGGATGTAAAATAGATACTGATTGTACATGAGTAATATTAGAAATACTCTAGAGAATTGACTTAAATATATAAGAATTGGATAAAAAACACATGATATTAATTTACTAAGTGTGTTTCTATCGTAAAAATTATATAAACATGGTTAAAGGAGGTAGAGAATTATGTTATATGTGGTTAAAAATAAATCTACGACTATAATTATATACAAAAACGGATATACGGATACGGATGTTTGCGGATATCAAAATGATATCCATATCCGTATCCATTTTAAAACGGATACGGATACGAATGTCAAAATCTGTATAAAACAGATATGGTGACGGATCGGATACGGATATATCCGTATCCGTTTGCATCCCTACTCGGAGGTGCACCGCCGTCGCATGAGGGAGATGCGAAGGAGGTGCGACTGGTGGTGCCGAAGATGGACGGGCGACGACACCTGTTGAGCGAAGGCTAGAGGAGGGCGCGCGGAGGGCGCAACGATTGGAACCCCCGCGGGAGGTGCGCGGGGAAGGGAGCGCGAAAGGGTGCCGATGCTGTGGTATACGGGGGCAGGGGGGCACGCGGGGAGCAGAGGCTCTGCCTAGGAGTTGGAAGCGCCGCCCAGATTAGAGAGGTGGTTTCGCCAGCGAGAGGAGGAGGGCCTGGGAATGGCTAGGGCCCCGCATGGGCTTGATATGCGGGGCTGCGCCGCCTGCGTACGAGTTGGATGCGCAGGCTTTGCGTGCAGATGCGCCAGGCGACATCGCAGGAAGGATCAACTTGTTTGAGGAGAGCAAGGTCGCCAAGGGGAGATGCACGACGTCTAGGGCTTCACAGTTGCGCGATCTTGCACTGATGATATGAGTGCCAAACCTCTTGAGCGAAGGGGTAGCGCTTGCAACATGCGCTTCTGGTGTTCTGATGCGCACACTTGGAGCTTTGGGAGAACAGTTGCTGGAACATAGATGATCTGAGGAGGGCTGAGTACTAGGGGTGCACACGGATCAGATAAAATCTGTAATCCGATCCAATCCGACGTTATTGGATTGGATTGGTTTGGTTTTAACATTTTAATGGATTGGATTGGATTGAAAATTTTCAAATCCGTTAAAGTATGGATTGGATCGGATTATCATCAAAATCCGATCCGATCCAATACGTTAATCCGTTAACATAAACATACAAACATACATATACATGAGCTCGTGCGTATCCATTCCTATAGGACCATAATCAATGGCATTCATCTCATTTTTTTCATAATCAATAGTGGATGCAAGTCCTCTTGTCAACACCCTCTCTTCTCTTTTGAGAGATAAATGTTGAACTCATAAATAATAAAATATAATTATATCTTGTAAATTTATAATCCCCATTGAACTATTCTCCTCTCAGTTCCCATCCTCTTATTTCGCTCTTGACCTCAATATTTCACTCCTAGTTTCATCTCTTTTTTAGTTCATTTCAACACCTCCCTCCTCTAGAACAACATCGCCACTCCTTCCTCGCAATGCCATCATCTCTCCCTCATGATATCATTGCTTGTTTCACACAATGTTGTCCCCCCTCTCACGTGATACCATTTGTTCCAACTGTATTGCCACTCGTCTGAAAAAATAAGATTTTGGACAGTTGTCGGGTACATTTGTTTGTTATCGTTAGCCTTTTTGCTTCTTATATTTTACTTGTTCCAACTTGCAAGCTTATCCTAATGATGAAACTAAATCAATTGTTTCATCTAAGAATTAATTTTCATATATACGAAACCCATCTAAGAATTAATAAGCATTACTTAAATCTTGTTCTTTTCTAAATTAATATCCAAATTTGATCCACATTTTTTTAAAATGCATACTCTGACTATGTGCATAATCTGGTAAATAACTTTCATTTTAAATGAGAGGCATGCTACCCAATTGGTGAGTTATATTTAAGTTGATTTTGCGTGATACTCAATCGAGTATAAATTATTTTATGATTATCATTTTTTAATAATATATTATAGGACTTTGAAGGGTATTGTTGTAGTTTGGTTTAACATACCTTAACCATTTAGATTAGTCATGGACTTTATCCATATCTGACTGCAAAGATCACATTTTTTATTTGTGTAACTTATCTTTGGATCATTATTTGGTAACTTGTATTACTCTTACTTGAAATCATTAGTTGAAAATCATTTTCAAAAAATACTAATGCATCATTTATAAAAGTAATCTCAATTTTTAAATTCAATATCATCCTTTACGTTGATTGTATGATCTTCAATTTTTTATTACGGACTAGTGAAGTTCTTCAACTTTAATTTGATTGAGTAGTCTTCATATAGTCTTTTCTTTACATCACATCTATATTACCAAATTTCGAGCCATGATTTAAATGTTGAGGGCTAGTGCGCGACAAAACACAAACATGAGAGGGTAAACAATTGAGATGGAATACATAAGTATAAAAAAATCCGAACCAATCCGATCAAATCCGTACTCCGATGGATTGGATTGGTTTGGATCTAGATATTTGATGGATTGGATTGGATTGGAAAAAGTTAAAATTCGTTAAGGTTGGATTGGACATGGATTAAGCTAAAATCCGATCCAATCCGATACATGTGCACCCCTACTGTGTACATGCCTATGATGGGACTCCCTGATGATGCATCCCAGATGTGCATACAGAATTAGGGTTTTATCAAAACCCTAAAACCTTGGACAACAAATCCGAACAGAAATGATAAAACACAATTGGCTTTTGATAATTGAATCTCGAACAGAATAAATACTTAAGAACAAATCCTCGAGAATCAAACCCGCTCTGATACCATGTTAAAAAATAAACTTGCGGAAGCATAACATGGAAAAATGATAAAGAAAATAAGAACGCGGGATTTAATGTGGAACCCTACTACGTGAGGAGCGGGATGAAACTACGGGAGAAACCCTCAAAGGGGCATGTTATGCATTGCTTTTTCTTAATGGATACAAGAGGTCTGGGGCTTCTTATATAACCTCTCCAGAGCCTTCAAGTCTCACCACTGGATGATGTGGGACTAAACACTGAATGGGGTAAATGGATCTTCTCCAGGATCCATTTACCCTGCTACAACTCAATGGGCGCATAACCAAATACTCTAACATTTCTTGTGACAACCACATGCGCTTCTTCCTGTCCCTTGTAATCTGCATCCCTAGGATGTGGCTAGCCTTGCCCAAATCTTTCATCTCAAACTCTTTGGAGAGTTCTCTCTTGAGCTTTGCAATGAGGTTGGAATCATGATCTACAATCAACATGTCATCCACATATATCAAAAGAATGATGAACCTATCATTGGGAAGACGACGAACATATACACATGGATCGACTGTAGTCCTCTTGAAGCCTTGCTTTCCCATGAAAGCATCAAACTTCAAGTACCATTGTCTCGGGGCTTGATTTAAGCCATAAAGACTCTTTCTCAACGTGCAAACCATGTGTTCTTTCCCTTTCTCTTGGAAACCCTGTGGCTGCTCCATGTAGATCTCTTCCTTCAAATCACCGTGAAGTAATGCCGTCTTCACATACATCTGCTCCAGCCCAAGGTCCATGCTAGCAACAAGTCCTAGCACCATTCTCACTGAATTCATCTTCACCACTGGGGAGAAGATCTCATCATAGTCCGCTCCTTCTGGTTGTACCCTTTCACCACTAACCTGGCCTTATACTTGACCTGCTTGCCATTGTCATCAGACTTCAGCTTGTAGACCCATTTGTTCTTCAAGGCCCTCTTTCCCTTAGGAAGATCAACAAGGTCAAAAGTGTGATTCTTTCTGAGAGATATCATCTCTTCATTCATTGCATTGCGCCAATGACCCTTATCTGTGTGCTCCTGTGCCTCCTCAAAGGTGTATGGCTCACATGCGTCTGTGAGCATCACATACCTGGAAGTGGGGCAACGGGATGATGGTTGGCGTGTCCTCTCAGATCTTCTGACCTGAGGCTCTGTTGCATCTGCTTGTGGATGAGGCTGCTCCCCCTGCCCTAAGTCCTCTGGACCTGCATCAACGGGGTCTGCATCTGCTCACACTGCTCTAGCTGCCCATCCTCTCCACCTGTTCCCTGTACTGGAGAGGGCTCCGTGTCATCATCACTATCATCATCCATGGAAAATTCATCTGCATCACCGCTCTTAGTGGTGTCTTCAGCCAATGTCTGATTCTCATAAAAGATCGCATCCTTGTGTCTGGTGACTGTCTTCTTCCTTGGATCCCAAAGACGGTATCCAAACTCCTGATCTCCATAGCCAAGAAAAATACAAGGCACTGCCTTGTCATCCAACTTCTTCCGCTGCTCCTTGGGTACCAATGCATAAGCCTTGCATCCAAACACCCTCAAATGAGCATATGAGGGGTCCTTTCCCATCCAAACTCGCACTGGAATCTGAAAACCCAAAGGAACTGATGGAGATCGGTTGATCAAGTAACATGCAGTGCGAATCGCCTCAGCCCAAAATGTCTTGGGCAACTTCGCTGTCTTCAGCATACGACGGACTCTTTCAACAATGATCCTGTTCATCCTCTCAGCTAGACCATTGTGCTGGGGTGTACCTGGCTCTGTCCTCTCATGCCTGATGCTGTGCTCTGTACAATAGCCCTAAAAGCTATTGGAGGTGTACTCTCCCCCATTGTCTGTGCGCAGACACTTCAACAATTTTCCTGTCTCGCTCTCAACCATAGCATGGAATTTCTTGAAGCAATCAAACACCTGATCCTTCGATCTCAGTATATACACCCACACCTTCCTAGATGCGTCATCAATGAAGGTGACAAAATACCTGTTGCATCCCAGAGAGGTTGTGTCCATAAGACCACAAACATCAGAATGGACCAACTATAGAAGATCTCCCTTCACCTTGGATCTGGCTCCGTATGGTGCACTCCTGCTCTTCCCAACCTCACATGCATCACAAGGAGACAAAGTGATGTCATTGTGGTAGGGGATCAACTCTCTCTTGCTAAGAAGCTGCAAGCCTTTCTGGCTCATGTGGCCAAGCCGACGGTGCCACGAATCTGAATTATATGCTTCACTAGCATGCAAACTGCCATCCATGACCTTCACTCTAGTCATGTAGAGTGTGTGACACAAACTGCCTCTCGCCATGATGAGAGAACCCTTGCTAATCTTGCATTTGTTGTCGCCGAACTTCAGATGGTAGCCCTCACTATCTAGTTGTGAACCGGATATAAGGCTAAGACGCAAATCGGGAACATGCCTCACATTCTGGAGTGTCATTGAGCACCCAACATCTGTCTGAATCGAGATGATGCCCATGCCGATGATCTTAGAGTAACTCTCGTTACCCATCAAGACTCGTCCATAATCACCCCTGGTATAGGTGGTGAAGAACTCCATGTGTGGAGTCACATGATAGGAGGCGACCGTATCAACAACCCACTCCAAATCACTCCATGCATGCAAGCACTGGTCCTAGATGGTGAGAATCACCTCTTCTGCATTGTCATCTGCCACAACTGCAGCTACATTCCCATCTTCATTTTTCCGATTCTTCTTGGCTTCAGCTTGCTCTCTCTTCCAAATCTTGCAATCTCTCTTCCAGTGACCGGGCTTCTGGCAATGGTGACACTTTCCTCTGCCCTTGGACTTCTCTTTGGATTTCTTCCTCTCCTATGACTGCCCTATGCTACTAGATCTTCTCTCCTCTCAACTGTACACACATGTGAAGAGGAGGATGCCTCTCCCGAAGAGCGACGTCTAATCTCCTCATTGAGGAGACTGCCCTTAACCATAGCCATGGTCAACTTGTTATCCTTCGCAGAGTTGCTCACGGTGATTATTAGAGTCTCCCAACTGTCTGGCAATGAACCCAACAAGAGAAGTGCCTGCAACTCATCATCAAGTATCAAAATCATGGAGGTCAACTGATTGATAATGCTTTGGAAGTCATTCAAGTGCTCTGCCACTTTGGTTCCATCCTTGTACTTCAAGTTCACAAGCTTTCTAATCAAGAAAGTCTTGTTTGTTGTGGTCTTTTGATCATAGAGTTCGGACAATTTGTCCCATAACTCCTTTGCATTCGTCTCCTCAGCAACATGATGGAATACAGACATGTCAAGCCACTTCCGAATGGTCCCAATGGCCTTTCGGTTCAACTTTGTCCACTCGCCCGTGGACATATTCTCTGGCTTGGCACTCTCTCCCTCCACGGGATCGTGGAGGTCCTTGCAATACAAGATGTCTTCCATCTTCGCCTTCCAAATCTGCCAGTTGCTTCTTGTGAGCTTAATCATAGTGCCTTCATCTTCTTTGCCCATTTTGCACAACCTATGCTCTGATACCAATACCTAGGGATAGTTAGATACTTGGTGAACAACTATCTATTGTGTGTGGCTTGTACCTTGGTTTTGTGGGCAACAAAATCAGGAAGAACATTGGCTACATTTTTGACCGTAGTGATTGGTTGCCGTCTTGCCCCGTGGTTTTCCTTTGCTCACATTGAGCAAGGGTTTCCATGTAAAAATCCTCGTCTCCCGTGGTTGCTTGTGCTTGATTGTCATTTGTTGCCATTGAGTTCTCATGTGGGGAACATATATTCTTGTTGTACCATCTTTGCTGCAGGACAGTTTTAGAGGATACTCCTGGTTAACCGGTGTGCCATATCCCCAACAAGTGGTATCAGAGCATAGGTTGTGCAAAATGGACAAAGATGATGAATGCACTATGATTAAGCTCACAAGCAACCACAACAAGCAACCACAACAAGCAACCACGGAAGCGAGGATTTTTACGTGGAAACCCTTACTCAATGTGAGCAAGGGAAAAACCACGGGGCAAGACGGCAACCAATGACTACGGTAAAAAATGGAGCCAATGTTCTTCCCGGTTTTGTTGCCCACAAAACCGAGGTACAAGCCACACACAATAGATAGTTGTTCACCAAGTATCTAACTATCCCTAGGTATCCAAAATACCAAATGTGCTCAAATCTAGATAGATGGAGTGACTCCCCTTGTGAGCTCCCAGATGGAGACCCAAAAACGAAGGCTTCGGCTTCTTGAGGTCGTCCGCAACGACCTCCTCGATGCTCCTCTCGAGCTCGGCCAGCACCTCCGCTCTCCAAACCCAAACCGCAACTCCCTAAAGACCCAACTGCTGCTGCCCTCGAGCACGGATGCTCGGCTTCTCTCTCGCTCTCCCGCTCGTGTGGAGGAAGACTGAGAAGATGAGGTTCCCTAAGAACCCTTACTGCTAGTCGCTGGAATGGGGAGGGAGCGGGTCTTCCATTCTTCTCTAGAATGGGGCCGATGCTATCTGGAATTAGAACCCCCGATTGGGGATTTGGTTCTCTGGAATGGGACTCCAAAAGGCTGGAAACATTGCAAGTATACCCCTGCAAAAGGAGCAAATAGTACTACCCATTGGAGCCCAAGTTGGGGCTGGAATTGCAATTAACCCAACACTTCTCACCTAGTCACCAATATCATAGTAGTGGTGTTTGAACAACAACAAAAGGCATTCGTCCATAGGTTTGGTCCACCTCGGCAGTCGCTGCGAGGCCGGCCGACCCTGACCCTCGTGACGAAATCGCATGCTTCACATGCATCGTATATACAAGGTCACATTCGATAGGGTTTGACACTAATAACTAATTCACTCCCTTCCCGAACACCATGTGATCTAGTGAGTGAACCTACTGTTATGCAGCAAAGCGTATGAAGGCTACATAGTGAAATCAATGACATCCACTGCAATTTAGTGAAAGCATGGAGCATAAGAGGAAGCAAGGAGCATAACAATCGATAAAATCAAGTAATACACCTGCAACAACATATATTCAAAACATATGATATAATATCACCTACTTTATGGAAGCTAAAGCGACAACTATTTAAAAAAATGAGAACAATATCAAACCATGTGATAGTACTTCCTGGAAGCTAATACACCTAGAAGATAATACATCTACAACATCATGTATTCAGACAATATGACAAAATATAACCAACTTAATGGCAGCTAAAGCATCTACTGTTTGAGGAAAAAATAGAACTAAAAAATCACAAGAATCATAACAACCAATAATGAACGATAGAAGCTACTTAAAAGTGAACCAATTAAAACACCTGCAACATCTACTCAAACCGTATGACATAATATCACCATCCAAATCAAAAGAATCTCGCACCATTCCAGCTATCGTGAGTGAAAAAACAACATAATCTAAAAAAGATACAATTCAAAGTAACTAATGAGATAATATAAAAAACAATCTCACAAGGAGCATATAATGGAAGCTAAAGAAACAACAATATCTATCACAAACATTCTCATAAGCAACAACAAATATCAAAAACATTCTCATAAGAACCATATAATGAAAGTTAAAGCAGCAGCATTAGCTATTTTCATTAAAATTTCAGAATAATCTCGCACCATTGCAGCTGTTGTGACAAAAATCAGCACAATCTAAAAAATCATAAGGCTCATAGCAGGTAATAAGATAATATCACAAATATTATCATAAGGAGCATAGGAGGCAACAAGAAATGTATGCTATTATGTGAAAGGCAGTAAGTAGCATTGGAGGCAGCAAAAAGCACATAACAACAACAAGGAGCATGCCAGTCTCATATCCATTGTAGCTATTGTATGGAAGCCAAAGCAACAGAAGTTAAGTAGTAGCAACTATTTTTCATTAAAAAATCAGAAGAATCTCGCACCATTGCAACCATTATGAGTGAAAAAATCAGCACAATTTTAAAAATCACAAGGATCATAACATGTAATGAGATAATATCACAAACACTCTCATAAGGAACATATGAATGAGATAATATCACAAACATTCTCATAAGGAGCATAGGAGGCAGCAAGGAATGTATGCTATTATGTGAAAAGCAACAAATAGGATTGGAGGCAGCAAAAAGCACACAACAATAAGGAGCATGACAGTCTTGCATCCATTGCAGGCTTGCAGCTATTGTATGGAAGCCAAAGCAACATAAGTTAAAGAGCCATATAATCGAAGGTAAATCAATAACAACTATTTTTCATTAAAAATCAATCATAAGGATCGTAGAAGGTAATGAGATAATATCACAAACATTCTCATAAGGAGTATGAGGCAACAAGGAATGTATGCTATTGTGTGAAAGGCAACAAGTATTAGAGGCAACAAAAAGTACACAACAACAATAATGAGCATGACAATCTCACATCCATTACAGCTATTGTATGGAAGCCAAGTATGGAAGCCAAAACACCAGAAGCTAAAGAACCATATAATGGAAGCTAGAGTAGTAGCATCATCATCATCTATTTTCATTAAAAAATTAGAAGAACACACCATTGCAGCTATTGTGAGTGAAAAAAATCAGCACAATCTAAAAAATATAAGGATCAAAGCAGCTAATGAGATAATATCACAGACATTATCATAAGAAGCATATAATGGAAGCAAAAGCAACAATAACACCTATCACAAATATTCTCATTGCCAGCAACAACTATTTTTCATTAAAAAATTAGAAGAATCTCACACCGTTGAAACCATTATGAGTGAAAAAAATCAGTACAAACTCAAACCAAAGCACATATTTGATCTGCATATGATCCGAGGATAGGTGGAACTTGTGCACACTATACCTATCCCATCTTATGGAAGGGCAAGAAGATCATGTGCAACGAGCTCACCCCCATTTCAGAATGTAACCACCACTGTGTAAGCATGTAATAAAGGCGAGAGGATACCTTGTGAGAAGTGAGGCACGAGTAGTTACAAAGATGTGGAAACAACAAGCGAAGAGGAAGGTTGCCAGAACAGTGAGATGGTTAGGACCTCCTCTTATTTTCCTTTTATAATGACCTAATGAGTACCTTGAAACCTTAGAACAAGCATCAGACTACATCTCACGCGGAGGCAAGGAGATTCGATGATAAGAAGGCTTGGGGGAGGACAACTTCACATCTAATGTGACCAATCGAGCATGAAATGCTTTGAATCACAACATAGCATGGACATTGCAGGTAAGGGGTTAATGAGGAGTAAGGGCACAAAAAGGCTCAACTCGTGAATCTGATTGTAGCAGAGATTCCAATATAAAAGCACATGTGATGCCTCATTAAGAGGAAGAAGATGAGAGGAGAAGGCCTGGCCATCGGCCAACAATCCCTTCTAGGATGAAAATAGGGAGCCCTAGAAGAACTTCCAACAAGCATAACGACAAGGTTCGAGCCATTGGAAGGTGTATCTCAACTCCGATGACCCATCAGTTAACATGCAAATTGCATGCCCAACGAAGGGGGTAGAGGGGATGGAGAAGGGCGGTTCAAACAAAGATGGCCTTAATGCGTTCGGTTCGGGAATAAGCATGAATAAGGATGTGGAATAAGGAGAATAAGGGTCTATTCTTTGTTCGGCTGGAGGATAGAAATAAAGAGAATAAGGTGAAATAAAGGTAAGGTGAGATACAGATAGGAATAAGAGTGAAATAAGATGGAATAATAAAGAATAGTTGTATCACTGGAAACAATGTCGGGAGGAGAATTGACCCCTTATTCCAGGACATATTCTCCAACCGAACATGGCCTTAGGGAATACATGCCACCTTCCGAAATTGTTTTATTAGGATATTCGTCCGACAATCCACTCGTTGTTTCTGATGTATGGCCAAAGCTCTGGGAATAAATCCTTAAAAGGAGGAATATCGTTGAAAGGATCTTAACAAGAACTTGGTTTTTTCACCCGATCTAAGATGGCTCTAAGGATACTAGAACCGTGGCTGAGAGCTTTCCAAACAATCCAGTCCTATGGTATGAGTCTTCCTGATAAGTATTTTTAGAAAAAAAATCCACTCACAATGTAGATTTTCTTTATTTTCCAGGATACCAACGGTCCCTTTAGAAAGCATGACTTGATTACAACTCTCTTGATCAAGAATATCCCAGCTATCATTTTCCTTTGAGCTGCAAATTTTTTCCATGCCACTTTCCCTTTCTTAGGTACCGACTGGTCAGGGTTTTTTTTTCTCATTCCAAATGAAGATTTCTTCCAATATTGTTGATTTTCTTAATGAGGTATTTTCAGAGTCTGAGAACCAGTTGTTGATGATTCTCCATCGGAGAAAGATGAGTTTCCTAAATTTTTATATTTTATAAGGATTTTATTAATTTCGTAGTGTTTTTATGTGTATTCGTATATTTTATGTTGTTTTTTAGTATATAAAAGTAGGTATAAATATCTTATCTATTTTATCTATTTTCTGATTTTTAATTATCATTTTTTTAATTTATATCTATTTTATTGATTTTTAATATTGGAAAATTTTATCGTAAAAGGTATATACATGTAACAAAGCAATTCGTCTTATATCTTTATCATAGTATAAGATGTTCAATGTTCTAAATGAAAATGTTTTTGTATTCTATAAGTTCTCTTCTGTTTTGGGTAATTTTATGGCTATTTTTATGATTTTATTGTTTTTTGAATTGACTTGAATTGGAAAACAATGTATTATTTACAAAACTATACTATTTTTTAATATAGTAAAAAGTATGTAAAAATGTTTAATTTTATTTTTATGTGTAGAGGATTTTAATAGCTTTAAAATGATATATAGTTAATGAGAAAATGGATCGGATATGGAATGAATATGGTTTCTATATCACTATTCGCTTCATTTATATAAAATACAAATACAGATATTGATATGAGTCGAATACAAATAATGGATGTATGCAGATATCAAATTGATATCAATATTCGAATCCATTTTAAAATGAATGCAGATGCAGATGTCGAAATCTATATAAAATGGATACGGTGGTGGATTGGTTATGAATACATCAATATTTGTCTGCGTCACTAAATTGATACTATGTACAATATTATTTTATTCAGATATAAAATACTCTTTTATTATTAATCTTTTCATTTAATATTAATTTCGTATCAATTATTATATGAACAGTATAATGTTGTATTTAAAAATGTGAAAATACGTGAGATATCTACGTAGCAATATTTGATATCTCCATTTGAAAGATTATAATATTTTTTATTCTTGATGCATATTATTATAAATCCGAACTTACGAAATGAATCATAATAAAGTATGAAGTAATTGTTACAGAGTTCACATCAAATAACCAAAACTAAGTTGTATTGCGTGTGTGCGTGCGAGTGCGAGTGCGCGTGTGCGTGTGTGCGCGCGCGCGAGAGCAAAATGTGGCTGCTTCTTAGGAGGAGCCAATGGGCTGCTCTCACCCCTATTTTCCTCCATTTTTTTTCATTTTTTTGGAAAATAAAAATTTGTATATTCATCACTATATCCCTCTAACATTCTATTAAAATTTCGTTAGAAACACATACTCCTAAGCCCTCCATCCGGAACATGTTGATTACAACCATTCTAAGACCGTTAAAATTACCTTTTCTTGATAGAGGGTCTAGGAGTCTCTGTTTCCGACGAAATTTTAATAAAATGCTAGACGGATATAGTGATGAATATATAAATTTTTATTTTCCAAAAATTAAAAAAATAATATGGAAAAATGGTGGTGGGAGCAACTAATCCCTGTGAGCAGTCACATTTTACTCTATATATATGTTCGAAAGTTTTTCTTCTTCTAATTTTAATCACAGTGCGTCTGCAGGGTTAGATTCCAAATCTAACAACATCTATACATCATTCTATCTCTATATCTTCACTCTCCTGTACAACATCTCCATTATACGTAAAGTTCTTAGATTTTTAATGAAGATCAAAATAAAGAACATGTCAAGGTGGATTAAGTATTTGATTAAAAGAAATTCTGTATAATTATCAATCAATGAAATATAGTTAAAGCTACGATTTCTTAATAATCCAATATGTATTTCATAACATTAAGAGAAAAATGGGTCTGTCCCCTTGAGGGAGCTAACTTGGCTCCACCTATCTTGTTTTCTCAATTTTTTTTATTTTTTATAAGAACTCGTGAAAATTCATCATTATATCCTTATATCATGTCATTCAAGTTTCGTACAAAGTATAGACTTCTGTAGTTTACTTCTAGATAATCATTTTTTAACGGTTACAAAATAGTTGAAATCGACCTCATCTGGATGGAGGCCATAGTAGTCTCTGTTTCACATGAAATTTGAATGACATAATAGAGGGAAATAGTTATGAAAAT
The DNA here is from genome assembly GCA_037367405.1 of Ottelia alismoides. Taxonomy (NCBI): domain Eukaryota; kingdom Viridiplantae; phylum Streptophyta; class Magnoliopsida; order Alismatales; family Hydrocharitaceae; genus Ottelia; species Ottelia alismoides. The sequence goes on along the minus strand of JAZKJV010003642.1, from coordinate 101,862 downwards.
CCACGGAAGTATTTAAAAAAAGGAAAAAATGAGACGGGGGATCCAAATTAACTTTGGGAATCCTTATTTTACCCTAATATTAGTCTATGTATAATTAACCAATCAAGAAGTATCTCGTCATGTGTACAATGAATAACCGTGAAATATGTCTCATAAAAAGATTTCATTGTCAATTATTAATTAGAACTGATAAAGCATAGTTACATTCAGGGTAAATTAAAAAAGATCTCAACTATGTGTTGATTTTCAATTAAAGGTCTTATTTTTCAATGTAATAAAGAGTAGCTAGATTTTCAATTTTAAGGTTTAATGTCGAGATAACAGGGATGCAGAAGTTCACAGAATCATGTATTTGAGACAAAATAGGAGTTTTTATCACTTATCTCTTTCGTAATTTCTGCAATATCAATTATGCCCTCTTTTTTGGAATATCAATTGTACCCCTATCTTCTTATAAAATTCATTATTCTACCCTTCCGTTAAGGTAAATAAGGCATGACTGATAGAGTTGTGAATTTTTGTATGAAGGTAAGGGCACAATTGATGTTGCAAAAAGAGAGGCATAACTGATATTGTATAAACTAAGAAGGGCATACATGATAAAAATGCAAAAAATAATATCGGATTTCTCATTATTACATTAGAAAAATGATGATCTTAATTAATGGATGGATGACTAGACCTCATTTTTATAATTTACCTTAAATATATTGTCATATGTGATTGGTCTAATTTATAAAATAGTTTTTTTATAGGGAAAAGTAAACAGGTCCATACACAGTTAATGCAATCACTAAGACTGTAATTCACATCTTTTCTTTTAATGTTGGATATCATCATCTATTGAGATACATATAATTTTAGTACGGGTTAGCTTAGTGAGTAAAGATGTGAGACAGAGTACCTATCCGAATTATGAATGGGGTTATATTAGAATATAATTATGATACATAGGAATGTGTGTAAAAATATCTTTATTAAACAAAGACTATCTACAAGAGGACATGGACGATATTTGCACATCGGGCAGGCTGTCAAGTCTTCTCCCAAGACCTCCTTAAGTCAGTGCCTCTCAATAGCCCAATTTTCAAGATTTTCCTATTCTGCTCTCAGTTTTCCTTTTATTATTATTTTTGAGTAGTAAATGAAAATATATTATATCTGCACAAAAAGTGGTCACTATGGCGTTACATGTTCAAAGTGTACGAACCGCATAGACTAGCAGATAAGCCTCTGAAATATAAAAGGAAATAAAAAACAAACAAAAGACGACACACCTCGACCCCGGTTAGCTTGTCAGAGAAGACATATCTCAAGAGATAAGTGAGATGCAACGTTCTATATTGTTGGTGCACCACAAGCCAGTCCATCTTTGATTTCGCTCCGTCCAGATCCACCAAACAGTCACAATGAGGGCAATCCCAGTCTCTTTCTGTCAAAGGGATAGTTATCATTGGTACTTTGCATCCAATACAGAGAATTCAACAAAAGAAGATCTGTTGGTGGGCGGGTTAGCTGGAGCGAGTGGCACACTCCAAAACAGACCCAAGAGGCAAAGGGCACTCCCAAAAAATATGATCGACGGACTCTAGGAGAGCCGCACAAAGTTTTTCTTTTATTTTTTAGATGTTAAATACGTGTAATTAGATTGATTCATAGAAATACAAATTTGCGAATTAGGATAGAATAAAGTTATAACATGTAGGACATTAGCTTCCCTTAAATATGTCAAAATTGTTTTCAAAACCAATTCAATTCCAGACATTAATAAACAATAAAATCCAGTAAAAATCCTAAAATCATGAAATATAAAATATTTCATAAATGAAAAATATCTTATGCTACAAAAATGCACCACCTATTATTATGTTTTCAAAGTTATCGCCTCTTTCCATTTTTAAAATTCATTTTTTTGAAATTTGGAAAAAAAACAAAAAAATTACTAAAATAATAGAACATATCTTAAATTTGAAAAAACTTATAGTACATACATCATACTATATACCCTTATTTTCTAATACAAATATATTAAACTTCACATTAAAATCATGAAAAGCATATCTTTCAAAAAAAAACCTAATTAAATAATATTAAAATAAAAATACAAACAATAGCTTCTTTTATTGATATTACAATATACTAATCTTTAGAATTATAATCGTGTAAATCAATTACATTTTATTAGCCCATTAATACCTTATTTTCTATTAATAATGGTATCATTTTCTATAAAATAAATACTAAAAATCAAAATAAAACTTCCAAAAAAATACAATAAAATAATAAAAAAGATAACAAAAACAACAACATTAAGCTTTCTCCCACAATAAGTAGTGTTGCCTACATGGATTATTTGCCACCATTCAGATCTATGTCTTATTCTCGGACATGGAAAAGGATATTCTTACTTGTGGATATGGAAAATGATAGGAAAATATGTCATGTAAGCTAAGTTGTTGCATACATAGCTTGCATTATTATATCCACACATTTTGCTTTCGAATCACTATCTCATGGGAAGCAATAATACTTTTAAGTTTCTTCACACTTTTTTGAAACAAGCTACTTATTAAAAATTTGCACGCTCTTATGTGAAAATAAATTGTTGATTGTACTACATGATCATCTCTATTTTTTTGCAAGGACGCTAGCAACTTCTCATATTTGGATCACTTATTAGACCTCTCACGTCCTATACCGGCAACATGAACACAGCTAATTTTTTTCAAAGCCTACATATTGTAAATAAGCATATGAAATTACATGTATGTCTTCAAAGAGAAGATGTAATTGATTTTGTTGCAATCTCGGATATTTCTTTCAATCTCAACCTGATGCAAGTTTAAAAATTTATTTGCAATATATTATAATTAATATAAACATAGAGTTTTTACCACTTTCTCCTCCTCGGATACTCGATTTTCATCATGTCAATATCTTTAGCTTCCCTTTGATTTTCCTTTTCCTAAGAAAAACTTGATACAATGCTTGAAAATAATGATGGATATTAATTAATTCATGCAAATGGACAATATAGGTATTAAATAAAAGAAAACAAAAAACTTATAACCTCTCATTGTCATCGCTTTCAACCCTTCGACCATCTCCTATTATGCCCTTTGACCATCACCCTCACGTTTCATGCTTCATCCCCCCCATGCATTGTCAATGGATCATTGCCCTCTGTCAGTTTCCTTATTGTTCGCTCACAGCCTCTTCCACCGCCTAGTGATATTGAGTTCCACCCACCATCGACAATCCTTGTGCTCTGTCCATCGTCTACAACCTCAGCCCATCTACCTCCGCTCTTAGCTTCCATCCTTGTCCACTACCTTTCACAAATACTTCCACCCATCCTAGTATTCCATCTACTGCCCATAGCCTCTAATTTGCGTCCATCCTCAACCCATCAATCATGCCCTCCCTGTAACGTCCCGGGCTTAGGTCCCCGGTACGTTATCGAGGAAAACTGGCCCTGACAACTTGTTGGGTTCGGGCCCAAATGGACCCGTTGACAACCACCCAAAATGCTTAAGCCCAAGTTGTCAAATAGTAATCTCCATCACTTATAAATCACATCCACACTTCATTAGTTTTAGGTATGGCACTATGTTTTGGGGTTGAGGTGTTACAACCTCCCCCACTTATATTCGCAACATCCTCGTTGCGACATGACCCATTCACTTATTCTCAGTGACAGTGGCGGCTGCACGCTCCCGGCTTAGTTTCCTTCGGGTAGCCCTTTCCACCATCAGAGGGAACCCGCTCTGATACCATCTTGTCACACCCCGTCCTCCCGAGGACCTTAGGTTACCATTAACACCTCAAATTTAGCATATCACCCTCAGACGGACGGACAAAGCGAGCGTACGATACAGACTTACTTCTAGGCTTGAAAATCCATATGTAGAGTTTTTACCACTTATATCTCAGATCTAAAATCAAGCCTTAGTTTTGAGGTTTTTGTTGCAAAAAAATTGAGAAAAATAGATTTTATGTGCACGGTTTTCATTGTGTCCAGAATCTGTGTGTCTTCCTTTTAATCCAAGTTAGACATGTATTTTGGGATCTTTCTTGGGTTCTCTTAGGTAGAATCATATGTTGATTAATACTCCATTAAGGTAGACTTAAATCCATGGGGTTAAATACGAAATTGCATGTGATTATAACATCTTAAAGATGCTATACATGGACGGTCATACTGAAATTTTCAGATTTGTTGTTGTAAATGTTGGCCAATAACTTGCATGATTTGGGAGTCTTCTTTAAATTCCCTTGAGTAGATTTACTTACTGATTATGACCCCAATAAATTGGTTTATGATTCTTGGTTTTAAATTTGAAAATTTAGGTGATTAGAAATATTTTGGATGTTGACATATGCATGTAACTGAATGTGTCCAGATCTGTCCATGAACTTTAAGTTAGTGTTTTAAGATGCATTTGAGGAGTTTCTTCATGTTTCCTTGAGTGCAATTACAAGTTGGTATCAGAGCAGAGTTAGCCCGATACACGCATTCACATAACTTAATAGCGAGAGTCATCTGATTTCTCATGAAGTCGAATGGGGAAAATTTTTAACATTCATAAGATTTATGTAACTACAAGTCACCAGAACATTTCATTCATATAAGTATCCCAAGAGGAGAAATAGTACAACTGATTATTTCCTAAAGTGTGCTTAACTATGCTATGATCCGATACAGAGAGGATTAGCATGGCACCACGAGTAGCTCATGATCAGCCAGGAGAGATGGTACAGGTACTAGCTGCACTAGCTGATCTGCGACAGAGACAGGATCAGATACTTGCCCAGCAGACTGAGATGGCAGAGCGACAAACTAGGATGGAGCTGAGGATGGAGGAGCTGTCTGACTCCTCATACCACCCGTCCAGGGATGAGTCCGCTAGAGCCGAGCATCTGTTCTCTGAGGAGTTTCCACAGCATTCCGAGGTAGATATTCTGAGGGAGTCAGGATCCGACAAAGCCGAGGTAGGCCAAGGGTCTGCAGCAGGAGTAGGAGTGACAGAGTTTGTTCTTCCTACTGCACCGAGACACCATGACGTCTTCATATCCTACCAGAGAGCGGGAGTACCCAGGTTCCAGGGCACGGGTACGTCTGACGAGGCTGAGCAATGGCTCAAGACGGTGACGAAGGTGTTCAGGATGATACAGGCACCTCCAGAGTCGTGGTTACCCTTTGCAGAATTCTCACTTACTGGGTTTGCAGAGCGCTGGTGGGAGGCTACTGTGTCCGAGATGGGGCGTGTGCCGATTTGGACAGACTTTGAGACTCACTTCAGAGGCCACTTCTTCTCAGGGAAGTGGAAGGAGACACAACGCAGGTTGTTTGCAGATCTGAGACAGGGCATGATGACAACGCGAGAGTACTTCGTGTGCTACACCGAGTTGTCACGCCACACATCTTCTGCAGCTGCTTCTCCAGATGAGAATCTGGAGAAGTTTGTTCGTGGCATGAGGGAGGACGTTTAGGAGAAGTTGGCAGGGCTAAGATTGACCACCATTTCTGAGGTTAGTGATGCAGCAGAGCGGATTGAGGATGTCCACGAGAGACGTTTTGGGAGTACTTTTAGACCGCCACCAGTACCACCGAGGTCGTCTGGACCTATTCGACGGCAGTTCCAGCCACAACGGTCAGCACGACGCTTTCGTCCGACAGGGACTGTTTCTTCTGGCAGTGTTCGCTCGACCCCCACGACTACTTTGGGAGGAGCATTGGCCAGTAGAGGTTTTGAGGCAGCGCGACCATCTGGGTCGCAGAGGTTTGGAGCACAGAGCGCGAGACCCGCAGAGAGTGCCGGTCCATCTTCTACGCCTAGCAGGGCGATCAGGTGCTACCAGTGCCAGCAGATGGGACATGTCAGGTCCCAGTGCCCACAGCTACAGACTCCACCACCTCCACCTCCACCACGTTCGAGAGTTACCGGGAGGAGCTCCCAATAACAGAGGTCAGCAGAGACCAGCTCAGAGCGCAGCAGGATCCAGTGCCGGATCTGCACGACAGGGACAGATTCACGCAGTTACAACTGAGCAGGCACGGTCCGCGGCCACGGTCGTGAAAGGTATGGTTTCAGTTTCGAGCCATCCTTTTCACGTGTTGTTTGATTCTGGTGCTACCCATTCGTTTCTTGCTGTGAGGCTTCTAGCCACATTGGGTAGAGTCGCGGAGGATGTAGATCCTCCATTTCACATCCGAGGGCTAGGCGGACAGTTGTTCGTGATTTCAGAGATAGTTAGAGGGTTACCAGTGTCCATAGGTGGTCACGAAATGACTGCAGACTGCCTTCTACTACAACTTGTTGAGTTCGACATGATTTTGGGCATGGATTGGTTATCTACACATCACGCCTTAGTTGACTGTTACAGGAAGACTGTTGTCTTCAGGATCCCCAGCTTGACAGAGTTCACTTTTGAGGGGACATTGCATGACTCCAGAATGGAGTACATTTCAGTGCTGAGAGCACAACGACTGGTTGATCAGGAATGTGACACTTTTCTGGCCTTTGTTCAGGAGGTTACAGACAAGGAGCGGATGACTCAGGACATTAGAGTTGTGTCAGAGTATCCCAACGTGTTTCCTAAGGAGTTACCAGAACTACCTCCAGTTAGAGAGATCGAGTTCGAGATCTCGTTGCTTCCCGATACGCAACCGATATCTATGGCTCCGTATCGCATGGCACCAGCAGAGCTAAGAGAGCTGAAGGTGCAACTACAGGAGTTGCTTGACTTGGGCTTTGTGAGGCCGAGTACTTCACCTTGGGGCGCTCCTGTACTTTTTGTTCGGAAGAAGGATGGAACCATGCGGTTATGCATTGATTACAAGCAGCTGAACAAGAGGACGATGAAGAACCGTTATCCTCTGCCACGCATTGATGATCTATTTGATCAGCTACAGGGATCTTCGGTGTTCTCTAAGATCGACCTCCGCTCGGGTTACCATCAGTTGAGGATTCGGGAGACAGACATCCCGAAGACAGTCTTTCAAACACGGTATGGCCACTACGAGTTTGTAGTGATGCCATTCGGACTGACGAATGCCCCCGCGACATTCATGCACATGATGAACAGAGTATTCCGTCCTTACTTGGACAAGTTTGTTGTGGTGTTCATAGATGATGTGCTGATTTATTCGAAGAATGAATGCGACCATGAGAACAACTTGAGAGCAGTGCTTGGTACTTTGAGAGAGCATAGACTGTATGCCAAGTTGAGTAAATGTGAGTTTTGGCTACCTCAGGTCTCATTCTTGGGACACGTCATCTCAGGAGCAGGTGTCTCAGTGGACCCTGCGAAAATAGAAGCAGTGATGTCTTGGGAGCAGCCTACGACAGTGACACAGATCCGTAGTTTTCTTGGGTTGGCAGGCTATTACAGATGCTTTGTCAGCAACTTTTCGCGGATCGTACTCCCCTTGACGCGTTTGACGCAGAAGGGAGTACCTTTTGTTTGGGATAGTTCGTGTGAGCAGGCCTTCAGGACACTGAAGGAGAGACTTACTACAGCTCCGATTCTTGCTCTACCGTCAGGTACACAGGGCTACGCGGTTTACACAGACGCGTCAGGTGTTGGTTTAGGAGCAGTGCTGATGCAAAGGGGGCATGTGATTTCCCATGCTTCGAGACAGTTGAGACCGCATGAGCGGAATTACCCCATGCACGACCTTGAGTTGGCGGCAGTGGTCTTCGCTCTGAAGACCTGGCGCCACTACTTGTACGGGGTTAACTTTGAGCTCTTCACAGACCACAAGAGTCAGAAGTACATATTTGATCAGAAGGAGCTGAACATGAGACAACACAGATGGTTAGAGCTGCTGAAGGACTACGATTGCACGATCTCTTACCATCGTGGTAAGGGAAACGTGGTTGCAGACGCCCTCAGCAAGAGAGCACACACGAAGGGTACGATGAATTGGCTATACACTTGGGATTTACTTGCAGCACTGACGGATTGGCATCCGCAGGACAATACGTCTTCTCCCATCTCCGTACCTCCTAGGTACAGCAACCTTTGGGACCGTATAGTGTCAGGTCAGCAGACATACCCATGGATTCACGACAGATACATACAGGCAGTGAAGGATGAGTTTGACGACTTTATTGTCTCAGAGTCGATTCTATGGAAGGCAGGTCGGGTAGTGGTTCCCAACGACGAGCAGCTACGTAGAGATATACTTGACGAGGCGCATTGTTCGCATCTTTCCATTCATCCCGGTAGTACGAAGATGTAACACGATCTTCGCAGACATTTCTGGTGGGATGGGATGAAGAGGGACGTAGCTGGGCATGTCGGCAGGTGTTTGACTTGCCAGATGGTGAAGGCGGAGCACTGACGACCACATGGTTTACTGCAGCCTCTCCCCATTCCTGAGTGGAAGTGGGAGAGCATTTCGATAGACTTTGTTACGGGATTGCCAAGGACACCGGGAGGTCACGATTCCATTTGGGTCATTGTTGATTGGTTGACAAAGTCAACCCATTTTATACCTGTCAGCATGACTTATACACCTTCTCAATTGGCCAGATTGTATATACAACACATTGTGAGGTTACATGGCATACCCCGCGAGGTAGTGTCTGACAGAGACTCGAGGTTCACTTCCCATTACTGGCAGCAGTTCATGTCAGCATTACAGACCGAGTTGAAGATGAGTTCAGCATATCACCCTCAGACGGACGGACAAAGCGAGCGTACGATACAGACCTTGGAGGATCTTTTACGTGCCTGTTCTCTAGAGTGGAAGGGATCCTGGAAGGATCATTTACCTCTTGTTGAGTTCACGTACAACAACAGCCATCATTCGAGCATCGGCATGGCACCATTCGAGGCTCTTTACGTGCGGAGATGCCTTACGCCAATCAGTTGGCGCGAGGTAGGCGATCATGCGTTGTATACCGTGGATCTCTTGGAGGAGACCGCGAGGGTTGTTGACTTGGTGAGGAGGAAGCTCTTGACGGCACAGAGTCGTCAGAAGAGCTATGCAGATCGACGTCGCCGACACTTGGAGTTTCAGGTTGGAGATTTTGTGTTTCTACGTGTATCTCCCATGAAGGGAATACAACGATTTGGAGTTCGTGGCAAGCTGGCGCCACGCTTTGTTGGGCCATTCGAGATACTTTCACGTGTTGGGAAAGTTGCATACAGATTGGCACTTCCCCCACGTTTGGCGGCTATACACGACGTATTCCATGTATCGAACTTGAGGAAGTACGTGCACGATCCTCGGCATATCATCAGCTATGAGAGCCTTGACATAGAGCCAGAGTTGACGTACGAGGAGGAGCCAGTGCAGGTACTTGATTTTGCGGTCAGGAGGCTTCGGAACAAGGATATTCCCTTGGTCAAGATCCTATGGCACCGACAGGGTGTTGAGGAGGCGACATGGGAGATCGAAGCAGCTATGCGCGAGAGATACCAGCGACTCTTCTCAGGTATTTTTGCAGTTTAGTTTATCAGTTCTTTGTTTGGCGAATTATTTCACTTTCTGGGAAAAAAAACCTTCTTTGAGGTTTTTATGGGTTAAAAACCTTTTGAGGTTTTTATGGCAGACCGACAAACCCAACTTAGAAGTGGAGTCTCGAGGACGAGACTCTCTTTGAGGTTTTTATGGTTGTAACATCCTTAAATTCTAATGACTATGTAAACCCAAGGTGATGAACCATTAGTGAGCTTATGTTAAATTTGAGATGTTAAATGTGCCTAAGTAAGATTAGAGACTAAGGTTTGGTAGTCATTTATGGATTTCTATTCATGGGTGGGTTTTGGTTGCAATTAAGAGGAGTGAGTGGGGTTATGTTGCAATTGTTTCACAAGAGAATAACTCCCCATAGGCACCCTTATAATCCCACTTCGTCATCTCCATCTACCCCACTCCAAAAACCCATAACCGACCACTCCTTCTTCTCCACCTTCTCTCCTTGATTTCCCACCCAAATCTCCACCAAATTTGAGTTTTTTCGGCTCAAATTAAAGTTGGGAGGAAGGAGCTTCTTCTCCACCAAGTACATGTTGAATCCAAGGCCAAGCTCAGATCAAAAATCAAGCATTGAAGGCTGATCAAGTGACTGTTCTTCACCTTGTTCTTAAGCTCGGTTGTGAGGTACAAATATACCCCTCTCTTGTTGCCATTAAGTGGATTTAAACCACCTAAAAACCCAGATCTTTGGTTGAGCATTTGTTTTGAATTTTGGTGGTGATAAAATGGTGTTGTGTGGCTTCTTGTGGACGAAATTTGTGGAATTTCCAGATCTGTTCATACTTAATAAATCCGAGCTTTTGGCCTGGTTTGGGGGGCATTCTTGAGCTATTTTATGGGTATTTTATTGTTGTTATATCCTCCATCAATTTGGCTTTAGATCCATGCCTTTAGTTTAGGTTTTAGTGGTGGTTTTGGGGGAGAACTGGCTCCTGTTCATATGGCAGTTCTGTCGAGTTTTCAGAATCTGTGATCTTCTTTGTATTCATGTTATGCATGATTTTTGGGATGATCTTAAGAACCATTTTTGTGGTTTTAGTTGCTGTATGAATGGGGGTTATAAAACCCATGAAATCCATGCTTTTAGTTTAGGTTTTAGTGGTGATTTTGGGGGAAAATGGCTGCTGTTCAAAGACAGCTGTGGCTGAGTTTTTAGTTGTCCTCATGAATGTAAGATCCATTAGCAAGCATAAACTCGTGGTTTTTAGAACCCCAAATCATCGAGTTCTCCTCATACTTGATATGAGTGATTATATAGTAACCTGACCCCTTAGAGGAAATGGATTTTTAGTTGAATAGTTGATGGTTTTGGACTGATGGTTCACTGTGATAAGTTGCCGTACACACATGCACTTTCGTTACTGAATGCTTGTGATTTTAAGTACCCAATAGCCACGGTTTTGTTATCCCTTAAGCATGAATTTATGGTAGATCATGTGGTGTTGGAAGCCATGAGTATGCATGAGAATCTGAGAGGGTTTTGGGGCCTTAAACTGCTGTGTATCTGCTGCTATGTTCATACAGTACACATGAAACTTATAGGCTGAATATATGCATGTTTGGAATATGTAATGCCCTCATAATGAACTTCTTATTGTTGAACTTTAAAGATTATATGTTGCTTGAATTGATGAAGGTGAATTCCATGAAGTTGGGTGAGAAATTGAAAGGAATAAGATGCCTTAAATGGCTATGTGTGTTGCTGTGCATATAACAGTGCACACGCATTTTTACTACTGTTGTGTGATGAATTTTGAAAAGGTAGAGTCCCTCTCAAGACCCATCTTAGAGTTGTGCCTTAGTCCTTTATTGATACTTAGGAAGGTGGGCTCGAATTCCATGATATTGATTAATAAATTGGGGACAAACTTGATATAAACTTTGCTAATTGTGTGGTACTTTCATAGTTCCATGTGACTGAATGTGTGTTGAATTGGGAATGTTAATAATAAAGAGACCAAGTGTTGGGTTTTGTGAGCTATAAACCGATATATATATATATATGTGGGATCACACATGAAAATAAGACTTTATGGAACTTGTATTTTTGGCATGATTGGCTCATATTGTGGGCTGTAGTATTGACTTAAGAAGAGTTCAGTAATACATGTAGTAGACCACAAGTAATGCAAAACGTCATGTGGTGTGTGCACTTTAATGAGTACCTGTGAGTTAGACCATATTTGTTTTTGGTGTCCCTATGTATAAGACTTGTCATCTGACTCTAAATAAGATAAGGAGTTTAACTCCTCCAATCTATGAATTGATTTCCTGTTGCCTTAAGGTCTTTCTCTAGTTTGTAGCCAGATATTTAGGTTTATTTACGAATCTTGCGGGACCTATGAAAGGAAGAAGTTTCCTGATCTGGTAGCCAAGATCCTAGGATAAGATGTTCATCAATGGGAGATGAGAGAGACTAATAGCAGGTCTGTATCTCTGACCTTGGATCAATTGAGGTTCTTATAGAACAAGTTCGGTCTAGGACCGATAACTTGTAGATGTGAAACAAATCAGAGAAACCATAGTCACTTAGGGTGCGTTAGTTGGCGGGCTAAGGCGGGTTAAACTGGTAGAGGGTAACCCGTTTTTTTGTTTTGGTGTTTGGATAGAGGGTTAAACTGGGGGTAGGTTAGAAGTGGGTTTGGGGTGATATTATTGTATTGGAATTTGAAAAAGTGAGTAGTTATTGTGATGTGATTGTATTGAAGTTTGGAAAAGTGAGTAGAAGTGGAGTAGTTTATAATTTTTATATGATATGATGGTATAATATATTAATTTTTGGTAGGATTAATGATGTAAAATTGATTTATTTAATTTTTTAAAAAGGAATAAAGTGGGGCCCACGAGGAGAGAGGGAGATGTGGGTTAAGGGGGGTAAACCCCCCTAACCCGCTGGTAAACCGGCTGCCGAACGAGGCCTTAGGGTGAAACATGGCAATAAATGAAATGGTGATGTCACATGTGACCAGTCGTGGAGATTCATACTCCGACTGTGCGAGGGCGCGGTGACCCTCACCTGAGCAGGAGATGAGGTCGCTCAAGCTTGGGTAGCGGACACTGAGAGCATGGGTCTAGGATCCCAGTCTTTTTCACGTGTTTTCTTCGAGCCGGCTCGGTTTTTACGCTTCGTTGGGATCGACGAGTTGTCTAGACCATTCCGCTGGCCTGTTGGTTTTTCTTTGAGATCCTAGGTTGGGGGTTCTCTGCAGTTAGTTACGAACTCGTCTGGTTTTTACTTAGCTTTTCTCCTTCGGGAGTTGAGCAGCGAGAGAGGAAGTCGGGTCCGGCAGGCTTACCTCTTCTCTTTCCTGCCTCCAGTGGCGTAGTAGTAGTACTACCACTGCCTTTCCCTTGGACCACACTTCCACTGGGATTAGCGAGAGCAGACGAATCCCTTCGGGGGTTTCCTCACCGCTATAATTATTACTCTTCCATCGGGTTGTGCTCTGGTGATGGGATCGTGATTAATAGACTTGTGACATTTCACCAATTGCCCTGTTAGGATGAAGTTTCATCAGTAGACATTGATGTCCCATTTGTACCTTTCCGCCATGTCGTGCACTGGTGATGGGGTAGTGGGTAACAGACACTAAACACTTCATCAATACCTTTCCGCCAGGTTTATGACCTTGTGACGGGGTACGAGATATGTGATCTTTAAATTCTTCCGCTACGAGACTAATGACGACAGTACCGTTAGTCGAGACTAACGAGGTGTGAATGTTGAGAGAGAGTTGTGAGTACACGTACACCTTCGGGAGCGAGCTATCATATGTGTCGACCGAGGATCAATGTGAGTTGAGAGAACAAGCTAGAAGGAGTGTTGGGAACTTAGTTAGGATGCAGGACACCATCGCATGCCTACGGAGGCACCCCAACCCTGAGGCGTACACCATACCTCAGAGTCATAGTGTGAGGTTCAACCTGGACTTTGAAGTCCTACCCGGATATCGAGGTCCTAACCGGACCAAGACCACAGACTTACTTCTAGGCTTGAGTTGTAGTTGGGTTAGTTCCATTGATCGAGGGAGACACGGTGTGGTAGTGAGCGAGTGTATTCTTGATAGACTTCAGAAAGCAAGTAAATAATTTAAAAGAATCAATTAACCCACTTTTACTTGCTAGCTTCTTTTGTACACTACAGTTACCTTACGGTTTTCTAGTTGTTCTAGTCTGTTCTTACTACTTTTCTTAGTAGAACTGTGTAGAATTTGTACTTGACAACTTTGTGACAGATACTTGTTTGTCCCTTTTTTTACTTGTGGCAGGCAAGGGCCCAGCGACCGAGTAGCCGACGTGGTTTTGGGCTGCTGTTGTTTCTTTGGGTGTTACACTTTCAGAGCAGGTATATCCTTTTGGAGTTCATTAGACAGTTGTTAGTTGTGTTCTCTTTTGTAGCCTGATCTTTGGGATATTTACATGTATTTTGAATGTTGTGGAACTTCAGCATGTTATATGAATGAAATGAAAATGAATGGATATCCTTTTTGTTCAGTTCTGGTGTACTACTACTTCCGCTTTTAGTTTTTCTTGTGGTTGCTTGCATAGCCAGATTTAAATATTGTGAATGTCATGTTTAAAAAGCGAAAAATTTCCTCAGGTTTCCGTAACAACAGATTAACTCTAAGTTGATTAAGTAGGCGAATGACGTGTTTGACGGGTAACCTAAGGTCCTCGGGAGGACGGGGTGTGACAAGTTGAACTCATTTTCAACTCGGTCTGTAATGCTGACATGAACTGTTGCCAGTAATGGGAATTGAACCTCGAGTCTCTATTAGACACTACCTCGCGGGGTATGCCATGTAACCTCACAATGTGCTGTATATACAATCTGGCCAACTGAGAAGGTGTATAAGTCATGCTGACATGTATAAAATGGGCTGACTTCGTCAACCTATCAACAATGACCCAAATGGAATCGTGGCCTCCCGGTGTCCTTGGCAATCCCGTAACAAAGTCCATCGAAATGCTCTCCCATTTCCACTCAGGAATGGGGAGAGGCTGCAGTAAACCAGGTGGTCCTCTGTGCTCCGCCTTCACCATCTGGCAAGTCAAACACCTGCTGACATGCCCAGCTACGCCCCTCTTCATCCCATCCCACCAGAAATGTCTGCGAAGATCGTGGTACATCTTCGTACTACCGGGATGAATGAAAAGATGCGAACAATGCGCCTCGTCAAGTATATCTCTACGTAGCTGCTCGTCGTTGGGAACCACTACCCGACCTGCCTTCCACAGAATCGACTCTGAGACAACAAAATCGTCAAACTCATCCTTCATTGCCCGCATGTATCTGTCGTGAATCCACGGGTCTGTCTGCTGACCTGACACTATACGATCCCAAAGGCTGCTGTACCTAGGAGGTACGGAGATGGGAGAAGACGTACTGTCCTGCGGATGCCAATCCATCAGTGCTGCAAGTAAATCCCAAGTGTATAGCCAATTCATCGTACCCTTCGTGTGCGCTCTCCTGCTGAGGGCATCTGCAACCACGTTTCCCTTACCAGGATGGTAAGAGATCGTGCAATCGTAGTCCTTCAACAGCTCTAACCATCTGCGCTGTCTCATGTTCAGCTCCTTCTGATCAAATATGTACTTCAGACTCCTGTGGTCTGTGAAGAGCTCAAAGTTAACCCCGTACAAGTAGTGGCGCCATGTCTTCAGAGCGAAGACCACTGCCGCCAACTCAAGGTCGTGCGTGGGGTAATTCCGCTCATGCGGTCTCAACTGTCTCGAAGCATAGGCAATCACATATCCCCTTTCCATCAGCACTGCTCCCAAACCATCACCTGACGCGTCAGTGTAAACCGCGTAGTCCTGTGTACCTGACGGTAGAGCAAGAATCGGAGCTGTAGTAAGTCTCTCCTTCAGTGTCCTGAAGGCCTGCTCGCACGAACTATCCCAAACAAAAGGTACTCCCTTCCGCGTCAAATGCGTCAAGGGGAGTACGATCCGTGAAAAGTTGCTGGCAAAGCGTCTGTAATAGCCTGCCAATCCAAGAAAACTACGGATCTGTGTCATTGTCTTAGGCTGCTCCCAAGACATCACTGCTTCTATTTTCGCGGGGTCCACTGAGACACCTGCTCCTGAGATGACGTGTCCCAAGAATGAGACCAGAGGTATCCAAAACTCACATTTACTCAACTTGGCATACAGTCTATGCTCTCTCAAAGTACCAAGCACTGCTCTCAAGTTGTTCTCATGGTCCCATTCATTCTTCGAATATATCAGCACATCATCTATGAACACCACAACAAACTTGTCCAAGTAAGGACAGAATACTCTGTTCATCATGTCCATGAATGCCGCGGGGGCATTCGTCAGTCCGAATGGCATCACTACAAACTCGTAGTGGCCATACCGTGTTCGAAAGGCTGTCTTCGGAATGTCTGTCTCCC
This sequence comes from Ottelia alismoides, assembly GCA_037367405.1. Classification (NCBI taxonomy): domain Eukaryota; kingdom Viridiplantae; phylum Streptophyta; class Magnoliopsida; order Alismatales; family Hydrocharitaceae; genus Ottelia; species Ottelia alismoides. The sequence goes on along the minus strand of JAZKJV010003642.1, from coordinate 85,971 downwards.
GAATCCTCAACTAATGGTAACCCGAGCGGAGGTCGATCTTTGAGGACACCGAAGATCCCTGTAGCTGATCAAATAGATCATCAATGCGTGGCAGAGGATAACGGTTCTTCACCGTCCTCTTGTTCAGCTGCCTGTAGTCAATGCACAACCGCATGGTTCCATCCTTCTTCCGAACAAAAGTACAGGAGCGCCCCAAGGTGAAGTACTCGGCCTCACAAAGCCCAAGTCAAGCAACTCCTGTAGTTGCACCTTCAGCTCTCTCAGCTCTGCGGGTGCCATGCGATACGGAGCCATAGATATCGGTTGCGTATCAGGAAGCAACGAGATCTCGAACTCGATCTCTCTAACTGGAGGTAGTCCTGGTAACTCCTTAGGAAACACGTCGGGATACTCTGACACAACTCTAATGTCCCGAGTCATCCGCTCCCTGTCTGTAACCTCCTGAACAAAGGCCAGAAAAGTGTCACATCCCTGATCAACCAGTCGCTGTGCTCTCAGCACTGAAATGTACTCCATTCTGGAGTCCTGCAATGTCCCCTCAAAAGTGAACTCTGTCAATCCAGGGATCCTGAAGACAACAGTCTTCCTGTAACAGTTGATTAAGGCGTGATGTGTAGACAACCAATCCATGCCCAAAATCATGTCGAACTCAACAAGCTGTAGTAGAAGGCAGTCCGCAGTCATTTCGTGACCACCTATGGACACTGGTAACCCTCTAACTATCTCTGAAATCACGAACAACTGTCCACCTGGACCTCGGATGTGAAATGGAGGATCTACATCCTCCGCGACTCTACCCAATGTGGCTAGAAGCCTCACAGCAAGAAACGAATGGGTAGCACCAGAATCAAACAACACGTGAAAAGGATGGCTCGAAACTGAAACCATACCTTTCATGACCGTGGTCGCGGACCGTGCCTGCTCAGTTGTAACTGCGTGAATCTGTCCTTGTCGTGCAGATCCGGCATTAGATCCTGCTGCGCTCTGAGCTGGTCTCTGCTGACCTCTGTACTGGGAGCTCCTCCCGGTAACTCTCGAACGTGGTGGAGGTGGAGGTGGTGGAGTCTGTAGCTGTGGGCACTGGGACCTGACATGTCCCATCTGCTGGCACTGGTAGCACCTGATCGCCCTGCTCGGCGTAGAAGATGGACCGGCACTCTCTACGGGTCTCGCGCTCTGTGCTCCAAACCTCTGCGACCCAGATGGTCGCGCTGCCTCAAAACCTCTACTGTCCAGTGCTCCTCCCAAAGTAGTCGTGGGGGTCGAGCGAACACTGCCAGAAGAAACCGTCCCTGTCGGACGAAAGCGTCGTGCTGACCGCTGTGGCTGGAACTGCTGTCGAATAGGTCCAGACGACCTCGGTGATACTGGTGGCGGTCTAAAAGTACTCCCAAAACGTCTCTCGCGGACGTCCTCAATCCGCTCTGCAGCATCAGTAACCTCAGCAATGGTGGTCAATCTCAGCCCTACCAACTTCTCCTGAACGTCCTCCCTCATGCCACGAACAAACTTCTCCAGATTCTCATCTGGAAAAGCAGCTGCAGAAGATGTGTGGCGTGACAACTCGGTGTAGCGCACGAAGTACTCTCGCGCTGTCATCCTGCCCTGTCTCAGCTCTGCAAACAACCTGCGCTGTGTCTCCTTCCACTTCCCTGAGAAGAAGTGGCCTCTGAAGTGTGTCTCAAAGTCTGTCCAAGTCGGCACACGCCCCATCTCGGACACAGTAGCCTCCCACCAGCGCTCTGCAAACCCAGTAAGTGAGAATTCTGCAAAGGGTAACCACGACTTTGGAGGTGCCTGTATCATCCTGAACACCTTCGTCACCGTCTTGAGCCATTGCTCAGCCTCGTCAGATGTACTCGTGCCCTGGAACCTGGGTACTCCCGCTCTCTGGTAGGATGTGAAGACGTCATGGTGTCTCGGTGCCGTAGGAAGAACAACCTCTGTCACTCCTACTCCTGCTGCAGACCCTTGGCCTACCTCAGCTCTGTCGGATCCTGACTCCCTCAGAATATCTGCCTCGGAATGCTGGGGAAACTCCTCAGAGAACAGATGCTCGGCTCTAGCGGACTCATCCCTGGACGGATGGTATGAGGAGTCAGACAGCTCCTCCATCCTCAGCTCCATCCCAGTCTGTCGCTTTGCCATCTCAGTCTGCTGGGCAAGTATCTGATCCTGTCTCTATCGCAGATCAACTAGTGCAGCTAGTACCTGTGCCATCTCTCCTGGCTGATCATGAGCTACTCGTGGTGCCATGCTAATCCTCCTTGTATCGAATCATAGCATAGTTAAGCACACTTTAGAAAATAATCAGTTGTACTATTTCTCCTCTTGGGATACTTATATGAATGAAATGTTCTGGTGACTTGTAGTTACATAAATCTTATGAATGTCAAAAATTTTCCCCATTCGGCTTCATGAGAAATCAGATGACTCTTGCTATTATGTGAATGCGTGTATCGGGGTAACTCTGCTCTGATACCATTTGTAACGTCCCGGGCTTAGGTCCCCAGTATGTTATCGAGGAGAACTGGCCCTGACAACTTGTTGGGTTCGGGGCCAAATGGACCCGTTGACAACCACCCAAAATGCTTAAGCCCAAGTTGTCAAATAGTATTCTCCATCACTTATAAATCACACCCACACTTCATGAGTTTTAGGTATGGCACTATGTTTTGGGGTTGGGGTGTTACACTCCCCCAACCACCCTCGCCCTCCGATCTTTACACCTGCCATGACTTACTAACATCGTCCATCTCTCCCTACTATCACAAGCCATCCATTATCCATCGTCATCGAGATCTACCATTGCTTATCACCGTCAACGGCATACCGTTTGATCACCATCATTCACCTTTCGCGTCCACCATTTCCTTCGACCTCTGCCATCGCCAGCGTCGCGACTAGAACCACTACCATCGCTACTAGGGAGCCACCGTCAAGGCCACCAAGACTCACCATTGCTGACAATATGTTGAGAAATCAAGTGATGGTTTGTGAGATATGGGAGAGGAGAGATTGGTGGTGTTTGAGAGTTCGCTTTTATATGTTAGTTTATTGTTTTGGCCAAATGAGAGGGGGAGAAGGGTGGTGGAATTCGTGAGGTGGGAGGGGGGAGATCCTATGTGAAATTTGTATGGAAGCTCTTCTAAAGTTAAGATTACATGCATGTAGGATTGTCGTAAAATTATCAAGTTCAATATTTGTTCATATTCGACTCAGTAGAAGTATGATCCAGATTTGGTTAAAAAATAAATGAACCGAATCTGAACACAAGTTTAGGCTCATCTAGATAAACAAATCGAACCTAAAAATTGTAGGTTCATTCAGGTTGATTCGTTTAAAATTTGAGATTCATACATACATACATACATACATAATATATATATATATATATATATATATATATATGGGTAAAATGGGGCTGCCCCCTGGGAGTAGCCAACTTGGCTACTTCCACCCCTATTTTCCCCTCATTTTTTATTTCTTTGAAAAATAAAAATTTGTATATTCATCACTATATCCCTCTAACATTCTATTAAAATTTCGTCAGAAACAGAGACTCCTAGACCCTCCATCCATACATCATTTTTTAACGGTCGCAGGATTTTTTAAATCGACCATGTTTGGATGGAGGCCGTAGGAGTCTCTTTTTCTGACGAAATTTTAATAGAATTTTAGAGGGATATAATGATGAATTTACAAATTTTTATTTTCTAAAGAAATAAAAAATGAGGGAAAATAGGAGTGGGAGTAGCCAAGTTGGCTACTCCCAGGGGGCAGCCCCATTTAACCCTATATATATATATATAGGGTCATATGTGGCTGCCCCCTAGGGGCAGCCAACATGGCTGCCCCCGCCTTATTTGGGCAATTTTTTTATTTTTTTGAAAAATAACACCATGTACATTCATCCCTATATCCCTCCTATATACCATTCGAATTTCGTCAGAAACAGAGACTCCTACGGCCTCCATCCGGACAGTAATTTTTTAACGGTAACATGATTTTTTTAAATCGATACAATCGAGATGGAGGCCGTAGGAGTCTCTGTTTCTGACGAAATTCGAATGGCATATAGGAGGGATATATGGATGAATATACATGGTTTTATTTTTCAAAAAAAATAAAAAAACGCCGAAAAATGGGGCGGGGGCAGACCCATTTTTTCCATATATATATATATATATATATGGAGTTGATGGGGCTGCCCCGCCCTATTTTTTGGCAATTTATTTTATTTTTTTTAAAATATCGAATGTATATTCATCCCTATATCCCTCCTATATGCCATTCGAATTTCGTCAGAAACAGAGACTCCTACGGCCTCCATCCAGACAGAGTTGATTTAAAAAATCCTGCGATCGTTAAAAAAATGACATATGGATGGAGGTCATAGGAGTCTCTGTTGCTGACGAAATTCGAACGGCATATAGGAGGGGTATAGGGATGAATATACATGGTTTTATTTTTCCAAAAATATAAAAAAATTTACCAAAAATTGGGGTGGGACAGTGATGAAGCCACATTTCATCATCTTTATTCTATCATTTTAGCATCAAAAACCCTTGCAAATGCGTGTAAATAGCATTAAATCCATCATCTTAGCATTCATGCATGTGCATCTAAATAGTGTACAAAATACTGTAATTAAAGCCAAAATTATAGAATAAATAAAAGAAAAGAAAAAGAATAAAATATTGTAAATATTTTATGACCCAAAACCCCAAGATCTAGATATCTTGATGAATAGGTCGACAAGGAATAAAGTAGGCGGAGATAAGGGTCGAAATACAATATAAATACCTTTTATTCAATTCATTCTTTATTCATTTTGGGACCTATTTTTGGTTCCACTCTTTATACCTCAAATAAATAAACTTTGTACATGAAATTTATATATAATTTAATAAAGAAAAATACAAAATTGATTTCACTGAAAAATAATGTACTGATAAAAAGTTATGGTTTGAATAAGATTCTAAAACTCCAACTTCCCAGACATGTCTCTTGCAAATAAAAACTTGAAATGTACCAAACTCACCTTTAATTGTATATAGCGTAAAATAATCTATTTAATGGTGGTGGTTTCGTATTTTTCCGAGTCACGGTTTGAAAGTTGAGTTTTGGACCCTTGTAGTATACTTGTACAGATTAAAATATTCATTTTATTATTTATTCATCATTTTTATAATTTTATATTTCTATAATTTTGTAAATATTATTTATAATATATGTGTACATTAAAATCAGAATAAAAATACAAAAGAAACATAAATAAAAATACTTATATATATCATATACATAGGTATACTACATATAATTATACCTATATAAAATATACTTCCATTTTATTAAATATACAAAACACATCAGAAAAATAAAATAAAAATATATTTAAGTATATAAAAGTATTTTATAATTTTATAAAATAATAAACAAAATTAAATAAATTAAACATACAAAATAAAAATGGAATACTTAAATATATAGATAAAGATACCTATAAAGGGTATAAAAGGAAAACTGTAATTATTAATCTTGAAAAAAATAAATAAAAATCATAATAAAATAATTTATAAAATAATAAACATTTTTTTTATTTTGTAACCATAATTTCTTCCGCTACCCCCCTCGTCGGAGCTCGCTTCGGCGAGTCCCTACTCACGCCATTCATCACTCAACTTGCCTATGCTCGCCCTGGAACCATCCTCTTTCATTGTGCGCTTTCATTTTCAGTTCCCAGGTGCGGAAGGACCCCGGTTGGGGTCGTTTTTGATGAGAGCCGAACCTCCTGGAGCTCTTCCCCATCTTCATTGCCGTGGTGGTGCTCCGGCGGACCAACCGCCATTTTGAAGCCTCCAGTCGCTAGGGAAGGCGTCCAGGATCCTTCTGGGCATTTTGGAGGAGTCCCGAACGCCTGGGGGAAGTGGTAGTCGTCGGAGGAAGCTCAACCACCCGTTGTTCTTTCCCGGCTCTTGCTGCGCTCCTCTGGACCGTCGATCTCCCTTGTTCTTGAAGAGCTACAGTAACCGTCAGATCGCCTTGGGCGTGGGTATTTTGCGTAAACCTCCCTCGCCACTTTTGTAATGTTTTATTAGTACTAAAATATTCATTGGCTGTTTTAAACTTTTGTAAAATTTGCAAGTTGCCCCCTGGATTTCTGTCTAATTACATATATGGCCTTGTAGTAGTGTAGTTTCTTGTTGTTGTCACTATTTATTTCATACGTCTATAAAATTCGAAAAATCCCCCAAAAATAGAGTTAAGCTCCTGTTGCATCATATTATCACGGCATATTTTTGTTTTGCATATTTATCGTATTTTAATATTTATAAAAATTCAAAAACATGCATTTTAGCTACTGTTTGCATTAGAAAATACTAAAAAAATATTAAAACACCTTGAAAAATTCCAAAAAAATTACCTATTGTGTATTTTAGTATATTCTAGTGTCAATCCAAAAATCACTAAAAATTTCAAAAAAACCTTAAAAATTAGAAAATACCTAAAAAACTTCAAAAAGAAACTAGAAAATCATAGAAAACTTCAAAAAAATATAAACTCAGGTTCTGTAGTTTCTCTATTTTATTCTCTTTTATTAAAATTAATTCGTGAAAATTCTGATACTGTTTGGTATTTTTTATTCCCATTTTAGTTTCGGCCAGCATTGCTATTCACTGTTTTCTTGTATTTTATCTTTTAAAAATACCAAAAAGATTCTGAAAAATTCCCAAAAGTCACAAAAATAGTAGAAAACTATACAAAAGGGCAAAAAGATTTTATCTCTGAATTTTTGACCATTTTTACTTATTTTTATAAATCCCTTATGTCCTCATTTCTTATATTGTATATATTCCAATATTGAGAAAGAAAATTAAAAAAAATATAAAATATAAAAAGAAAATATAAAATCATAAAATTAAAATAAAAATACAAAATTAAAAATTAAAAATAAAAAAATTTTTAAAATTAAAACCCACAGAAACATTGGCATAGTGTAGACAATTAATCACATTCACGCACACACACACTTGCTTGATCTATCCTGCCTTGCTCCCTGTGATCGACCTCTACATACTTACACCTATACACCTTGTTTGTAGAGTTAAAAATAAATTTGACTCCACATTAGTTTTCATTGCTTGATTTATTATTGTGGGTTCATTGTTGATTAATTAGAGATTAGTGAGTGGTCGCCACAACGACTCTTGTCTCCGCCTTGTGTGAGATACTTAGACCCTTGCCAATCCATGATTATCAGGCAGCCATGTTGGCTACCCCTAGGGGGCAGCCCCATTTTTCCTTATATTTACAAATCCTTATCCGAGATATATAAATGGACCATATTTCGGGGTAAGTGGATTTTTTCTCGAGATAAGTGGATTTTATCTGGAGATAAGTGGACATTTATAGGATATATAGACTTTATCTTGGTATAAACTATCTCAAAATAAATAGTCACATCGTGGTTACAAAATCAACTATATTTGTATTAGTACTTTTCCGTCTTTATCCTATCTTATTCCTTATCCTCCATCTTAAGAAATGTAAAAATATATTACAGTTATATTTTCGAAAAAGAATCCTTATTAATATATTTTTCAAAAGATGAAGAGAAGTTAAATAAAGAAAAAATCGAATGAATATTTATTCTAATTATATATATGTGTATATGTATGCATATACTTTCTTTTCTTTTCACTCACCCTTATCAGAAAGTTCTCAAGTTCGCTTAGATTTAATTTGATTTAATAGAAGTTCGATCCATATTCGGTTCGAAAATAAATAAAACAAACCTAAACACAAGTTTAAGTTCAATTAAATAAAGAACCAAACTCAAAAATTTCTGGTTCGCTCTCCTTTCAGACCCCTACATACACTCATGTCCCCACACATCCTTTCTAACTAATACCAAATTTTGTTCCGAAAAAAAACTGATTGTAGGCAAATGTCTTCATGGTGTCCAATCAAGCCAATGTTTTCGATTAGTTGGGTGGATATTCATTATTTATACCCATTTTAAATTTTAAAACTTTTAGAATTAGATTCAATGATTAACTCTGGACAATAATTGCTGACGTCCACCAACAACAATGAGGAGAAGATAATGAAAATTTAAATGATTCGAAATAATGTTTGGAAATTGAGTGGTTCCCTTAACCTGTTCTGCAAAAGATGATTGGCAGCGGAATGCTCTCCACACGGAAACCAAACACAATAATCGTGGTACAATAATCAAGCAACCACAAAGAGACGAGAAATTTTACGTGGGAAAACACTCCTCGATGTGAGAGAGAGAAAGAATCCACGGGAGATAATGACCCGCAACAAAATCCACTAGGTCGGAAAATGAGAGGGCACAATGTCTTCTAAGTTTTATTGCCCAACAAAATCGAGGCTAGTTACAAAAATAAAATCAGATAACTGTCATCTTACTACTTGGAGAACACGATATCGATGCTTCTCCTCCTCAGGAGCTGTCCCTCCTCAAGAACAAACCTCCTTGACGGTTGTTCCTCGTGCCTCTGATGCAGACGCTCCTTACAGATGCGGCTTCTCTTCACGCCCCTACGAGCTACTCTTCGCGTCTTGTGTGGGTTGCTCCTCACGCCTTGCGTGGACTGCTTCTCTCCTTGCTTGGAGAGAGAGAGAACTAAGAGAGAGGATGCTTGTTGTTAGGATGATCCACAATGCCATGCATGGGGCCTTATTTATACTACTCTTGCCTCCTCCTCCTCCTCCTCCTCCTCCTCCTCTCTCTCTCTCTCTCTTCCCTCCTAGCCCTATTTGGAATTGGACCCCAAGAGGATAATTGTCTAACAACCCCCTCCAATTTTGGGACTGGATAATAACCAACAACCTCCCCCTTCGATCCCAATGGGGAGGTGTGATGAATCCACATTTCATCATCTTTATTCTATCATTTTGGCCTCAAAAACCCTGACAAATGCGTGTATATACCATTAATTCCAACATCTTAACATCCATGCATGTACATATAACTAGTGTGCAAAATACTATTTTTAAAGCCAAATTATAGAATAAATAAAAGAAAAGAAAAAGAATAAAATATTGTAAATATTTTATGACCCGAAATCCCGAGACCTAGGCATCTAGATGAATTGGTCGACAAGGAATAAAGTAGGGGGAGATAAGGGCCAGAATACAATAAAAATACCTATTCATTTTATTCATTCTTTATACATTTTGGGACCTATTTTTGGTTCCATTTTTTATACATAAAATAAAGAAACCTTGTACATGAAAGTTGTAGATAATTAAATAAAGAAAAATACAAAATTGATTTCACACAAAAATAATGCACAGATGAAAAGTTATGATCTGACTAAAATGCCAAAACCCTAACTTCCCAGACCTGTATCTCCCTAATAAAAACTCCAAATGCATCAAAATCACATTTAATTGTATATAATTTAAAATATTCTATTTTATGGCAGTGATTTCGCATTTGGCGGAGCCACGGTTTGAAAGTTGAGTTTTGGAACCCTATTATATACTTGTACAGATTAAAATAATCATTTTATGTATTATTCTTTATTTTCATAATTTTTATTTTTAATTTTGTAAATATTATTTATAATTTATGTGTACATTAAAATAAGAATAAAAACTTCACTAGAATACAAAAATATATTTGTATAGCATACCTAGGTATAAGACCTATACACATACCTATATAATTCACACTTATATTTTATTAAGTGTACAAAATACTTCAAAAAAATAAAAATATTTTTGAGTATATACAAATATTCTATAAATTTATAAAATAATAAAAAAATAAATAAAATTAAATACAAAATAAAAAATATTAAAATACATAAATATACATACCTATATAGGCCTAAAATGGTAACTTGCAATTATAAACCTCATAAAAATAATTAAAAATCATATTAAAATACCTTAGAAAATAACAAATATTTTTTATTTTATAACCTAAAAATAATAAAATCATTTTATATTTTTAAATGAATTAATAAAATGTTTTCCAGGGATTTTTCCTGGTTGGTCCACGTAGACCAACCAGGTGACAGTCCAAGTTGACCTTGGTCAACTGGCTGTCCTCCCCATGTGATCCTGCAAGAGTCTCGTTTGACCTCGATTTCAAGGATTTTTCGAGGCTTTCCCTTTCATCATTTCATGAAACTTCCTTCTGTATTGTTTCGCCCCATGCATCTGTGAATCACGCCCTAGGCTTTCCTAGGACCGAAGAGCGGCGATTCGAGCCATCTCTCTCGATCTTTGGAGCGTCAGAGCACAATGTCAACCCTTCATAATCGACCCTCCAACTTTCGAGCCTTTTTGAACCCCTCTTGCACAAGCTCCGCTCCCCTTTTTGTGCCTAATCGACAGAGGAAGGTGACATCTTCTTTCGACGAGCTCCGGGTGGGTCGAGCGAGCACCGAGGCGGCTCCAATCACCTCCGCCTTTCGCCGGTGTCGAGGTACTACCCTCTGGTTCCGACCATAGAGGTAGCCACCTTCTTTCCTTTATTTTCTTCGCATTTTACTCATCTTAGCCGTGGATCATTTCCCCCTAAAAACCTTCGAGTACCAACCATCGATTCGCCCACACGTACCCCTCGCCGAAGTGCTCCTCCGGCCACCACCGTGCGCTACCATCTCTCGCTTTGTCTCCACCTCCGCGGGGTCCAAGCATTTTGCCCTGGACCCTCTCACCCCTTTTTGGCAGGTCAAAGAACGTTGACTCGAGCCTGGGGCTCGTTTTGAAGTTCGCCGGAGACCCGTAAAGCCCTCCCGCTCTGCTGTCTTCTCCAGCGACCTTCGGCCATCCACGGAGTATTTTGGAGCCCCCCAGGAGATAGAGTAGACCCCCAGGAGCACCCTCGGCCACTTTTGGAGCTCATATCATCGCCGGCGATCGAGATCGAGGTCGGGGAAGGTCAGCTTCGTCGACCTTCTTCCCTGTTCTTCGTCCTTGGCTGCCAGCCGTCCGATCAGGCCGCACCTCCAGATCGTTCAGACACCGTTGGATCCTCCACGCTCGCAGCCGTTGATCTTCACCCGGAGATATGATCGTGTCCACTCATCGCCGAAGCGGTATCGGTCATCCAGCGCACGCTACGTGTCAAGTGGCATCCTCACCGCCGTCGGATCACGCACGAAGGGGTATTTTGCACTTTCACCCCGCGTCATTTTGTATTTATTATTTAGTTCATAAACTTTCGTCTGTAGTTGAAATATTTTTGTAATATTTGCATCTAGACCCCCGAACTTTAATTATTTGCAGTTAGGTCCAGTCCACGTCACCTCACGTGCCTGTGCGTGTGAGGGGACTGGGCATTTTGCAGGGACCCCCTGGGGGTTTATTTATTTCATCTGAGTCCAGGAACTTTGATATTACGTGTAACATTTTTTGGATATTTTGCATGTCAGCCCCTGGGATTTTTGTATATTGCATTTAGGTCCTCCCCAGGCGTGTGTAAACCACGTGCGGGGTTGGGTATTTTGCAGGCGTACCCTTGCGGGTTTCGATATTCATATTTGGTCCTGAAACTTTGCTTATTAGTTATAAAATTTTGTGGAAAATTACACTGTGGCCCTTGGATGTTTGCTTATTTACATATATGCCCTTGCTAGTAGTATAGTTTCTTATTGTTGTCTCTATTTATTTCATGCATCAATAAAACTCTAAAAAATCTACAGAAATTACCTTAGGCTCATTTTGGTTGTTAGTTTTGCGCTATGTTTTTAGTTTGCATTTTTATTGCATTTTCGTATTTATAAAAATTCAAAAACATGCATTTTCAGTACTGTTTGCATTAGAAAATCCATAAAAATTACTGGAAGTTTTTAAAAAATTCCAAAAAATTATATTTTGTGTATCTTAGTATCTTTTAGTGTCAGTCCAAAAATTACTAAAAAGTTCAAAATTAAACTCCTAAAAATTAGAATACCCCTAAAAACTTCATAAAAATCTAAAAAATTCAAGAAAAATCCAAAAAATACAATCTCAGTTTCTGTATTTTCCTACTTTATTGCCTATATTTTAAAATTAATTTGAGGAATTTTTGACACTATTTGATATTTTTCATCCTCATTTTAATTTCATCCAATAGCTTAGTTCACTGTTTTCCAGTATTTTTGCCTTTAAAAATACCAAAAAATTCATAAAAATCTATAAAAATCACAAAACATTAGAAAATTATAAAAAGCCCAAAAATATTTGATTATCTGATTTTTAAGTATTTTACCTATTTTTATAAAACCCTATCCCTCTCTTTTCTTATACTATGTATATATTCTATCTATAGAAAAAGAAAATAAAAAAATTTAAATTTAAAATTAAATAAAAAATATATAAAATTAAAAATCCACAAAAATTTACATTGGTAAATAAATTATCACATTCATTTTTGTTCATCATTGACTTGATCTATCTTGCTTGTTCCCTAAGTTCGACTTCTACACACTTGCACACTATACACATTTTTGTGTAGTATAATAAATTTTGACTCCACATTTGCTTCTTATTGCTTGATTGTTATTGTGGGTTGATTGTTGATTGTAGTCCAGATTTCTGAGTGGTCGGTTCAACGATGAGTTCCCGCCTTGTGTGGAACTTAAGACTATCGATTTTTGGCTACACCAAATGGCGCCATTGCCAGGGAGCAATAGCGTATAGATCATATTTTGTGATTGATTGTGATTGTGAGTTTACCGTTATTGCTCCAATTCTCTCCCACATTTTACTAGACACTTTTGGTGAACTATCTAACCTACTCTTTGTTGACTTCGTGCGAGGTACCGCGGATCGAGGGAGGCACCTTTCTCTAGGAGCCGACACACCCACATGAAACCAGCTTCGTCTTGCTACTTGAGCACTAAGAAGACTTAGAAGTAGATTAGATTTAGTTCATCATTTTGGTGTAATTTTTGGTGAGAGAGTGACCATTATTTGTAATAATACAGTACATTCGGACTTGGACATTCGAGCCTAATTTCCAAGTGTTTGTACACTTGGGGGCTCACCGCCGTTTTCATCGGATTTTCATCGCATTTTTTTCCTTTATTTTCCGATTTTGTTTTCTTATTTTGTGTGATTGAGCCCTAGCTTTAGGATTGATTGGCGTAAGATTAGGTCCAAACACCTTAATTAACCTTGCATGCACCTATAGTCTCGATTCTTTGGACTTAGTCAAATTTTGAAAACGGTTCTTCATGCTAATAGTCTATCCTCATCTTAGGGCGATTTCATCAGATTGCATACCGCATATAGATTAGGTTTATAAATTCCTACGTTGCATCTTGCATGAAGAGAGCTGGAGGCACTGTAAGTCTTCTTACTTGAGCATTCATCATTTAGGCACGAAGGTGAGATTTCTGTCTTCGTGTCAATTCGCATTGCTTTTCCGACTCTCTCCCTCTATTTTTTGGATCAAATAGGAACCAAGGAAAAATACAAAAATGTTAGGCGCTTGTACTGAATTGACTCAAAGCAAGTGATAACACCAAAAAAAATAAAAAAGGGACTGCTAAAGAAAACTTGACCTAAATAAAATTGGCTAATTGGATACATTGCTTGGGGTGAGCAAAGCCCTCCATTGTATTCAGGTTGGATGGGAAGGTCTCCTTCCAAGTAAGAGAGCGGCTTCGTAAGGATTAGAGCCCAAAATCCAGTTTGTGGTTGCCTTGTGCATCACCTAGATTTCCGAAGTATTGGCGCTTCTATCGTACGTAGACGAGTAGGGCTTGGTCGGCATTGATGACTCTCTATTGTGTAGAGCATTGACCTTGTCCGAAGTATCGAGCATAGGTCACGCCTTCACGGGGGTGTCTGTCTCATCGTCTTGCATCCGAGTAGGATCTTGCACACTCACGGGTGATTTCGTTGCGAGCGAGATCCGAAGTATCGGTTTCGCCTATCAGCTTCCTCGTTGGTTGAGTAGGGATCTAGGAAGGGTTACAAGGACCTCAAAAAGTGCAGACTACAGGTTACACATGAGGAGGACATGTACATGATTCTTTTCTGGCAGTACTCTCTCTCATATAGGCGTAGCGCTCTAAGGACTTGTTCAAAGATTAATTGCCTGAATTCAATCTAAAAACTACAAAGATAAGAGCCGATCCTTCACGGCTTCACGCGTTGAGTTGGTGAACCCCTTTTATTGTGTTTGATTGACTAGGTTAATTAAGGTCAAGATCAAAAACACTGCACAATTGTGCACAATTTTGCCCCCTTCTTCATTTCTCAACCTCACTCTTCTCAGTAATCACGATGATGGGAAGAAGATCCCTTAGGCCGTCTCTGGCAGCACCGCTATCAAGCACTCCTCCCTATTCATCTAGGACGGCTTTGGGGAGTTTAGACCCACTCTCCGAGCCCGAGTTTACTTCTGTCCTGTTCCCCCTCGACCATCCTTCTTCCTCCATCAGTCCAGTAGTGTCAGAATTTAGTGCAACACAGAGCTCAGAACATTTGACGGCACTTGGGATGGGTTCTTTTGCCTTTTCAGAGAACCAAGAAATGGCCGATAGAGGAGAATACCCAAATGAGCAGGAACGCCCTCCATTCATATATGACCAAGCTGCCATCAACAGTTCACTATTAGCCTCCCTGGAGACCACGCAGAGACAAATCAGAGATCAGGGAGTATTCATGGGTGATATCATGAGAGAGCTGGCGCAGATGCGAGAAGGCAGAGATGACAAACCTGAGGGCGGTGGTGGAGACATACCAAAAGTTGCAGGCGGAGGAGGAGACCCTAACTAGGAGAGGCCGCCGCCGATGACCATGAGGCAGTTGCACAACCTAGCTGCAACCCTCACTCACTGATGGATTCAGCTTCCTCCCATCGTCGGGAACTTTGAGCTTCGCCCGCAAACTATCCAATTATTGCCCAAGTTTCATGGGCTAGCCACCGAGGAACCTCATCTCCATCTGCAGGAGTTCGAGATGATTTACAGCACTGTCCATGACAGATTTGTGGATGAGGACACGATCAAGATGATTGCCTTCACATTCTCCTTAGCTAACAGAGCAGCCTATTGGCTGAAACACCTTGGGAGGTATGTCACATCCTGGGCACAACTCCGGACTGCATACTTGAATAAGTATTATCCTCCCGGTCGGACGAACGTAGCACGAGCTATGATCAACAATTTCACAATGATCCTGAATGAACAATTCCATGCTTGGGATCGCTTCAGAGAGATCATTGATCAGTGTCCACATCATGAGATATCAAAGCCCAACTTGGTTCAGAGTTTCTTCTGTGGGCTGACACCGGAGCTGCAGGGGCTTGTAAATGCCTCTTGTGATGGGTCCTATTTCTCCAAGGGTGAAGACGACGTTTGGGCCATCTATGAAGGGATGGCAGAGAACTCGACAGTCATGGCCCAAGTCTGAGTCTACACACAATACAAGCCCCCCAAGGAGCAGGATCATTTCAGAGGATCGCCCGCATCGATGCTGGTCCCCACACTCCGTCAGCAGCTGCAGCCCAAGCCGAATCCGTCGCAGCCAACATGGGGATCATTAGTGAGAAGTTGGACCGCATCGAGATCCTTGAGAAGAAGCAGAGTAAGTTCTTGCCCAGATGGACATTATCATGAAGACCATGAGTGACCTGAAGACGCGGATTCTTTGCATCCAGGAGGTACAGACGTCTACTTAGCAGCCTCCCAGGTCACGGGCCAATCCTAACAGCATCAGCTCCAGCCAACCCTCTGCCTCGTACCGTCAGGTTCACCACATTCAGGCAGAGCCGGTCCAGCTGCTACAACACTACTCACTGCCACCACCATCTCAGGACACTCAGATGGTGGTCTATCAGCTGGATCAGCCACTAGAAATTCTCCCACCACCTCCAGTTGAGTAGGAACCATTGATGGAAGTCAATGGGATATGGTACGACCGGTACCCACAGCAGCCCGAGATTCGTCGCGAACACCCTGGATTCTGTTGGACAACTGGTGGCACTTCATCCCAGCAGCAGTCTCCAGCTCAGGGCCATCAGAACAGCCAGCAGCAGCACCAGCCCCAGTATGCCCACCAACAGTATCAGCAGGGTCCTCGTCCCGTCTATCAGGGATAGCAGTGGAGGCAACATCAGCAATCTCACCAGACATACTCCCAGCCTTCGCACTATCAACATCAACCTCATTTCCAGCAAGGGAACACTTCCGGTTCTCAGGTGCAACCTTCAAGAATCCTGCACTTGATAACCTCGCCTGCTTACTTTCTGAACAGCAGGCATCCTTCCGGCGGGAAATGGATGAGTTCTGGCAGGAGATGAGGGATATCATCAAGGGCAAGGCCGCCATACCTGCACAGATCGAGCCTAATCCTAACAATCTAAAGAGAAAAATCTGAGCAGGTACAGTTTACAGAGGATACTTCTCCTAGTGATTATTTGAGTGATATGTCTTCTTTGTATGATGCTAATTTTGTGACTACTAGGAGCGGTAGGATGCCAGCCGGCGGCGCCTCATCTGAGCGACAGCTACACGATGAACCAGGAGCGCCAGATGAGGAGAGTAGCGGTGCTGATGCCGATAATGATGTTGATGACGGTGATGTTGATACCACCAAGGATGAAGATCCAAATGACGGTACTGAGGCCGTCATGATTCCAGACATAGGCGGTGGTGCTGAGGCCACCATTTTTGATGATGTGCCAGAGCGCGGTGCTGATGCCACGAAGTCAGATGCTGTGGGTGGTGCTGAGGCCACCACTTCCACTTTTGTTGAGCTCCCACATGTAGTGTTGCCACCTTTTGTATCTCAGGATCGTGGTAACAAAAAGAACAAAAAAATGAGTAAAGGAAAGGTTGCTGTATCCACTTCGAGTCCATATGTGTTGCATGATCATCATTGTATGGATTCCATTCCTTTACAGTCACAGGGACCTATTCCTAGTCCTCCATCTGAGGAGGCCCCTACCATCCCCTTCCCTCAAGCACTCCGCTTAGCGAAGGGGAATAAAAGAGAAAATCCTAAAAAGACTCACCAGTTAGAGTTCAGCAACCAGATCCAGATCCAGCTGACTCTACAGGAGGTGCTTGAGCACATACCCCTCTTCCAAAAGAGCTTGAGAGAGAAGACTACGATCCGCAGGAAGAGGAGGAACCACAGAAATCAGATCCATGTGCTCACCCATTCTACTTGTTGCACCATTCAGAACCGATTGCCAGCCAAGAGATCTGATGCAGGAGCTCCCTATGTCAGATGAGAGATTCAGAAGCAACGTTTCGATCGTAATCTATTAGACAACAGCTCTTCTATCAACCTCCTTCCGGCTGCCTTACTCAACCGATTCGAGTTTGTTCCTCTTCTTCGGAGCAGGACAATCCTTCAGTTTGTTGATAGGTCGACTAAGAGGCCGAAGGGGTTGTTGAGAGACGTATTCGTTACCATTCAGGGCCTAAAATTCCCCGTAGACTTTGTTGTATTGGACATGGAGATCCCTGAGTCGGTAACCGATGCCCCCATCATACTTGGACGCCCATTCTTGGCTACTACCAAAGCGGTGATCGATCATGATAGAGGGAAGGTGTGCTGTCGCATAGAGGGCGAGAGCATACAAATAGAGACGATCGAGAAGACCAGAGTGCGAGAATCTACATGCTCAGAGCAGTCCAGTGACATTGAACATATGACAGAGGATGAGCGAGACGTCTACCAGGACTGTGATTTTGTGATGACAGATGATGAATCCATTTGGACAGATCCAGTAGCACAGACCCTCGCCTTACCTGCAGATTCACTCTATTTACAGCTTATGGCAGTTGAGAGCCTGGAGAGCACGCCCCTGGATGAGGATACCTTTGAGGCTTACAGTTCAGTGATGAGTGGTGAAGCAGAATTTCATTCTTGTTCTTCTAGTTCATATCCCTCGGATTTAGACATTGATTGGGATAATTTCGATGATTATTTGTCGTGTCTTATTCCTTCTGAGCCGACAGCTAGGACGGAGTGCGAGCCAGTATAGTTCATAGATGATTCAATAGAGTTCCTTCGTTAGATTCTCATGCACAACGAGAGTTCTCACATGCAGACCTGGTAGCCTTCACACAGATATATCAAAAGTCAGATCTGCCACCTCCCAGTTGTCCAGAATTGAAACCCTTGTCGGAGTCGCTGAAGTATAAATACCTTGCGGGTGAGCCAGATATGCACCCAGTCATTATCTCAGCAGGTTTGACTGGAGAACAAGAATCTCGTCTGATGGAGGTTCTTGAAAGAAACCGCAAGGCGATAGGATGGACTATAGCTAATCTCCAGGGGATTTGTCCGGCTCTGTGCTCCCACCACATCTATCTTGAGGAGGACACTAGGCCTTTGCGCGAGTTCCAGCGACAACTGAACCTGAATCTTCGAGATGTGGTCATGAAGGAAATATCGAAGTGGTGGAGTGCCGATTTTATCTACCTTATCTCCGACTGTAAGTGGGTTAGTCCATTACATGTGGTACCCAAAAAGACGGGTATCACTACAGTTGTGAGTGAGTCTGGAGAGGAGATAGCTACCCGAGTACTCACTTCTTGGAGGGTCTGTGTGGACTACAGACGATTGAATCAGGCCACCAAGAAGGATCATTTCCCACTACTATTCATTGATCAGATTATCGAGAGGCTAGCTGGGAAGAGTCACTACTGTTTTCTTGACGGGTACTCCAGTAACAATCAAGTGGCCATTGCTCTCGAAGACCAGGAGAAAACGACATTCACCTGTCCGTTTGGGACTTATGCTTTCAGACGGATGCCCTTTGGTCTATGTAACGCCCCAGGTACATTCTAAAGGTGCATGTTGTCCATTTTCTCAAACATGGTGGGTGACTGTTTAGAGGTCTTCATGGATGACTTCTCGGTCTATGGCGATGGGTTTGATGCTTGTCTTGACTGCCTAGACCGTGTGCTTCAGTGCTGCATAGAGGTCAACCTTGTCTTGTCTTGGGAGAAGAGTCACTTCAAGGTGACTCAAGGGACGGTCCTTGGCCATATCATCTCCAACAGGGGCATGGAGGTTGATCCGACTAAGGTGGATATCATTAGAAAACTCAATCCACCATCCAATTTGCGTCAATTGCAGTCTTTTCTGGGGCATGTCGGTTTCTACCAACGGTTCATTCAGGACTTCAGTCGTATTGCCCGACCGCTTACTGATTTGCTAACGAAAGACACCGAGTTCCTTGTAGATGATAAGTGTCTTGCGTCTTTTGAGACTCTCAAGAATATGGTTGTCACGGCTCTTGTCCTTCAACCACCCGATTGGTCTCTCCCATTCGAGATCATGACATACGCTTCTGATTTTGCTGTCGGGGTTGTGCTTGGACAGAGGAGGGATGGATTGCCGTATGCCATTCACTACGCCAGCCGGACTTTGGATGCCGCTCAGCGGAATTATACTGTGATAGAGAAGGAGATGCTGGCCGTAGTCTTTGCTTTGGATAAGTATCGATCATATATTCTCGGATCTAGAGTGACCATCTTTACAGATCACACCGCCATACGGTACCTCATGGCCAAGAAGGATGCCAAAGCTCACCTTACCAGATGGATCCTTCTGCTCCAGGAGTTTGACATTGAGATTAAGGATAAGCTTGGAGTTAAGAATGTGGTGGCGGATCACCTCTCCTGCTTAGAGAACCTTGAGGAATCTGATCCCAGCGCACCTATTACTGAGACATTTCCAGATGAGGTGATTTTGGCTATCACCTCGCTCCCATGGTATGCCGACATTATGAACTATCTTGTTGCCAAGACGGTTCCACAAGGTTGCCCCAGGCAGAAACTTGAGACCTTTTTTGCGAAGGCCAAGTTTTACAACTGGGTGGATCCTGTCCTTTATCATGAAGGAGGGGATAACATCTGGAGGAGGTGCATTCCTCAAGAAGAGCAGCATAGCATCCTCACTTACTGCCACAAGATTAAGGCAGGAGGACATCATTCTGGGAGATAGACAACACAGAAGGTGCTCCAATCCAGCCTTTGGTGGCCTACTCTCTTCAAAGATTCTGATGAATTCATGAAGAGATGTACTGACTGTCAGAAGATGGGTACTTGCGGACAGAGAGACATGATGCCCATGAAACCCATTCACTTTTGTGAGGTTTTTGATGCATGGGGGATTGATTTCATGGGCCCATTTCCTAAGAGTCCGAGGTTTGAGTACATTTTGCTTGCTGTGGATTATGAAAGCCGATGGGTTGAGGCCATCCCCGCCGGAGACGCAGATGCTAAGACCGTGTGTCGCTTTTTGAGGAAAAATATCATTTCACGGTTTGGGGTACCTAGAGTTCTGATTTCAGACGGGGGTCTCACTTTATCAATGATAATGTTCGGACCCTTGCAGAGGAGTTCAGCATTGACCATCGTGTTGCCACACCATATCACCCTCCCAGACTAATGGCTTGCTAAAGTTTTGAATAGGGAGATCAAGACTATCTTACAGAAGGTTGTCCGCCCAGACCGAAAGGATTGGCCACAACTTTTGGACTCGGTCTTGTGGACCTATCGGATTTCCTTCAAGACACCATTAGGGACATCTCCCTTTCATCTCGTCTATGGAAAGCCATGCCTTCTACCTGTGGAAGCACAAGTCACTTTGGGCAGTTACTGAGTTATTATTGGATTCCGAGAGTATAGGAGAACAGAGGAAAGCAGAGTTGGCATCCTTAGAAGAGTTGAGAGATACAACCTTTTCTAGCAACCTACAATATAAGGAAAAAGTGAAGACGTGGCACGATTCTCATATCAGCCATAAACAGTTTGAGCCCGATCAGCGCGTATGGTTGTTTGATTCCAGGCTGAAGTTATTTCCAGGGAAATTACAGAGTAAGTGAAAAGGTCTGTATGTGGTCAGGAAGGTACATGATAATGGTAGTATTGATATATCTGAGCTGTCATATTCCTCTACCTTTTGTGTTAACGGTCAGCGCTTGAAGCTATATCTAGATCATGATCCGCTGATTGTTGACGTTGCCCCCATTCTTCTGGTATGATATGTGTTCTTTGACTCATATCATTTGCATCTCATACATGGTTATCACTTCCATCTTCCGCTGTATAGATCCACCTGTCCATATCATTCTTTCATTCTTCCGTTATGTCTGCTGCCCCATCTTCATCTTTTGATTTTGGCTGTACTTAGGACGCACCTTGTCCTAAGTATAGGGGGGTACATACACTGAGCCGTGATCTAGTCTTTTCTTCTTTTCTTCTTTTCCTTTTCTAACTTCCTTTTGTATCAGAAAGGTGTCACCCCTTGTAGACAGTTTCTGTACTTAGGACATACTTTTTCCTAAGTATAGGGAGGTGTACACCTCGGGTTTTCATTCTTTTCGATCCTCTCCATTGTCTCCTCTTCTTGTCTATACTTAGGGATATCTTACCCTAAGTATAGGGGGAGACAATCTGAGTACGATCTGTTCATTCCCACCCTTAACCCTCCCTGCTTTGTGTACAGTCTGCTATACTTAGGATTATTTGATCCTAAGTATAGGGGGACGATCAACTTCTCATTCGTTCATTCGTTCCTTTATTTATTTATTCTTTAGACTTGTCTATACTTAGTACGAGTTATGTCTTCTCTTTTCTCTCCGATCTATGAGGACATAGCTCCAGCTAAGTATAGGGGGGTCGTATATACTGCGTATATACTTTAGCCATAACTCGTACTTTCGTTTTTCCTCAATAATATGGCTAATAATTCTTTAAAATTTACTAAACCCTAATAAAAAGATGTTGATCATTCCTCAAGTTCTTTTTGTATTTACTGATTAATAAATCAGGTGAAAATGTTTTTTGCAAAATGTTTGAAAAATAGTTTGAAAATCTTTGTGAAAAATCTTTTGAAAACTATTTTGAAAACGTTTTGTTACATGTTTTCAACCTTTGTAAAAATGTGTGGTTTGTAAAGTTCATTTTCTTTGTGTGAAATAAAATGTTCGAAAAACGATTTGCAAATGGTTTGAAAAATGGTTGCAGAAGTATTTGAAAAACCTATAAATACTATTTGAAAAACCTTTGTAAAATGATTTTCAAATGTGTGTACACGTTTGTAAAAATGTTTGTAAAAATTATTTTGGACAAGAGTTTTCAAAAATTGTTTGAAAAACCTTTACAAATAAGTTTGAGGAATATTTACATCTCACCTAAAATTCACTATATATTTATAAAATTGACCACTTACCCTGTAAATTCTTAAAATACACTTCTTGTATGTATAAGATGCACTCCCGTGTAAATATTTGTACCTAGTGTTTAGCCAAAAATCTTTGTTTTCAAAAATCCTAAAAACATTTGCAAAATGAAAATACCAAAAACATTTGAAAAATCTTTTTGAAAAATCTAAAAAATTGCATATGCATCATCTTTTCAAAAATCCATAAAAAGTTCAAAATCTTTGAAAATTGCATCACAAAAATATTTTCTGCATAGGATTTGCATGGCATTTGCATTTTTCGGATCGAGTTTGATAGTTGAACGAGTCTAAGTAAACTCTGAAGATTGGAGCTTAGTTGGACCTTAAATCTACCTAATCAACAGGAACCATATAGGAGCTGGAATTGAGGTACTTCAGGTCTAGTTGACATAATTCTTTGAGGATCACGGGACTTGGTTCAATGGATTCTTAATTGCCTAAGTAGGGTATTTCGGAGCACACGCACGACTCTTATTGATAATGACCTAACTTGGACACTTGCACCTTTCACATGGATCAACTCAGTTGGAGCGGTGAAGGGGTTGGATTTGTCGGTATGAGACGCACACAGGTGGAAACATTTGTCCTCCTCTAGGGAGGGAAGTGCATCCCAACCCATCCGGTGATGATGAGTTTCGAGGAAAGGATATTGTGGGTTGCAATAAAGCTTCAAAAGAGGGTTAGTCTACTGGCTCAAGAGGAAAACTCCCTATGTAAATGCTGCTATATATAGTATTCAAAAAAATGCAAAAGGCAAAAACTCCAAAAAAAGTGGACAGGCCTGTACAAAAATAAAAATGCCTATAGGAGTGTACATATGTGTATAGTCAATAAGCAAGCTTGTGCTTCAAAGTCAAATCATGTGAGCCTGCAGCTGGATGACTTGACTACACTGGTCTTGCATCCTAGGATAGATAGCTACACTGGCTACCGTCTATTCTTCTCTTCACCCCCTCCTCTTGAGCTGGTTGCCACTTGAACTTAGAAGGGAATACCCTGCTCGTAGAGGAATGAGTTGTTGAATTGGGGAATCATTGGGTTGTCATATTGGAGAAGTCAGTATCTTTGTCATTTCGGTTGGGGAGAGCCACCATCACTTACACTGTACGAGTCAGATGCATCGTCATAAGGGTTTGCGTACGAGTTGAAATATTTTTGACCTGGCTATTGAGGAGACTTGGGCAGAGTTTTGGGATTCTAAGGGATTGTTGGATCTCAAATTCGGTCTCATTAAGGATCCGCCCGTACTAAAATTCCAAAGGTCCGACTTAAGCTCCAAACTTTGATTTTATGAAGACAAGTTTGATAATTAAATTTAATCCACCTTCTTCTTTTTCTTTTCTTTATTTTTCTTTCCACACTTATTGCATAAGTGTTTGCTAGGGACTAGCAAAGGCAAAGTATAGGGGGATGATGAATCCACATTTCATCATCTTTATTCTATCATTTTGGCCTCAAAAACCATGACAAATGCGTGTAAATACCATTAATTCCAGCATCTTAGCATCCATGCATGTGCATATAAATAGCGTGTAAAAAATACTATTTTTAAAGCCGAAATTATAGAATAAATAAAAGAAAAGAAAAATAATAAAATATTGTAAATATTTTATGACCCGAAACCCCGAGACCTAGGCATCTAGATGAATAGGTCGATAATGAATAAAGTAGGGGGAGATAAGGGCCAGAATACAATAAAAATACCTATTCATTTTATTCATTCTTTATATATTTTGGGACCTATTTTTGGTTCCACTTTTTATACATCAAATAAAGAAACTTGTACATGAAAGTTGTAGATAATTAAATAAAGAAAAATACAAAATTGATTTCACACAAAAATAATGCACAGATGAAAAGTTATGATCTGAATAAAATGCCAAAATCCAACTTCCCAGACTTGTATCTCCCAAATAAAAACTCCAAATGCATCAAACCCACCTTTAATTGTATATAATTTAAAATAAGCTATTTTATGGTGGTAGTTTCGCATTTGGCGGAGCCTCGGTTTGAAAGTTGAGTTTTGGACTCCCATTGTATACTTGTACAGATTAAAATAATCATTTTATGTGTTATTCTTTATTTTCATAATTTTTTTATTTTTAATTTTTTAAATATTATTTATAATTTATGTGTACATTAAAATAAGAATAAAAACTTCACTAAAATACAAAAAGAAAATATTTGTATATCATACCTAGGTATAAGACCTATACACATATCTATATAATTCACACTTATATTTTATTAAGTGTACAAAATACTTCAGAAAAATAAAATAAAAATATTTTTTCGTGTACAAAAATATTCTATAAATTTTTAAAATAATAAACAAAATAAATAAAATTAAATGTACAAAATAAAAATAAAAGTCTAAAATACATATATATATACATACCTATATAGGCCTAAAATGGTAACTTGTAATTATAAACCTCATACAAAGAATTAAAAATCATATTAAAATACCTTAGAAAATAACAAATATTTTTTATTTTATAACCTAAAAATAATAAAATCATTTTCTATTTTTAAATGAATTAATAAAATGTTTTCTAGCGATTTTTCCTGGTTGGTCCACGTGGACCAACCAGGTGACAGTCCAAGTTGACCTTGGTCAACTGGCTGTCCTCCCCATGTGCATGTCAGAGCCTCGTTTGACCTCGATTTCAAGGATTTTTTGAGGCTTTCCCTTTCATCATTTCATGAAACTTCCTTCTGCATTGTTTCGCCCCATGCATATGTGAATCACACCCTAGGCTTTCCTAGGACCGAGGAGCGGCGATTCGAGCCATCTCTCTCGATCTTTGGAGCGTCAGCGCCACAACGTCAACCCTTCATAATCGATCCTCTGACTTTCGATCCTTTTTTGAACCCCTCTTGCACAAGCTCCGCTCCCCTTTTTGTGCCTAATCGACAGAGGAAGGTGACAGCTTCCTTCGCCGAGAGCGAGCACCGAGGCAGCTCCAATCACCTTCGCCTTTCGCCAGCGTTGAGGTACTACCCTCTGGTTCCGACCATCGAGGCAGCCACCTTCTTTCCTTTATTTTCTTCGCATTTTACTCGCCTTAGCCGTAGGATCATTTCCCCCCAAAAACCTTCGAGTTCCAACCATCCATTCACCCACACGTACCCCTCGCCGGAGTGCTCCTCCGGCCACCACCGTGCGCCACCACCTCTCGCTTCGTCTCCACATCCGCGGGGTCCATGCATTTTGCCCTGGACCCTCTCACCCTTTTTTGGCAGGTCAAAGAACGTTTACTCGAGCCCGGGGCTCGTTTTGAAGTTCGCCGGAGACCCGCGAAGCCCTCCAGTCCGCCGTCTTCTCCAACGACCTCCGGTCATATCCAGAGTATTTTGGAGCCCCTAGGAGATAGAGCAGACCCCCAGGAGTGCCCTCGGCCACTTTTGGAGCTCATAGCATCGCGACGGTCGAGATCGAGGTCGGGAAAGGTCGGCTTCGCCGACCATCTTCCCTGTTCTTCGTCCTTGGATGCCAGCCATCCGATCAGGCCGCACCTCCAGATCGTTCAGGCACCGTTGGATCCTCCGCGCTCGCAGTTGTTGATCGTCACCTGGAGACCAGATCGTGACCACTCATCGTCGAAGCGGTATCAGCCGTCTAGCACGCGCCACGTGTCAAGTGGCATCCTCACCGCTGTCGGATCGCGTGTGAAGGGGTATTTTGCACTTTCACCTCGTGCCATTTTTTATTTATTATTTAGTCCATAAACATTCGTCTGCAGTTTAAATATTTTTGTAATATTTACATCTAGGCCCCGAACTTTAATTAGATGCAATTAGTTCCAGTCCACGTCACCTCACGTGCCTGTGCACGTGAGGGGACTGGGCATTTTGTAGGGACCCCCCGAGGGTTTATTTATTTCATCTAAGTTCAAGAACTTTGATATTACATGTAACAGTTTTTGGATATTTTGCATGTCAGACCCTGGGATTTTTGTATATTGCATTTAGGTCCTCCCCAGGCGTGTGTAAACCACGTGCAGGGTTGGGTATTTTGCAGGCGTACTGATGAAGCTGCATTTCATCATCTTTATTCTATCATTTTGGCCTCAACAACCCTGGCAAATACGTGTAAATACCTTAATTCCGACATCTTAGCATTCATGCATGTGCATGTAAATAGTGTATAAAATACTGTAATTAAAGCCAAAATTATAGAATAAAGAAAAGAAAATAAAAAGAATAAAATATTGTAAATATTTTATGACCTGAAACCCCGAGACCTTGGCATCTCGATGACTAGGTTGACAAGGAATAAAGTAGGGGGAGATAAGGGCCAAAATGCAATAAAAACGCCTGTTATTTGATTCATTCTTTATTCATTTTGGACCTATTTTTGGTTCCACTTTTTATATATCAAATAAAGAACTTTGAACATGATAGTTGTAGATAATTAAATAAAGAAAAATACAGAATTGATTACACCCAAAAATAATGTACAAATAAAAAGTTATGATCTGAATAAGATTCCAGAATCCCAACTTCCCAGTCCTGTATCTTGCAAATAAAAACTCGAAACGCGTCAAATTCATCTTCAATTGTAAATAATATAAAATAAGCTATCTAACGAAGGTGGTTTCGCATTTGGCGGAGCTACGGTTTGAAAGTTGAGTTTTGGAACCCTATTGTATACTTGTACAGATTAAAATATTCATTTTATTTATTATTCATTATTTATATACTTTTATATTTTTATAATTTTGCAAATATTGTTTATAATATACATGTGCATTAAAATTAGAATAAAAACCTAAAGAAAATACAAAAATAAAATACTTGTAATATAATACATAGGTATAAGACCTATAAGTATACCTGTATAATTAACATTTTTATTTTATTAAGTGTACAAAATACCTCAGAAAAATAAAATAAAAATATATTTAAGTGTATAAAAATACCTTATAAAATTATAAAATTATAAACAAAATAAATAAAGTTTAATTATATAAAATAAAAAAATAATAAAATATATAGACATGAATACCTATATAGGTCTAAAAAGGTAACTTGTTATTTTATACCTCATAAAAATAATTAAAAATCATATTAAAATACCTTATAAAATAACAAACATTTTTTATTTAATAATAAAAAATTAATTAAATCGTTTTATATTTTTAAATGATTTTACAAATGTTTTTGCAGGGATTTTTCCTGGTTGGTGGCTTGGAAAGTTGACCTGCGGGTCAACTCTCTGAGCCCTGTAGCTCTGTCAGAATGCACGACACCCCTCTCTTCTCGATTTTTTCGCCATCGTTGCGTTGCTCGAGGGAGGGTTGACCCTTCATGAAAGTTGTACCCGGCAGACCATGATCCACGCCGACCATATCTATTGGGCAGATCGATTGTGCGCCACCCGTGATATCGTCTCGAAGTTCATCGCTTCACCACCTCTTCAAAAACCACCCCCTGACTTCCTTTCACTTTTTGATCCCTCTTCCACCAACTTTTCGCCCAGATCTAGAGCGCATCGAGTTCCTGGTGACAACAGGAGTTCATCGAGCCTGGTCCGAGCTCCCTTGGTGTTGAATCGAGTGTGGTCCCCTCATCGCCGGACATCAGCCGCGAGCTCCTCGAGCTCATCTCCCCGGTGAGTCTTTCGCCCCATTTCTTCATTCTTTCCCTAGATTAAGTGATAGTTAGTTTAGGTTCGTAACAGGTTTAGTTTTCATTCATCCCTTTCCGTGAATCGTAATTTTAAGTCACGACATAGCTTAGCTCTGCCACCTCCGTCCGGCCACTACGAGTATCGATTCGACCCCCTGCCGCCTCCATCTTCTTCCTCTCTATCTTCTCTCGCCCCGAACCATCCTCATCCACCTCGATTCCATGTGAGTCGAGAATTTCGAAGCTCCTCCTCCGCCCTCCGACGGAGCTTCTCCGTAACGCCTCTCCTCCGCCCATTTCACGCATCTGATACCACATGGATAGTCGCATGTTTATTTGGAAGCTAACCCTGCAGGTTTAACGAGGAATTGAGGCTCAATCGAGCCCCAACCGGCTCAGGAATCACCTCCAGGCGACGTGGACTCGCTCGACCACTACCTGCCATCTCCGGTCTCGTAGAGCCAGCCATTCAACGCGGAAAGGTACCAATAATCTTTTGCCCTGCTTCCTGGGCCGAGAGGAGAAGTACATTGGCCGGAGTAATGCTTCAAAGCTCGACGAAGGCGCTGTTCTTCGTGAGCCTCTTTGCACCGTCAGATCAAGAACATGTCCCCGAAGCTACAGCCACCGTTCGATCGCATCTAGTCCGCGCCCGTTGGATCTTCATCGCTTGGCATCCCAACCGTACACCGACGCCTCATCCTCGACCCTTGGATGCGCCACGTGGATAAGTGATCCGCTCCCAGCCGCACGATCATTTCCTGGGTAATTTACATGGAAGACCCAGAGACTTTTAGTATTTGCATTTATACCCCTGTGCATGGGTATTATAATATGTTTTTGGGTATTTTGCATTGAGAACCCTCCATTTTGTGAAATTCCCTAATCCACATTTCATCATCTTTATTCTATCATTTTGGTCTCAAAAACCCTAGTGAATGCGTGTAAATACCTTTAATATCAGCATCTTAGCATTCATGCATGTGCATGTAAATACTGTATAAAATATTGTAATTAAAGTCAAAATTATAGAATAAATAAAAGAAAAGAAAATGAATAAAATATTGTAAATATTTTATGAACCAAATCCCTTAGACCTAGGCATCTTGATGAATAGGTCGACAAGGAATAAAGTAGGGGGAGATAAGGGTCAAAACACCATAAAAATACCTTTATTCTTTATTCATTTTGGGACCTATTTTTGGTTCCACTTTTTATACCTCAAATAAAGAAACTTTGAACATAAAAGTTGTAGATAATTAAATAAAGAAAAATACAAAATGATTTCACTGAAAAATAATGTACAAATAAAAAGTTATGGTCTGAATAAGATTCCAGAACTCCAACTTCCCAGACTTGTATCTTGCAAATAAAAACTCGAAATGTACCAAACCTTTAACTGTATATAGCTTAAAATAATCTATTTAATGGAGGTGGTTTCGTATTTTTCGGAGTTACGGTTTGAAAGTTGAGTTTTGGACCCTACTTGTATACTTGTACAGATTAAAATATTCAATTTATTATTTATTCATTATTTTTATAATTTTATAATTTTATTATTATGTAAATATTACTTAAAATAAATATGTATATGAAAATTAGAATAAAACCCTAAATAAAATACAAAATAAAAATACTTGTATATTATACATAGGTAAAATACCTATATACATACTTGTATAATTTATACTTTTATTTTATTAAGTATACAAATACATCATAAAAATAAAATAAAAATATATTTAAGTGTATAAAGGTATTTTATAATTTTATAAAATAATAAACATAATTAAAAATACCAAATAAAAATAAGTTACTAAAATATCTAAGTGTATGTACCTATAATGGCTATAAAAGGTAACTCTTATCTTTATACCTCATAAAAATAATTAAAAATTACCATAAAATACTAAATAAAATAATAAACATTTTTTATTTAATAATCAAAATTTAATTCATTCATTTTATATTTTTAATTGAATTTCCAAAATCATTTCTAGGGATTTTTCCTGGTTGGTCCACGTGGACCAACCAGGTGACGGCCCCAGTTGACCTCGGTCAACTGGTCATCCTCCCACCCATGTGCACCTGTCAGAGCTCATTTGACCTCGCTTTTGTCGATTTTTCCAGGCCACATCTTGCACCAAATCATGTAGCACTCTTCACAAGTTTTGACCCTCGATCTTTGGTCTATCACGCCTAGTGTTTAGCTCGAGGATTGGAGCATCGTGTCGCCCGATAAACCTCGGTCTTTAGTGTGCCAGAGCCACAGAGTCAAACACCTTATAACACACACCTGACTTCCATTCAAAGTTTGAATGTCTCCCTCGATAGGTTAGCCATCGTGCTTGTGTCCATCGGCTCGAGGAAGGTGACAACATCCTCTTGAGCTCATCAGGCCGATCGTGTAGCACCTGAGGTGCTTCCAATCACCTCCGCCACCACCGCCGGCGTCGAGGTACTTCCCTCCGGTCACCATCGTCGAGGCAGCCATCTTTCTCTTTTATTTTCGCTGCATTAGCTTCGCCAAATCCTTAGGATCAATAGCCCTAAAGAAATTTCACGATCCATAAAGTAAATCATCTAGTGACCCCCTCGCCAGAGTGCACCTCCGGCCGAGTTCCATCTCCGCCGTTTCGCGCCACCATCTCGCCACCGCGGGACCCAGGCATTTTGCCCTGGGTCCTAACACTTTGTTTTGCAGGTCAAAGACGTTTGACTCGTGCCTGGATGCATTTTTGAGCCTCGCCGGAGTTCAGCTGAGCCTCACAGCTCCGTCGCCCTCCTCCGCGAGCCTCAGCCACCACCGAGGTATTTTGAAGCCCCCCGGAGCTAGCACTGACCGTCAGGAGCCTCCAGCCTCATTTTGAAGCTCAGAAGGTCGCTGGAGAAGGAGCAGGAGCGCGGAGAAAGTCACCTTGCCGGCGCTCCTCCGTTGTTCTTGCTCCGACCCTTGCAGTCGTTGGATCGAGGCGGAACCCCAGATCGCTCGTCGACCGTCGGATCAACAACACCTCTCCACCGTCAGATCTCGATCTGAGATCTAATCTCAGACGTCGAACCGAAGCGTCATCGACCGTCAGATCATCGCCACGCATCAAGTGAAGAATCCCAGGCTGTCGGATCGCGCGCGAGGGGTATTTTGCATCCGACACCCCCCGCATTTTGTATTTATTAAATAAGACTTAAACTTTCCTTTGCAGTTTAAATACTTTTGTAATATTTACATATAGGCCCCTGCACTTTGTTTATTTGCATTTCAGTCCAGTCCACGTCACCTCACGTGATCTGTGCACGTGGGGTGGTGGTGATTTTGCACTGGACCCCCTACGGGTTTAGCTATTTATGTTTAGTCCAGGAACTTTGGTATAAAGAGTAATATTTTTGGAACATTTGCCTATAAGCCCCTGAGGTTTTTTGTAAATTGCAGTTGGGTCCTTCCAGGCGCGTGCCAGTCACGCGTAGGGTTGGGTAATTTGTGCTTACACCCTTACGGCTTTAAAAATTTATAATCAGTCTTGGAAAGTGTTTATTTAATTATATATTATGTGTGAAAATTACACTTTGGCCCCTGAGTTTCTTGCTATTTGCACTTATGCCCTTGCTAGTAGTGTAGTTTCTTGATGTTGTCTCTCTTTATTTCACGCATCTATAAATTGCTAAAAATCACCAAAAAATTAGCATAGACGCCTGTTGCATTGCACATTCACGCCATATTTTTGCATTGCATTTTTGTTGTATTTTTATATTTATTACAAATCAAAAACATGCATTTTCAGTACTGTCTACACTAGAAAATACATAAAAATTAGCAAAACTTCTTGAAAAATTCCAAAAAAATTATCTAATTCTATTTTAGTATATTTTAGTGTCACTCCAAAAACCACTTAAAAATTCAAAACAGAAACCTTAAAAATTAGAAAACACTTAAAAACTTCATAAAAATCTAAAAAATCCTAGAAAATCCAAAAAATATAAACTCAGGTCCCGTAGGTTCCATGTTTTATTAGCTCTATTTTAAAATTAATTTGGGAAAATTTTGTTACTTCTGTAGGTTCCCTGTTTTATTAACTCTATTCTAAAATTAATTTGGGAAAATTTTGTTAATGTTTGATATTTTTCATTCCCATTTTTAGTTTCGGCCAGCATTGTTATTCACTGTTTGCTAGAATTTGGATATTAAAAAATACCAAAAATATTCTGAAAAATTCCCAGAAATCACAAAAACAGTAGAAAAACATAAAAAGACAACTTTTTTTCTAGTGTTTGACTATTTCTCCTTACTTTTATAAATACCTTATCCCCTCTTTTCTTATATTGTATATATACTTAATTATTGACAAAGAAAATACAAAAAAATATAAAAAGAAAAGATAAAATCAGAAACTCTAAAACCAAAATACAAAAATAAAATTAGAAATAAAAAAATAAATAACATAAAATTAAAAACCCACAAAAATATTTGCACATTGTAGACATTGATCACAATCACATCACATTTTGGCACTTGCTTGATCTATCCTGCCTTGCTCCCTGTGTTCGAACTCTCTACATACTTACACCTATACATCTTGTTTGTAGAGTTAAAAACAAATTTGACTCCATATCTATTTTTCATTGATTGATTTATTATTGTGGGTTCATTGTTGATTAATTACGATTTCTTGTGGGTCGCCACAACGACATAGTAGTCCCGCCTTGTGTGGACTATTTAGACCCGTGGTAAATCATGATTATCACCCCTGTAAATAGCAGAACACGTGCTTCGCACGTGAATTGTTTTTTGGAAAATTGCAGCCAAGCCCTTGAACTTTGCTCTATTTACAAAAGTGCCGAAACTAGAAATGTAGTTTCTAGTTGTTGTTTCTATTTATTGCATGCATCTATAAATTGCAAAAAAATCCACAAAAATCACCTTGTGTTCCTGTCGCATAATACTTTCACGCCATATTTTTATTTTGCATATTTATCGCATCTTTATATTTATAAAAATTTGAAAACATGCATTTTTACTACTGTTTGCATTAGAAAACCCATAAAAATTATAAAAGCATCTCAGAAAATTCCCCAAAAAAATATATTTTGCGTATTTTAACGTATTTTAACTTCAGTCCAAAATCACAAAAAATATAAAAGAAAACTCCTAAAAATTATCAAACCTAAAAATCCTTTATAAAAATATTAAAAAAATTAATTTGAGGAATTTCAGACACTGATTGACATTTTTTATCCTCATTTTAATTTCGGCCAGCACTTAGTTCACTGATTTCTAGTATTTTTGACTTTAAAAATACCAAAAAAATTAGGAAAAATCTAAAAAAATCAAAAAAACATTAGAAAAATATAAAAAGACCAAAAACATTTTATTTCCTATTTTGAGTATTTTTTACTTATTTTTGTAAATACTTCATTCCTTTCTTGCTTAGTCTCTATAGTCTATTTAAATAAAAAGAAAAATATAAAATATAAAAAATATAAAAAATAAAATACAAAATCAGAAACTAAAAATTGAAATATAAAAATATAAAATGAAAAATAAATAAAAAAAATTAAAAATTAAAAAAACCCACAAAAAAGGTCCAAATTGGCTAAGTAGTTCACTAGACATAGGACTTGACATTTTGTCTGCTTACTTTACTCCGTGCTTCCTGTGTTCGACCCCTACTTGCTTGCCACTGTACACTCTTAGTGGGGTATAATAAATTTTGATCCTTGCTCTTGATTGCTTAATTGATTGTGTGGGTTGATTGTTGACAAACGTGAAGGCTTGAGTAGTCGCCTCAGCGACAATGAGTCTGATCTGTTAGACCATTATTTAACGGCTCTCGTCTCCTCATTTTTCAAATGGTGCCGTTGTCGGTGAGCATCGGCTTGTAGAGTAGACTTGTGTCTTTTTATCAGCTTAGCCAGTTTTGATTATCTGCTTCTGTTGTATAATTTGTTTTGAACTGTCTGACATCCCTTTTTTGTTTTCTTGCGAGGGACCACTGACCGAGGAGGATCGCCTAGGGGATCTTGTGCAGCCTCAGGAGGAGGAGCCGGCTATTCTACCCTAGACGACAGGAGAGAGCATGAGGACTTGAGAGCGAGAGGAGATAGTTAGTTTTTTAATCTTTTTGTGAGAGAGAGAGACATTTGATTTAATTGTAATAATACTGGTACCCTGGACTTTGGACACTCGGGCCCAATTTCCAAGTGTGTGTTCACTTGGGAGCTCACCGCAGTTTTGACGCATTTTTACCGCTTGTCATTTTCTGGTTTTGTTTTCTTTTCTTACCTTTTGTGGATTGAGCCCTTAGTCTTTAGGATTGCTTGATCGTGTAATCTAAGGCCAAACACCTAACAACCATTGCATGTACCTATAGTCTTGGCGTTTGGACTTAGATATATTTAATTGTTGAACATATAACTCGAAACGACCGTGCTAGGAGGGGTCGTATACAACGCGTGCAGGATCCATTGTGGTGGACACCGATCGACCCACAAGATCGGACTACTAGGTTTCGCTTTGTGTGTTTAGCATTTGGTTCTTCACGCTAGCAATTGCCTGCTTAGGACGATTTCCATGTGCATATCGGTATATAGTATAGGTTTATAAATTCCCGTTTTGCATCCCGCATGGAGAGAGCTGGGAAGCACTGTAAGTCTTCTAACTGAGCATTCATCATTTAGGCACCAAGGTGAGATTTCCATCTTAGTGTCGCCTTGCATTGCTTTGCCGACCTTCTTCCTCTGTTTTTGGATCAATAAGAATCAAGAACAAACAAAAACGTTAGGCGCTTGTATTGAACTGACTCAAAACAAGTGATAACACAAAAAAAATAAAAAAAAAGGGACTGCTAAAAATACTTGACCTTAATAAAATTGATTAATTGGACTCATTGCCTTGGGGTGAGCAAAGCCCTCATTTGTTTTCAGGTTGCATGGGAAGGTTTCCTTCCAAGTGAGGTGAGCGACGTCGTAAGGTTTAGAACCCAAAATCCAGTCTGTGGCTACCTTGTGTATCACCTAGATTTCCGAAGTATTGGCGCTTTTATCGTACGTAGACGAGTAGGGCTTGGTCGACAATAGTTACTCTCTATTGTGTAGAGCACTGACCTTGTCCGAAGCATCGATCATAGGCCACACCTTCACGGGGGTGTCTGTCTCATCGTCTTGCGTCCGAGTAGGTTCTTGCACGCTCACGGGTGATTCCATTGCGAGCGAGTTCCGAAGTATCGGTTTCGCCTATTGGCTTCCTCTCTCTATTTCTTTGGATGAGTAGGGATCCAGGAAGGGTTACAAGGACTTAAAAGTGCAGACTACATGTTACACAAGAGGAGGACAAGTACGGGATACTCTTCTGGCAGTACTCTCTCTCCTATAGGCGTAGCGCTCTAAGGACTCGTTAAAAAATAATTGCCTGAAAAACAAATCTAAAACTCACAAAGATAATTTCCGAACCTTCACGGCTTCACGGATCGAGTTGGTGAATCCATTGCTTTAGGTTTTATTGATTAGTCGAGTAAGGTCAAGATAAAAAACATCGCGCCTTTGCGCCATTTTTGCTCTCCTTCCATTTGACCCTTGCTCATTGTGAGCCTTCTACTGTTTTACACTCCATTTGTTTCTTGTTGACCCCCGTATCTTTCATCCACATCGATCTTCCGCTTGACCTTCAAGATGGCGACGAATGGACAGTTCAATCGAGACCTCGTCAACACCCACATCGGTTCCATCCGCCCGCCTTCTCCAATAATTCGATTCCCGAGAACCCGGTTCAGCCTCCGTGAACCAATCTCCAGACTCCCCGTCTTTTTCAATAAACCGGGTCACTCTTGTCCCGAACTCTGCCCGTTTTTGATGGCCATTGATTTCACTCCTTACACATCGCCATCCTTAACAAAATTCTGTTTTGACCTTAACACAGATTTTTTCTCTACATCTGATGCTACGATTCAGACTGATCGGGGCATTCTTCCATCTGCAGACCTATAGCTCGATCCCGAGCCAACAAGTCAAACAGAATCTGAGATGGCAGGTAGAAGAGGAAAGGGACCGCAGCCCCAACCGGAAGCAGAAGCCAATCAGGGGGAAGGGCGGTACACTACACAGAATGAAGTTAACAATGAATTGTTGGCTTCCATCCAAGCCATCCAGCAGCATTTAACAAACCAAGCCCTGGCCCAAATCGCCTTCCAAGATATGCTGAATGACATGAGGAGGAGGTCCGATACAAGAGATGGCCAATGAGAGGACGAGCCAGAGCAAGAGTTCCAATAAGAAGACGATGGGTTTTCAGTGCGAGGACCCGAGTTTGATAAAGCGGATGCAGACCCACCGCAGCCAAAGGCAACACTGAAGGAAACATACAATCCGGGAGTAGGCCACATTACATTGTGGATTCAAGTTCCACGAATCCATGCCCACTTCGAGCTGAAGCCGTAGTTTCTGTCCCTGCTTCCCACATTCCATGGGAATTCCACGGAAGAACCATATATCTTTCTTAAGAAGTTTGGCTGCATCTGTGCTACTGCTCACTACCCTGGTATTCCTTTGGGGGTAGTCAAGATGACCGCCTTTCTCTTCAGCCTGCAAGATAAGGCCCTATATTGGGTCGACCATTTAGGGAAGGTAGTCACAACCTGGGAGGCACTGAAGTCTGCATTTCTCCACAAATTTTACCCTCTTGGTCGTCTAAATCAGATGCACGTCTGTATCTCTAGTTTCTGTCAGCAGCCCCACGAGACTATCCATGAAGCGTGGGAGAGATTCAAGGACCTCCAAGAGAGGTGTCCCCACCATGAAATTCCGAAAACTGGTCTCGTACAACATTTCTTTGGGGGACTAACACTTGAGAGCCAAAGACTTGTCGATGCCGCTTGCGACGATTCCCATTTCAACAAGGATGAGGATGTTGTGTGGAACGTCTTTGAGGAAATGGCTGAAGGAGAAGTTGCACAAACCTCGTCCCGAATATATATGAAGGTGCCGACCGCCATCAGCAAGCCAGTGAACATGGCATCTCACACCGAAGACAAGGATGAGATATCAAACTTGAGCATCATTGGGAGCCACCTGTCTAAGGTGGACATCATTGAGAAGAGGTCTCAGGACCTCGAGAAGTTATCAGTCATTGAGAAGAGGACCCAGGGCTTGGAAAAGCTCGATGTGATTTCCCAGCAGCTGGAGCAGCTCGTCCGCGCATTGAATGCCAACATGTGCAATGCTGTGTCTACTACTGTCGAGCCGACCGCTGAGAAGAAGGAGCCAACGCTATATCAAACCCCTCAGCCGACGCCACCGCAGCCCCAGCCTATACAACACGTATACTACGTGCAGGTCCCGGAGAAGCCCCAGCAGTCACAGACACAGATGGTTGTATATCAGCCAGAGTCCCAACCATTCTACCCCGAGCAGTTCTCTCCACTCCCGCCAATGATCCAGGAAATCAATGGTGTATGGAACAATGAAGCACAACTGACCCGTCCTCAGGGACACTCTCAGGATCAGAACATGGGTAACATGCCCTATCACCAGCAGCAGCAGGGTGGGAGACCCTTCCAGCCTTCATACCAGTATCAGCCTCTGCCCCAGGGAAACACCTGGAGGCAAAATTATCAGCATGGTCCTCAACGATCCGGATACCACGGACAAGGATATCATCAACAATCGGCTGCTACATATCACCAGAACTCACAATATTCCTCCAACCCTCCTCACCAATTCTCTCAGGGTTACCAATCACAGTCTCAGCCATCATACCAGCACTCTAGGCCCCAGCAGGGGGATTCCTCTGAGATTGTTTTGGTTAATCCAGCCTTGGCATGCCTTGAGCAGTTAATGAAGAATATGGTCGAGATGAACTAGAAGATCGACAACTTGACGGCTGCGAAAACAACCATCCCTGCTCAAGTCGAGCAAATCCGAACAACTTCTGACGCAAGGAGTAGTTAGCCGGTAGTGTCCAACCAAAAACATTTGAATTAAATTGCTTTCTATCTAATGTTGTTACTCTCAGGAGCGGTAGGACACTCGAGCCATCAGCAACTGCGAAGGGGAAGCATCTTGCATCTGACGGGGAATCGTCAACCAGGCCAACGTTAAGGCCACAAAGTATTTTGGGAGCAGCACCATCAACCAGAAAATCACAAAAACATGAAGAAAACAACAAAACACAAAAAGATAGCCGCAACCCTGGTGGATATAGGCCAGCATTGGAGGCGTCTACATCTGCTACAGAGCCAGCTACAGACAGAAGGAATCTTGCACCTGTAGCGAATCCAACGTCAGCACCTGAAGCCGAGCCTGCCGTTTTTGGTCCGCATCTTGTAGATGATTCTAGTCCTTTTTTCCATCTACTTGTAAACAATCATATGGACAATACTTTGAATGATATTGGTGAAGAGTCTGTAAATATTCCTTTTTCCAGAAGCAATGAAAAAACACAAAAAATGAAAAATTTGAAAAATGCTTTGTCTGGCCATGCTATCATAGAAATTATTCAGAATTTGGTATTAAACATGCCATTGATGAAAGCTCTCGAGTACATGCCAGCTGTTAAGAAAGGATTGAAAGAGGCATGTACAACCAAGCGCAGGCCGCACCCCCATAACTCCAGAAGCAAAGGTGGCAAGTCCGAAAAGCATATCCTCACAATGGCCACAGTTAATGCCATCAGCAACCTCCCGGATAAAAAACCAGATATGGGAGCACCTCTTGTGCGTTGTCAGATGTTTAATCAAGAGTTTGAACGAACATTTCTCGACAGCGGGTCTTCTGTCAACTTAATGCCAGCTTCGCTACTTACTGAATTCAGGCTAGGACCGCTCAAGCCTACAAAGATGATTATGCAGTTCACAGACAAGTCAGTTAAGCGGCATAGGGGCCTGTTGGAGGACGTGATAGTCACGGTTCAGGGAAAGCAGTTCCCGGCCGATTTTGTGGTACTAGATGTGGACGTCCCCGCTTCATTGCTCCTTACCCCAATCATCCTTGGAAGAGCATTCCTGCGGACATCAAACGCAGTAGTAAACTATGGGATGGGAGAAATCACTTTTGGTGCTGGCAACAAAACAATCAGAGTGGAGACCCTGCCTGAGGAAACACCAGCAGAATGACCGTCTGCATCATGTGCAAGAGTGATTGAGCATTCAGATGACTGCGACTTCCTAGCAGAAATTCGAGATACCAACTTATTCTTGGATGACAATGAGATCCATGAACTCCTCTGCACCGAGGGAATGGAGACCACGGTCGAATTTCCCCTTATCGATCAGGAAGAGGTGTTTGCTGAGGCGCTGCATGAGACCGCCGTGTGGGTGATGTGCCTTCAAAACCAAGAGCAAATTGTTGAAGAGTCTTGTGATTAAGAGGATATTATCGAGACATTCTGTCAGGATGTGAGAGATGAGGCAGAATAGATTATGGTGGACACCGAGCAGATAAAAGAATATTCACCAAAACTAATAGCTGAAGTTACTGCTGAAGCAACTCCGACCCCACCAGAATTGAAACCCTTGCCCTCCAACATGAAATATGCTTTTCTTGTGTGAGAACCAAACATGTACCCGGTCATTATCAATGCACACCTGACCGAAGAATAAGAATCTCATCTGATGGAGGTTCTTGAACGCAACCGCAAGGCGATAGGTTGGCGAACCGCGGATCTCCATGGGATCAATCCATCACTGTGCTCGCATCGCATTTTTCTGGAAGAAGAGTGCAAGACCTCTCGAGAACTTCAGAGAAGATTAAATCCTGATTTGTGGGAGGTTGTTATGAAAGAGATCCAAAAATGGTGTGATGCTGGATTCATTTATCCCATCTCTGACAGCAAATGGGTGAGCCCTCCGCATGTGGTGCCAAAGAAATCAGGGATCACCATTGTGAAGAATGACAAAGGAGAGGAGATCGCAACCAGAGTACCCACTTCTTGGCGAGTATGCGTGGACTACAGAAGACTTAACCTTGCCACCAAGAAGGACCACTTTCCTTTATCCTTCATCGACCAGATCTTGGAGAGATTGTCCACGAAGGAGTACTTTTGCTTCTTGGATGGATATTCTGGATACAATCAAGGTTCTATTGCTCCTGAGGATCAAGAGAAGACTACCTTCACATGTCCTTCTGGTACATATGCCTTCAGATGGATGCCGTTCGGGCTATGCAATGCCCCAGACACATTTTAGAGGTGTATGCTTGCAGTTTTTGCCGATATGGTGGGCAGTTTTCTTGAGGTCTTTATGGACGATTTCTCGGTCTATGGGGATTCATTCGACCAGTGTCTGAGTTATTTAGACCGAGTCTTGCGGAGGTGCTGCGAAGTAAATCTGGTGCTCTCGTGGGAGAAGAGCAACTTCATGGTGACCGAAGGAATCGTGCTGGGTCACGTTGTTTCTAAACGTGGCATGGAGGTTGACCCAGCCAAGGTGGAGGTCATTTCCAAACTTGAGCCATCAACGACAATCAAGCAAGTCAGGTCATTTTTAGGCCATGTCAATTTTTACCGACGGTTCATCAAAGATTTCAGTAAACTGGCCAGACCGTTGATTGAGTTGCTCGGCAAGGAGAATGAATTCATTATGGACGACAATGTACTCCTTGCCTTTAATCAGCTGAAGGAACTTATCACACATGCCCCTGTCTTACAACCACCAATGTCGACTCAGCCTTTTGAGATAATGACCGATGCGTCTGATTATGCCATTGGTGCTATTCTCGGACAGAGAAAAGATAATGTACCATTTGCGATTCACTACGCTAGCCGAATGCTCGATGAAGCTCAGCACAACTACACTGTCACTGAAAAGGAGCTGCTAGCGGTAGTCTTTGCCTTGTAAAAGTTCCGATCCTACCTCCTTGGATCCAAAGTGATTGTTTACACTGATCATTCGGCCATTCGGTACTTACAGCAGAAGAAGGATGCCAAATCACGTCTTATTCGGTGGATCCTTCTCCTCTAGGAATTTGACTTGGAAATTAAAGATAAACCTGGGGTAAAGAATGTGGTGGCCGATCATCTATCAAGGCTTCCCGAGCCAGAATCTCCTGAGCTGAGCCTGCAGCCTATCACAGAGACCTTTCCAGATGAAGCAATCCTCTCAGTCACCTCGCTTCCATGGTATGCAGACATCGTGAATTATCTAATGACCAAGAAGATCCCACAGGATTGGCCGAAGTTGAAAATAGACAGATTCTTGTCTAAAATCCATTTCTACCAATGGAAGGATCCGTATTTATTTTGTGAGGGATCAGATTGCATCTGGAGAAGGTACATTCCCTAGGAGGAAGTTCCAAGTGTCCTTGCCTTATGTCATGACCAAGATTCCAGAGGGCATCATTCAGGTAGACGAATGGCAGCAAAAGTTCTTCAAAGTGGCCTCTGGTGGCCTTCACTATTCAAGTATGCAGATGATTATGCCAAATGATGCACTGACTGTCAGAAAATGGGCGGAACCATAGGAACGAGAGACACGATGCCTCTGAAATTCATTCAGATAGCAGATGTCTTCGATGCATGGGGCATTGACTTTATGGGTCCATTTCCCAACAGTCAAGGCTATGAATATATTCTGCTAGCTGTCGACTATGTGAGTTGCTGGGTGGAGGCTATTCCCGCCGGAACAGCCGACAGTAGGACTGTCTGTCAATTCTTGAGAGATCACATCATAGCACGGTTCGTGATTCCCAAGATTCTCATATCTGACGGGGGTAGCCATTTCATAAACAGAGAGGTGAAGAAACCGACTCAGGAATTCTGCATTGAACATCGTGTTGCTTTACCCTACCACCCGCAGTCTAATGACTTAGATGAATGTTCAAATAGGGAGATCAAGACAATTCTACAGAAGCTTGTGCGTCCGGATCGCAAGAACTGGTCTCAGCTACTTGATTCCGTTCTTTGGGCTTACAGAACAACGTACAAGTCACCATTGGGAATGTCTCCCTACCGCCTTGTGTATGGCAAGCCATGTCATTTGCTCGTTGAATTAATTCACAAATCTTTATGGGCCATCAACATGTGTAATTTGGACTCTGAGCGGGCAGGGAGGAGGAGAAAATTGGATCTGAACAGATTATTCGAATTCGGAGATTATGCATACGACAACAACCTGATGTACAAGGAGAAGGTCAAAACATGGCATGACAAGCATATCCGCCACAAGTCCTTCGAGCCGGGTCAGAAGGTGTGGTTGTTTGATGCAAAATTAAAGATCTTTCCAGGCAAATTAAAGAGCGAATGGACTGGGCCGTTTATGGTTAGGCATGTGCGTGACAACGGAAGTGTATTCATATCTAATTTGTCAGCTGACGCACAACCATTTGTAGTCAACGAACAACTTCTGAAGCCTTACCTCGAACATGATACATTCATATCTGTCGTTGACTCTATTCAAGTAATCTACATGGATGAACCGAATACTTCCAAAATATCAGAGGAAAGCAAAGCAGAGAAAAATATTTTTGAATGACTTCCCTTCTTTTCTTCTTTTCTTCTTTTCCTTCCATCCTATCTTATTCTACCAACATGATGTCATCCCTTTCATCACTGCTACACTTAGGATGTACTTTATCCTAAGTGTAGGGGGGATGAGCATCCCGAGTTGTTCATATCCACATTCATCTCTTTTCTTCTTTTCTTCTTTTTTCTTCTTTTTTGCTTCTATCTTCTTTATGTACCGAAAAGGTGTCGCCCCTTTTTGTCGGTCTTCTATACTTAGGACACACTTTGTCCTAAGTATAGGGGGTGTGCACCCCGAGTGTCTTCTATTATTTGATCCTCTCCATTGTCTCCTCTTCTTGTTGGGCATCTTACCCTAAGTATAGGGGGAGACGGTCAACTTGTCATTCATTCAATCATCTCTTATTTATTTATTCTTTAGACTTTTCTATACTCAGTACTAGTTATGTCTTCCTTTTTCTCTCCGATCTATGAGGACATAGCTCAAGCTAAGTATAGGGGGGTAGTATATACTACGTATATACTTTAGCCACAACTCGTACTTTCGTATTTTTACTAATAACTATGGCTAATTATACTTATAAAATTCATTAAAACCTTAGTAAAAAGATGTGATTATTCCTCAAATACTTTTTGTATTTACTGATTAATAAATCAGGTGAAAACATTTTTTTGCAAAATGTTTGAAAAATGGTTTGAAAATCTTTGTGAAAAATCTTTTGAAAACTATTTGGAAAACATTTTGTTACATGTTTTCAACCTTTGTAAAAGATTTTGATTGTAAAATTATTTTATTTGTGTGAAATAAAATGTTTGAAAAATAATTTGCAAATGGTTTGAAAAACGGTTGCAAAAATAAGTGAAAAAAATATATATACTGTTTGGAAAATTTTTGCAAAATGATTTTGATATATGTGTACATGTTTGTAAAATGTTTGTAAAAATTATTTTGGACTATAGTTTTCAAAATGGCTTGAAAAATCCTTTTCAAATAAGTTTGAGGAATACATACATCTCACCAAAATTCTCTATGTATATATCTATAAAATTGACCACGTACCCTTGTAAATTATAGTGAAGCTAGGACCCGAAGCAGTGATGCATAGTAGAGGATAAGAGGGAAAGGCGCCTGACAATGACTAGTTTCAAAACGAAGCAGTAGACGTAGGTGGATGGAGGTGAGTCGAACGTAGGTTGGACGTTTGGTGACCCAGGGAGGAAAGCGAGAAAACCCGGCCCCGGTGAAGGGCAAGAGTCACTATCAAGGGTCAGTTCCTACCAACTACTTACTACCTTTTGCATTTTTTCATAGAACTGTGAGGACACTGGAAAGTTCATTCTAGCATTTCATTTTCCTAAGTTCTCTGACTTTCGTAATTCGCTTTAAAATCCACTTCTTGTATATATAAGAAGCATCCCTGTGTAAATAGTTGTACCTAATTTTCAGCCAAAATCTTTTTGTTTTCAAAAATCCCAAAAACATTTGCAAAAATTTAAATCCAAAAACATTTAAAAAATGTTTTCGAAAAATCTAAAAAACTCATATGCATCATCTTTTCAAAAATCCATAAAAAGTTCAAAATCTTTGAAAATTGCATCACAAAAATATTTTCTGCATTCTGCATATCATTTGCATAGCATGAGAATTTTTCGGATTGAGTTTGATAGTTGAACAAGTCTAAATAAAATCCGGAGATTGGAGCTTGATTGGACCTTAAAATCTACCTAATTAACAAGAACCTTATAGGAATTGGGATTGAGGTACTTCAGGTCTAGATTGACTTAATTCTTTGAGGATCACGGGACTTAGTTCAATGGATTCTTGACTGCCTAAGTAGAGTATTTCGGAGCACACACACGACTCTTGTTGATAATAACCTAACTTGGACACCTGCACCTTTCACATGGCTCAACTCAGTTGGAGTGGTGAGGGGGTTGGATTTGCCGGTATGAGACGCACACAGGTGGAAACACTTATCCTCCTCTAGGGAGGGAAGTGCACCCCAACCCGTCCGGTGATGATGAGTTTCGAGGATAGGAGATTGTGGGTTGCAATAAAGCTTCAAAAGAGGGATAGTCTACTGGCTCAAGAGGAAAAACTCCCTATGTAAATGCTACTGTATATAGTATTCAAAAAAAGAAGGGGCAAAAACTTCAAAAAAAAAGTGGACAGGCCTGTACAAAAATATAAATGCCTGCCGGAGTGTATATATGTGTAAAGTCAAATAAGCAAGCTTGAGCTTCAAAGTCAAATCATGTGAGCCTGCAGCTGGATGACTTGACTACACTGGTCTTGCATCCTAGGATAGGTAGCTATACTGGCTACCGTCCATTTTTCTCTTTACCCCCTCCTCTTAAGCTGGTTTCCACTTGAACTTAGAAGGGAATACCTCAGTATTTGAGGAATGAGTTGTTGGATTGGGGAATCATTGGGTTGTCATTGGAGAAGTCAGTCTCTTTGTCATTCCAGTTGGGGAGAGCCACCATTACTTACATTGTACGAGTCAGATTCATAGTCATAAGGGTTTGCGTATGAGTTGAAATATTTCTAACCTGGCTATTGAGGAGATTTGAACAAAGTATTGGGATTCTCAGGGACTGTTGGATTTCAAATCCGATTCTCACTAAGGTTCCGCCCACACTAAAACTCCAAAGGTCCGACTTAAGCTCTAAACTT
The DNA here is from genome assembly GCA_037367405.1 of Ottelia alismoides. Taxonomy (NCBI): domain Eukaryota; kingdom Viridiplantae; phylum Streptophyta; class Magnoliopsida; order Alismatales; family Hydrocharitaceae; genus Ottelia; species Ottelia alismoides. The sequence continues at coordinate 41,023 of JAZKJV010003642.1, read as the reverse complement.
TGATTTTGTGAAGGCAAGCTTGATAATTAAATTCAATCCACATTTCTTCTTTTACTTTTCTTTGTCTTTCTTTCTGCACTTATTGCATAAGTGTTTGCAAGGGACTAGCAAAGGTAAAGTATAGGGGGATGATGAAGTTACATTTCATCATCTTTATTCTATCATTTTGGCCTCAAAAACCCTGGCAAATGCGTGTAAATACCCTTAATTCCAACATCTTAGCATTCATGCATGTGCATGTAAATAGTGTATAAAATACTGTAATTAAAGCCAAAATTATAGAATAAAGAAAAGAAAAGAAACAAACTAAAATATCGTAAATATTTTATGACCCGAAACCCCGAGACCTAGGCATCTCGATGACTAGGTCGACAAGGAATAAAGTAGGGGGAGATAAGGGCCAAAATACAATAAAAACACTTGTTATTTGATTCATTCTTTATTCAATTTGGACCTACTTTTGGTTCCACTTTTTATACATCAAATAAAGAAACTTTGAACATGAAACTTGTAGATAATTAAATAAAAAAATACAGAATTGATTTCACCCAAAAATAATTTAGAGATAAAAAGTTATGATCTTAATAAGATTCCAGAATCCCAACTTCCCAGACCTGTATCTTGCAAATAAAAACTTGAAATGCGTCAAACTCATCTTTAATTGTAAATAATATAAAATAAGCTATCTAATGAAGGTGGTTTCGCATTTGGCGGAGCTACGGTTTGAAAGTTGAGTTTTAGACCCCTATTGTATACTTTACATAGTAAAATATTCATTTTATTTATTATTCATTATTTTTATACTTCTATATTTTTATCATTTTTAAATATTGTTTATAATATACATGTGCAATAAAATTAGAATAAAAACCTAAAGAAAATACAAAAATAAAATACTTGTAATATAATACATATGTATAAGACCTATAAGTATACGTGTATAATTAACATTTTTATTTTATTAAGTGTACAAAATACCTCAGAAAAATAAAATAAAAATATATTTAAGTGTATAAAAATACCTTATAAATTTATAAAATTATAAACAAAATAAATAAAGTTTAATTATACAAAAAAAATAAAAAAATAAAATATATAGACATGAATACCTATAAAAGTCTAAAAAGGTAACTTGTAATTTTATACCTCATAAAAAAATTAAAAATCATATTAAAATGCCTTATAAAATAACAAACATTTTTTATTTAATAATAAAAAATTAATTAAATCTTTTTCTATTTTCAAATGATTTTACAAATGTTTTTGCAGGGATTTTTCCTGGTTGGTCCACGTGGACCAACCAGGTGGCTTGGAAAGTTGACTTGCGGGTCAACTCTCTGAGCCCTAGCCCTGTAGCTCTGTCAGAATGCACGACACCCCTCTCTTCTCGATTTTTTCGCCATCGTTGCGTTGCTCGAGGGAGGGTTGACCCTTCATGGAAGTTGTACCCGGCAGCACCATGATCCACGCCGAGCATATCTATTGGGCAGATCGATTGTGCGCCACCTGTGATATCGTCTCGAATTTCGTCACTTCACCACCTCTTCAAAAACCACCCCCCGACTTCCTTTCATTTTTTGATCCCTCTTCCACCAACTTTTCACCCAGATCTAGACCGCATCGAGTTCCTAGTGACAGTAGGAGTTCATCGAGCCTGGTCCGAGCTCCCTTGGTGTTGAATCGAGTGTGGTCCCCTCATCACCGGACATCCGCCGTGAGCTATTCGAGCTCATCTCCCCGGTGAGTCTTTCTCCCCATTTCTTCGTTCTTTCCCTAGATTAAGTGATAGTTAGATTAGGTTCGTAACATGCTTAGTTTTCATTCACCCCCTTACCATGAATCGTAATTTTAAGTCACGATATGGCTTAGCTCCGCCACCTCCGTCCGGTCACTACGAGTATCGATTCGACCCCCTGCCGCCTCCATCTTCTTCCTCTCTATCTTGTCTCGCCCCGAAGCACCCTCATCCACCTCAATTCCATGTGAATCGAGAATTTCGAAGCTCCTCCTCCGCCCTCCGCCGGAGCTTCTCCGTAACGCCTATCCTCCGCTCATTTCACGCATCTGATACCCCATGGATAGTCGCCTGTGTACTTGGAAGCTAACCCTGCAGGTTTAACGAGGAATTGAGGCTCAATCGAGCCCCAACCGGCTCAGGAATCACCTCCAGGCGAGGTGGACTCGCTCGACCACTACCTGCCATCTCCGGTCTCGTAGAGCCAGCCATTCAACGCGGAAAGGGCCCAGTAATCTTTTGCCCTGCTTCTTGGGCCGAGAGGAGAAGTACACCGGCCGGAGTAGCACTTCAAAGCTCGACGGAGACACTGTTCTTCGTGAGCCTCTTTGCACCGTCAGATCAAGAACATGTCCCAGAAGCTACAGCCATCGTCCGATCGCATCTAGTCCGCGCCCGTTGGATCTTCATCGCTTCGCATCCCAGCCATACACCAGTGCCTCAACCTCGACCCTTGGATGCGCCATGTGGATAAGTGATCCGCTCCCAGCCGTACGATCATTTCTTGGGTAATTTACACTTAAGACCCAGAGACTTTTAGTATTTACATTTATACCCCTCTGCATGGGTATTATAATATGTTTTTGGGTATTTTGCATTGAGAACCCTCCATTTTGTGAAATTGCACTTATACCCTGTGAACAACAGAACACGTGCTTCGTGCGTGAATTGTTTTTTGGAAAAATTGCAGCCAAGCCCTTAAACTTTGCTCTATTTAAAAAAATGCTCCTGCTAGAAATGTAGTTTCTAGTTGTTGTTTCTATTTATTGCATGCATCTATAAATTTCTAAAAAATCGACAAAAATTACCGTGTGTTCCTGTCGATAATACTTTCACGCCATATTTTTATTTTGCATATTTATCGCATCTTCATATTTATAAAAATTCAAAAACATGCATTTTTGCTACTGTTTGCATTAGAAAACCCATAAAAATTATAAAAGCATCTCAGAAAATTCCCAAAAAATATATTTTGTCATTTTAGTGTATTTTAACTTCAATCCAAAAATCACAAAAAATATAAAAGAAAACTCCTAAAAATTATAAAACCTAAAAATCCTTTATAAAAATATTAAAAATTCTCAAAAATCCTAAAAATAAAACTCTTTTCAGAATTTTCTTTGTTTTATTATCTTTATATTAAAATTAATTTGAGGAATTTCAGACACTGATTGACATTTTTTATCCTCATTTTAATTTCACCAGCACTTAGTTCACTGATTTCTAGTATTTTTGATTTAAAAATACCAAAAAAATTAGGAAAAATCTATAAAAATCACAAACATATTAGGAAAATAAAAAAGATCAAAAAATTTTATTTCCTAATTTTTGAGTATTTTTTACTTATTTTTATAAATACTTCATTCCTCTCTTGCTTACTTAGTCTCTATAGTCTATTTAAATAAAAAGAAAAATAAAAAATATAAAAAATAAAATACAAAATCAGAAATTAAAAATCGAAATATAAAAATATAAAATTAAAAATAAATAGGAAAATTAAAAATAAAAAAAACCCACAAAAAAGGTCCAAATTGGCTAAGTAGTTCACTAGACATAGGACTTGACATTTTGTCTGCTTACTTTACTCCGTGCTTCCTGTGTTCGACCCCTACTTGCTTGCCACTGTACATTCTTAGTAGGGTATAATAAATTTTGATCCTTTCTCTTGATTACTTAATTGATTGTATGGGTTGTTTACAAACGTGAAGGCTTGAGTAGTCGCCTCAGCGACAGTGAGTCTGATCTGTCAGACCATTATTTAGCGGCTCTCGTCTCCTCATTTTTCACGTACCCTTGCGGCTTTTGGTATTTATATTTGGTCCTGGAACTTTGCTATTAGTTATAAAATTTTGTGGAAAATTGCACTGTGGCCCTTGGATGTTTGCTTATTTACATATATGCCCTTGCCACTAGTATAGTTTCTTATTGTTGTCTCTATTTATTTTATGCATCTATAAAACTCTAAAAAATCTACATAAATTACCTTAGGCTCCTGTTGCATACTAGTTCCATGATATATTTTTAGTTTGCATTTTTATTGCATTTTCATATTTATAAAATTCAAAAACATGCATTTTCAGTATTGTTTGCATTAGAAAGTCCATAAAAATTAGTAAAAGTTTTTAAAAAATTCAAAAAAAAATATATTTTGTGTATCTTAACATCTTTTTGTGTCAGTCCAAAAATCATTAAAAAAATTCAAATTAAAACTCCTAAAAAGTAGAAAACCCCTAAAAACTTCATAAAAATCTAAAAAATTCAAGAAAAATCCAAAAAATACAATCTCAGTTTCTATATTTTTTGTATTTTATTACCTATATTTTAAAATTAATTTGAGAAATTTTTGACACTGTTTGATATTTTTCATCCTCATTTTAATTTCGGCCAGTAGCTTAGTTCACTGTTTTCCAGTATTTTTGCTTTTAAAAACACCAAAAAAATTCAGAAAAATCTATAAAAATCATAAAACATTAGAAAATTATAAAAAGCCCAAAAATATTTTATTTCCTGATTTTTGAGTATTTTTACCTATTTTTATAAAACCCTATCCCTCTCTTTTCTTATAATGTGTATATATTCTTTCTATAGAAAAATAAAATAAAAAAAAATTAAAACTAAAATTAAATAAAAAAATATATAAAATTAAAAACCCACAAAAATTTGCATTGGTAAACACATTATCACATTCATTTTTGTTCATCATTGACTTGATCTATCTTGCTTGCTCCCTGGGTTCGACCTCTACACACTTGCACACTATACACATTTTTGTAGAGTATAATAAATTTTGACTCCACATTTGCTTCTTATTGCTTGATTGTTATTGTGGGTTGATTGTTGATTGTAGTCCAGATTTCTGAGTGGTCGGTTCAGTGACTGAGTTCCCGCCTTGTGTGGAACGTAAGACCATTGATTTTTGGCTACATCAAGGTGTTACTGAGAAGATGATCATTTAGAGATGACACCGCTCAGCTCTCTACAGAGCTGCAGCTTGTCACATGTCACAACCTTCGTAAGCATATCTGATGGATTTCCATATGTGTGGACTTTCTTCAAAATGAGATGCTTCTTGTCAATATCATATCTCAACCAACGATATCGCACATCTATATGCTTTGTGCGAGCATGATGCATCATGCTCTTACTCAAATCAATGACACTCTGGCTATCACAAAAGATAATCGGCTCACTGTCTTCATATCCAACTTCACCAAGGAATCACTGTAACACTTCTTTCCCTGCATCTGCTACTGTAATGTACTTATCTTCAATTGTTGAGAGTGCAATGCGTTTGTACAACTTGGACTGCCAAGAAATCGCCCCCTCTACAAAAAGGAAAATGTGTTTGGAAGTCGTTTCCTATGACCCACATCTCCTGTCATATCAAAATCTGTGTTTGAGATCTGACCTCCCAAACATTAGATACATACTTGAGGTCCCTCTCAAGTATCTCATAATCCACTTCACTACTTTACAGTGATCCTTCCATGAATTCGACATGAATATGCTCACTACGCCCACAACATGAGCAATTTCAGGTCTGGTGCAAACCATGGTGTACATAAGGCTGCCAATTGCAGACTGATAAGGAACCTTGGTCATCTCAGCTTTCTCCTCAGAAGTAGACAGACATGTCTCATTCGTCAACTTGAAATGAGTGACAAGTGACGTGCTGGTAGGCTTCACATTCTTCATGTTGAACCATTTCAGAATGAGTTCAACATACTTATCTTGTGACAACCACAACCTATGCTTCTTCTTGCCACGAGTGATTTGCATCCCAAGCATGTTGCTCGTCTTGCCCATATCCTTCATCTCAAATTCCCTGGAGAGTTCCCTTTTGAATTTTGTAATCAACCCGGGATTATGACCAACTATAAGCATGTCATCCACATAGATCAACATGATAGTGAACCATTCATTGGGAAGACGTCGAACGTATACACATAGATCCCCTATAGTCCTCTTGAAGTTCTGCTTCGTCATGAAGGCATCAAACTCCAAGTACCACTATCAAGGGCTTGCTTCAAGTCATAGAGACTCTTCCTTAGCCTGCAAACCATACGCTCTTTCCTTTTCTCCTAGTATCCATGTGGGTGCTCCATGTAGATCTCTTCCTTCAGGTCACCGTGAAGAAAAGTTGTCTTCATGTCTATCTGCTCTAGCTCAAGGTCTAGGCTTGCAACAAGACCTAGTACCACCCTCACAGAATTCATCTTTACCACTGATGAGAAGATCTCATCGTAGTCTACGTCCTCTTTCTGGTTGAATCTCTTCACAACCTATCCGGCCTTGTACTTCTATCGCTTACCACCACCATCTGACTTCATCTTGTAGACCCACATATTCTTCAGTGCTCTCTTTCATGCAAGAAGCTCAACAAACTTCAAGAGGTATGATTTTTCTTCAGAGGTTGCATCTCTTCATTCATTGCATTTTGCCAATGATCTCTCTCCTTATGCTATTGTGCCTCCTCAAAAGTGCATGGGTCATCATGATCATTTAGCATCACGTACTGGGAAGCAGGATAGCAGGATGGTGGTTGATGCGCCCTCCCAGATCTTCAGACCCAAGGCTCTGTTGCGTCTTCTTCTTGATGAGGTTGCTCCCCCTACCCAGGATCCCCTGGACCTGCAGCAGTAGGGTCTACATCTGGCTCATGTTGTTCTGTCTATGCATCTTCTTCGTCTGTACCCTGTACCGGAAAAGAATCTGAGTTCTCATTGTTGTCATCATCCATAGCAATCCCATATGAGTCACCATCACCACTATCATCCTCAACCAAAGTCTAGTTCTTATAGAAAATCACATTTATATTCCTAGTGACGGTCTTCTAGTTTGGATTCCAAAGTCGATATCAAAACTCCCGATCTCCATAGCTAACAAAAATGCAGGGCACTGCCTTGTCATCAAGCTTCTTCTTCTGTTCCTTTTGTATAAATGCATAAGATTTACACCCGAACACCCTCATATGAGCAATGAGGAATCTTTCCCAGACCAAATGTGCTCAGGGACCTGAAAATTCAAGGGAATAGATGGAGATCGATTGATCAAATAACAGGCGGTCTTAACTTCTTCAACCCCAAAGGTCTTGGGTAGCTTTGCTGTATTCAACATACAACAAACTCTCTCCACAATTGTCCTATTCATTCATTCTGCGATACTATTGTGCTGGGGTATGCCGGGCTCTATCCTTTCATGCATGATCCCGTGCTATGCACAATAACTATGGAATCTATGAGAGGTACTCTCCTCCATTGTCCATGCATAGATACTTCAACTCTTTTCCTGTCTTATGCTCTACCATAGCATGAAATTTCCTGAAACAATCAAAGACTTGATCCTTCATCCTCAGCATATAAACCCACACCTTCCTTGATGCAAAATCAATGAAGGTCAGAAAATAATTGTTTCATCCTAAAGACGTTGTGTCCATGGACCACACACATCAGAGTGAATCGGTTGTAAGAGATCTTCCTTCACCTTTGATATGACCTTGAAAGGTGCACATCTATTCTTTCCAACCTCACATGAATCACAAGGTGATAGTGTGATGTCAGTTTGGCATGGAATCAATTCCTTTCCCGCTCAAAAGTTGTAAGCCCTTTTGAATCATGTGTCCGAGTCGATGATGCCAGGCCTCACTAGCATGTAGGTTGCCATCTATAACCTTCACCCGAATCTGGTAGAGCGTGCATCACAACCTGCCTCTGGCCATGATATGAGAGCCCTTACTAATCTTACACTTGCTATTGCCAAACTTCAGATGATAGCCTTTCCTATCCAGTTGAGAACCAACCACTCTGAGTCATCCTCTACATGTAGACATTGTTCCTAAATAGCGAGAACCAACAGATCCTCCTTATCATCAGCCACTACTGCAACAACGTTCTCATCTTCATCTTTCTTCTGATTCCTTTTGCCTTCTGCTTATTATCTTCTCTAGACTCTACAATCTCTCTTCTAGTGACCATTCTTGTTGCAATGATGATACTTTCCTCCATCCTTAGACTCCTCCCTGAGTCTCTCTCGTGATTTTCCCCTACTATTGGGCCTGCCACTTCTTTCAACTGCATACACATGTGACGAAGAGACTCTCCTGATGATCGTCATCTGATTTTTTCACTCAGGAGACTGCTCTTTACTATGGGTATGGTCAGCTTGTCATTTGTATCGGAATTGTTTACAATAATCACCAGTGTTTCCCAGCTGTATGGTAGGGAATCCCGTAGAAGAAGCTCATGCAATTCATCATGTAGCGCCATATTCATGGTACTCAATTGATTGATGAGACTCTGAACACATTCAAAGTGCTCAACAACTTTCATCCCGTCCTTGTACTTTAGATTCACCAATACTTCAGAATCAAGAACGCCTTGTTGGTAGCCATCTTTTGCTCATAAAGCTATGCTAGTTTCTCCTATAGTTTCTTCACATTTGTCTCTTATATGACATGGTGGAATACAGATAAGTCCAATCAATGTCAGATGATGTCGATTACTTTCTTGTTCAACTTCGTCCAGTCACTTGCGGACATGTCCTCAGGCTTGGTTGTTTCTCCTTCCACCTGATCATGGAGGTCCTTGCAATATAAGATGTCCTCCATCTTGACCTTTCATATTTTCCTGCTTGTCAACTTGATCATTGTGCCTTCGTCATCCTTGCTCATCTAGGAAACACAAGCTCTGATACCGCTTGTTAGGAAATCGGGAACCAAACACAATAATCATAGCACGATAATCAAGAAACCACCGAGAGATGAGAAATTTTACGTGAGAAAATCCTCCTCGATGTAAGAGAGAGGGAAAACCCTACGAGACACAATGATCCGCAATAAAATCCACTAGACTGAAAAAAAGAGCACAATGTCTTCTTAGTTTTGTTGTCCAACAAAATCGAGGCTCAGTTACAAGAATACAATCAGATAACTGTCACCTTGTACTTGGAGAACACGATACCGATGCTTCTCCTCATCACGAGCTGTCCCTCAAGAGTGGACCTCCCTGGCGGTTGTTCCTCGTGCCTCCGATGCGATACTCCTTGCAGATGTGGCTTCTCTTCACGTCCCTACGGAGTACTCTTTGCATCTTGTGCATGCTGCTCCTCACGCCTTGCGTGGGCTACTTTTCTCCTTGCTTGGAGAGAGAGAGAGAACTAAGAGAGAAGAAAAAGGGATGCTTGTTGTTGGAATGATCCCCAATGCCATGTATGGGGCTTTATTTATACTACTCTTGCCTCCTCTCTCTCCTCCTAGTCCTATTTGGAATAGGATCCCAAGGGGATAATTGTCCAACAACCCCCTCCTATTTTGGACTGGATAATAACCAACAAATAAGGTTCTAGAGTTTTTCCTTCAAGTATGAATCTTCTAAACTCTTCAACTAATCGAAAAAATTGGTTCCATCGAAGTTGGAATTTATGTGACTTAGTTAAGAATTTGCTTATCCATTTCCACGCAAAATTGAAATTAACCTTGATGTAGGACATGTTTCTTATCGTTGTGATCATAATATATACTTTGATCTTCCAATGAAATGTTCTTAAAATCCCCATGGTGATAAGTTGTTCATGCCAAATACATATTCATGCACTTCCTTACCCACAACAACAAATTTGACACAAGTCAACAAAAAATTTTATTCGTTGGCATATAATCAATAGTTAATATATAACAACTAATATTATCCGTTATTCATTCTTTAAGTTTGCAACGAATATCATATTCATTGCAATCTTCTAGGCAACGAATCATATAATGACGATAATCCATTATTTTCTTCTAATCGTTGTAAATTTAGCACTGATGAATGCAAATTTTAACAAATAAGCCAATGAGTGAATCATTGCTATATGAACCTTTATAAACAAATATGTCATTCGTTGCTAATTTCAAAAAAAAAAGTTAACTTTACAACTAATATGATCCATATGTATATACTTAACGTCAGAAGATATGATGATAAATATTAAAATTATTCATTTCCTTAAGTCAATTTTGTTGCAGTGGATCTCTCACACCGATGAAGGATCAATATATACGATTGCATATCCTCACCGATGCCCTTAAAAAAATGGCCACCGATGATTGGATAAAGGGGAAGTTTTCGTTGCATACCTTCATCTATAAACATAGATCGCCGTTTGAAATGGTTTGGTGGTAGAAGCTAAAAGTCACCGTTCCAATTCCACCACCCCCACCCTCCTGCCTTCAACTAATAAGAAAACATGGATCGTCCACTTTACATCTTTGTCTTTTCTAACGTTGTGGCGCATTTTTCTTGGCTAGAAGTGTTCCTACTCGCATTTCTCTGGCCACTTGCAAGTCAACGCCCACCCCATCCAGAAACAAAAACTGTCACTCGAACAATGGAGAGCAGACATCGGATCCCGAGGAAGAAGACCAGAAAGATCTCATCTCTCTTGTTAAGGTGAGTTGCCCCTTTTCCTCTCCCCTTTAAAAACTATACATGTATGTATATATCTTGTTAATAATTAACTGCTTTTCAAGATATCTAACAATGGTATGTACTAATTTCGTGAAGTTGCCTTCGCTTTGCAAATATCTCTGAAGGGTCATAGTTAACATCATATTGAGATGTTTTGAATCTTAATCAGTCTCTCCAGTTCGATATATTACAGAATCCGATTCATGACTATTTCGTAAATCGTTATTGGATGAAGCTCGTCATGTAAACAGGGATCCTGCAGTCCGATCAGCAGTAGGTTTGCAGTAAACCCATGGATCACACAAGTCGCTCCATCGAGCAGTTTGCACGAATTGGCTGTTTTTGTGGACCCTTACCGTGGGAATTCATGCGAATCGCTCAATGAAGATCGAGCGGCTCGTGTGATCCATGATATGCTCTAGAGAGGGAAGTATTAACGTGGACAATTCTCTTGGAATTTTGGCAGGCTTATCAACGTCCACTTGCATCTCCACCACACGAAGAGATGACTACAAAATTGCCGGACAAACACGTATATGTTTCAGAAGACACACTTAGGAAGCACATGATGGATCAGCTCTCGAAGACCGAACGCGGTGAGAACAGACATCGAAAGAAACCCACAATTCACAAGGTTCCAGACAGCCTAAGGCAATTTTCCCCCGATGCTTACGAGCCGAAGCTCGTGTCTATAGGACCTCTACATCACCACAAATCCGAGCTTCAGCAGATGGACCATCTCAAGTGGAAGTACCTCCAGGACTTGATGGAACGAAGCCCTGTGAAGATCAGATCGGAGGATTGTTACGATGCGTTGCTCATGGATGAATTCATCAAAACTATGTGGAAACATGAGCAAGATGTGAGAAAACAGTACTCCGTGGACATCAGTTTAGGAGCTGGGGAGTTGGTGGAGGTGCTCGTTCTTGATGGTTGCTTCCTAATCGAGCTCTTCATCAAGCCAGCCGTGGGTCTCATGGGCTCACCATGGAATGATGCCATGTGGAACTTATCCATGTTGAGGAATGACTTGCTCCTTCTGGAGAATCAGATTCCCTTCTCCGTCTTAATTGACCTGTTCAAGATAGCATTCCCAGCAGGATTTCCTCGTCCAGAAACTGTAGGTGAGAGGAATCCTCCTCCTCTTGGCATTTTGGATTTTGTCCTCCACTACATTAGCCGGGGAAGAACAGATGTGAGAGACTTGGATGAGCAACCTGATGAGATACATCATCTCCTCCACCTGAATCACATCTGTCAGCTGCATTACTTCAACACAGCTCCAATGCAAAATCTCTCTTCCGGCACTCTCTTCAGTGTATCCAAGAAGTACACATGGGATCTCCTGCCCAATTGTTTCTTCTTATTTGTATCTCTGATTCTCATGTGCAAGTTTCTGCGACACCATTCTTCCAAGAGAGCTGAATTCCCAAGAGTGATACCGTCAGCGAAGAATCTAAAGGAAGCAGGCATCAAGTTCAACAAGAAGTTCGATAAAGGGAAGGGATGCTGCTTAAACATATCATTTGATGAAGAAAATGGAAAGCTGGATATACCCTCCATATATCTAGATCAGAACACCATCTCCTTATTCCGCAACCTCATCGCACTGGAGCAGAGTCTACCGGAAGATGTCGGAACACATTTCACGGCATATGCTAGTTTCATGGACGACATCATTGACACTGCAGAAGATGTGGAGATACTAGTGAAGCACGGGATCCTTGAGCACAAGTTGGGTACCAATAAGGATGTGGCGAATCTCTTCAATAATCTTTGCAAGGGGACGATACCCCCACATTACAGCAGTTACCTTTATGGTCTAGATGAGAGACTCAGCAAGTACTGCGCTTTAGACCGGCACAGGTGGAGAGCGACGCTTGTAAACAACTACTTCCACAACCCATGGGCAGGTGCTTCGGTCATTGCAGCTATCACTCTTCTCCTCCTAACATTTGGAGCGACCATAGCAACAATTTGGCAGACAATATACACTGTGAAATCATATGATATGCAATTCCATCAGAGTCCACCATCTTCCTAAACAGAGGTCTAGTTCATTCTTCACGCTGGTATCTTTCTGTACTGTCTTTCTAGTTCTACTGTTGGATTTGCAGACGATCAGATTCCACTTGGAATACCATTAGATCAAATTCAAGATTATTAGACTAACTGATAAAGAGAATATTTTGGAACCTTTCGACCATAGTAACATAATCCACAAGGTGTGCTTGAGCATGATTCATGTGGAAGCCCCAGAAAAGTGCATGTGAAATAGCCACAAGATGATAGCAGTTTCTCAATGGAAGAAAAAGAAGCACAAGTCACAGAACCGCACATAAAGCCTAGAAGCTCACATTCTTGCAACAGTACTCATGCCCCTATGATCACCTGGGCCATAAGAATTACGTGCCTTTACAGCATCTTAATTGCGGAAATATTCCATTATTTCCCCTTGCGCATCAGCTTATCATCATCTTTGGTTAGCCGAGTATCCATAACCATCACCATTGGAGGCCATACTATTTCATGACCTGTAGCAGTCTCTCTCAGACCCTTCCATTCATCAACTACCTCACCCACCCAAGGATAACGATGGTTGGAGTATTTTGGGCCTCAAACTCTAACAATGCACTATCATCTAAATCCTACTTAAAAGATTGTTGATAATAAAAATTCCTGGATTTCGGATCTGGTGAAATCCTTGCTCTTTTAGAGGTGGTCCGATTGTGTTGGATCAAAAGCCTAAAAAAAAGTCAGCCCCCCTGTATGGAAGACCCACGTGAAAGGAATTCTTATGGTCCCTTAACCAAAGAAGTTGCTTGCCCAAGATAAACTATATTCTTAGATGTCTCTTCACTCTTAGGACCTGTTTAGTTGCTAAGGTACACTGGGGTACCCTAGCATACCTATAGCTCCAACCCTGCATTCATGGGTTGGGATTACTTGTATTGACCTTATAATTTCTTTGGTATAATGGTTTTAACAATGTTCAAATACACTTATTAACATAAAAAACATATTATAATAATTAAAAGGTTAATATAACACATAATCAATGTCACATCACATCACAATTATCATTCTAACTCTCCCAACCCTCCAAACAACTATTATTCACAGGAGGATATCACAACTCAGCCCAACCCAGTAACCAAACAAGCCCTTAGAGCCTGTTTGGTTGGTGGGTTGGTGTGGAATGGGATATCCCCTCCGGAGAGGGATGGTAAGATAGATAACCTATTTGAATAATATGTGTTTGGTTATTGCGGTGGGTTGGGTTGGAGCCGGATGTACTTGAGTTGATGTTATGAGAGATTGTAGTCATTGTGATAATGATTGGGTTATGATTAATGGGAATTGATTGTATAAAATAATTTACTTAAATTCCTATAACTACTTTTGTTTGGGGAATTTATAGAAAATAATCTATAAAATATTCACAATAAAAACGAAATATTTAAAGGAAGCGACTGTAAAAAGTAATAAGTACGATTTTTCTTTAAGTACTTATGTATAAGATAATTTACCTTGCACGTCCCAAAATTTTCCTTTGAGAGATTTTATATTGCACAATTCACAGTACACACCCCATATCTAATTTACAGCCAAAGAATATATTTTCTAAAACAATGGATATGTATCAACGTCAGACTCTTGTATACCTCGCTTATACAACTTGTTTGCAATGTTGAAGGAGTAAATGGATATATGATTGAGAAGGCAACATCCATATTTATTTGCATGCAACATCAACATAGCCGATTATTAAACATGTCATCTTCCACAGATCACGATATATTGGAGTATGGTGGCAAATACAATGTTCTGGCACACCATCATTCCATATTCTTTCAAAAGGTACATACAACCAATAGACGTCATGCACAATCCCACCATACCATGATTGCATTAATTGAATACAAGACAACTGAAAAAAACTCCCTTATATCACGTGCTTATCAACGATGCGATCTTCCATTACCTTAATTCCCGCATTTTGCATTTGCATGTGAAGTGACTCAAACATCCCCTTCAAGGAAGATCGCGTGCCTCCTTGATGAATCTCATATTCATCATGCTAAAAGCCACTAATTAAAACCCCTGCTTAATCAATCCAATAAAAATACCCTTTAAATCCCTATTTTTATCCTGTATTATGTTGTATATATTTTAGCATTAATTTATTGTATTTAATTTCCTCTATTTTTCTTGTAATTATTTTATCCTCAAAAAATCCCTAAAAATTAGGTAGAATAACTGTCTATAATTCCCTGACCATTAAAAACACTAAAAAATACAAAAACATCTCAAAACCACAAAATCGATATTTTTATCCCTTTAAAAATACCCCCAAAAATACGTTTTGTACAAATGACCTCTTTTGGCTTTTTGACCAACATGAAAGTTGTAGATCTCGTCGAGATGAGCAACTTTTATGTTTTGACTTTTTCCTAATTCAGCCTCTAACTATTTCTTTTCTATTTATCCTTGTATTTTTACTCTGAATTTTCTCATTAGGCCACGTGACGCCCTCTGGGCCGCCCACATGGCCCGCCTCCCTTTCTGACACCCGGTGCCCTTCTCAGCTGTTGGATTCACGCCCCCCGGCCTGCATCTGAGCCCTTCATCTCCGCTTGATTCCCAGCCATTGGATTTGATTTCCAGATCTAATCTCAACCCTTCGCCCCCGCCTAATCCACAGCCGTCCGATCTCTCCTCCAACTAACGCCCCTCCTCGCGCCACGTCACCCTTCAACCTCCACCGCTAGATCGTGTCCTATCTCACGCCTATCCATGTGCCACGTCACCCTGCTCCCTCTCACCGTTAGATCCCCCCTTCATTTAATCTCGATCGTTCCCTCGCGCTCAAATGCCAGCCGACCGATCAGATCCTAGGATCTGATCTCCACCTTCCAAACGCACTCCATTCACAGCCGTTGGATCTCACGATCCAACGACCGTGGCTCATCGAACTCCTCCAGCCGTTACCTCCCCCAGGCGTTGCGACTCGCGACCCCCGCTCCCCCTTCCTTTTTTGGCCGGCGAACCATCCACCTCCTCCTACTCGTAACGCCTCCCCGACGTAAACCGTAGATCCACCTTCCTCGCACAGCCTTCATGTCCTCCATTCATCTCCCCTTCGCCATTAAAACCCTCTTCGAAAACCCCTCGCCACAGCCATAACCGTCAGCCTCCGCCTCCTATAAATCGCCACCTCCGCCACCTGAGACCCTCGTCCACCATTTTGGGCTTAAGCCCAGTCTCCCCCACCCCTCTGGTGACAGCGAAGGAGGCGGGGCGTCGAGGCGACGAAGGCTTAAGTCTGGTGTCGACCCGCGACGCCTCCGCCGCGTATCGGTGACCTCCAGGCACCACCGAGCTCCCTGCCAAGGCCGGGCAGGCCAGGGCGATGACCTACAGCTCCACCGGAGTTCAATCCCAGGCTACCTCCTCCGCCAACACCTCGCTCCGGCGAGGTGATGTTTTCTTTTAATTTTCTCCGATTTATCCTGCTACCTCAAGTCACTTCCACCCTCATCTGGTCCACCCACCAGCTTCGCAACGCCACCCTCATTTTCGCTGACCATCGTTTCCCTTCTCCAGACCCCCTTCTGCTTTGATCCACCTCCTCCTCCATCTCGCCGGAGGAGGAGCATTGGCCTCCATCTCCGGTCACCTCATGGACACCACTCACCTCACAAAACACTCACGCATCCACACACTTGCTTCGGCTACATCTAACCCTTGCAGGTACCCTCAATGGCCGGAGCTCGTGCCTCTCCGTCGGTCTCGAAATTCTCCTCCGACGATCATGCTCCGACGGGGAGCTCGAGACGTCATCGGAGCTTTGCAATGGCCCCAGGACCTCCGCCAGGCTGCGAGCAAGCTTATCCGATCTTCAGACAAGCAGCAGGAGCACGATGGCGCTTTCAAGGGCTCGCCGGAGACCCGCCTCCTCCGGTAGGCCACGACAGAGGAAGACAACACAGGTGCCGTCCGATCATCCGATCGGACGGCTGCAATCAAGCCACGTGGTAGCTTCAGCCTCCACCCGAGCCTCCACGCTGACCCTACAGGCTCGGGCTGTCCGAACCCAGATCCAAGCCTCCAGACTTCGCCACATGGCTCGAACCACAGGAGCTGGCCCGAGCCTAGGCGCCTCGCGTGCCTTGCACGTGAGGGCCTGGGTAAATTGCATAAAAGATCCGGAAGTTTTCAAGAATTGCATTTTGGTCCCCAGGTGCGTGCCTCACTTACGTGCCTGGGTATTTTACAGGGAAGCCTCCTAGATTTCTGAAAATTACAAAAATGCCCCTGCACGCAATGGAGAAATTGCAAATGTGCCCAAGCGGTTTTTGGTAATTGCATTTAGGTCCTTACAGGGACCTAAATGCAATATTTAGCCCTTTATTTTATTGCATTTTTATTACAATTATGCCCCTGCATTGTTTTTAGCATAACTTGAGTATCGTAGGTCTAAATTGCATGATTTTAGTGTTGTTTTGATCCTTTTTTGTCCTCTACATTTTAATATGTTTAATTGTCTCATTTACCCCTATTTTAATTAAAGTGAATTTTTATATGAAAAATGGGACCTTGCTCTACTTGTCTTGCTTGATTTGATGAGTGCTTTTTAATGATGGATTAAATTGACACTGATCTCATTTTATATTTTGTTGCTCACATTTTTAGAGAATAATTGTAGGCTTTATTATTCTCTTGCATATTTGCTTATGCATCACTTTAACTTGCATATAAATTGCGTAAAAACCAATTAAAAAAATTGCATGCATGATGGCTTTGCTTTGTAATTACCATATTGCATCTTGTGGACCTGAAATTGGAATTAATTCAAATTGTACTTTATGGATCGAAATTCAATAGTTGAATTAGGCAGCCGTGTCCCTGTGTTCGACCTTGATAGACTTGCCAAGTACAAATATTCCACGACATTCAAAGATCGTGGTTTTTGCTGAATCAAATTCGCCTTCAGTACTACGACTTATTTCACGTTATTAAAGAGGCGAATTTCACGTTCATCAAATGGCGCCGTTGCCGGAGATGCGTCTTTTCTTAATTGTTGAATTTTGATTTTTTTGTTGAATAATTTCAAAATTTCTAGGTCGTCATTTCATGCATAATTTTTTGCATCATATCTGCTGATTTAATTTCTCGGTGTGTCTAACTTTTCTCTTTTGTGGCAGGGCCCATGGTGATCGAGGACGCTTGATCCTCATGGAGGCGTGAAGTCGGGAACTTCTGCTGAAGAGGCCGCAATAGAAACTATGAAGGAATTTGAGGATTTTAATAGCCTGCATTGCATATTGTTAAAAAAAGAAACTTGTATCTGCATATTTATTTTTAGTTTTGCATGTTGTAAAAAAAAGATCACTAGATGATCTACCCCCCCCCCCACACACACACACCTGCACATACACACTCACCTCACTCCCACCATCTCCCTGTATATCTCTCTCTATCTCTATCTCTATCTCTCCCTCCGTGTATATAATTCACGAACCCCCTCCCCCTCACCCTTGTATCATAGAACCCCCCCAATCCAGACCTTACTTAGGCTATTTGTAGCCTAAGTATAGGGGGGAACCTGCCTCCTCATCCCTCCCTCGTTCTGTCTCCTTGTACTTAGGTCAATTTTGGCCTAAGTATAGGGGGACCCTCCTCCTCAGTTCCGCAATATCACCCGATATTTGAATCGAGCCCTGGCTTCATGGCACTTGTGCTATGAGGACATAGAAAAATTTAAGTATAGGGGGTATACCGTATATTACTGTATATTTACTTTAACCTTAGCTCGTGTTTTTAAAACTTTTTAAAATTTATTTTCGGGCTGGGTTTTGGTAAACTAGTGAACTGAGTTTTGTAAAAATTTATTTATTAAAACCGAGGGTTTAATTTTTGTAAATATTCCTACTCAAAAAAAATTGAAAAAGTAAAACTTTTCTTTGAACTAGACGCTGACTACTAGGCTTAGTAGACACTTTCAGTGAGGGAACTTCGGTCTCCCTTAGCAGAGTGGGTGGTTTAGAGGACACTGCAAAAGGCACCGTCCTTAAGGAACACGGGTCCGTTTATTGGCATGTACTTACACCCATGCTGGCTAAGAGTGGATACTTTTATTCGTTTGAGCCTGGGCCAATCATTATCTCTCCAAAAAAGAATTAAAAAAATCACACAAAAATTTAAAACCCATAAAAATCTACAAAAGACAAAAATCACACAAAAATCACTAACTTAAGGAGTTGGTGTATTCCTGACACATTCACACTCACTCAAGGCTTGAGGATTTTGAGGACACTGGATTTCTAGGATGTTGAGAGTTTGAGTTAACATACCTTAGTCATTAGGGTTTTTAAGACTTAAATATCCACATTTCCCTAGTTTGCAAGATTTGAGTGCTATATTGCACTCTTCATCTATACCTTCAAGAAAATATGATCAGCACAGTCACTTCCACAACTGCATGATTGATGAGCTGAGTTGAGATATCACTTGAGGAACTAGGACCAGAGATTTGAGTTTAGACCCGATCTTATGATATTCGAGGATGTGATAAAGTTAATGAAGGCTTTAGAAAGCCTGAGTGTCAGCAAAACCCTAGCCAGTATGTGAACAAGATTCATATGCTATCTCTTTGATATTTACCTATGTGCCAGGGTGTGATGAAACTTAAAGGAATTTGTTGATCAGTGTGTGTGCCAACTTTTGGTAAAAACAGTGGAGATAGCCAACAAAAGAAATGAAATGTCAAAGTAAAAGCTCTGAATACCAAAGTCAAATTACAAATGAGCTTCCACCAATGGCGAGCGCTCCCAAACATTTTCAAAGTGTCCACTTGGACCAAGCGCTAATTAGGACCAAGGAGTCGGGCTGACACCAAAAAAGGGCTCTACATCGTAAATGCTACAAGTCTGGGTGTCGAAGGTATCTTAGATACTCAAAAGAGACACACGCCGATGTATTCCCAGAAAAACAAGTGCAGACGACTCCAAATCTCTTGACGGACACATTGATCGACAATATTAAAATTTACATGTGTTGAGTAAAAAAGCACTCGAGAGGCCCCTTGTTCCAATGTGAGGGTGAGAAAAATAGACACAATCCCATTACCTCCATCATCTGGCCGTCCATCAACATTTCAAGTCTGACAAACTAAGGAGACGGTTGACTGAAGCAAGAATAGACTTATTCCATAGTATTGAGGATTAGGTCTAGAGGAGAGTCTTTAGGACTGGAACTTTGAGTGATGCATCGACTCGGCTCTCATGAAATGCAGTACACTAAATGTCATATCCTTATATTCTATGTACAAAAAGAGAGTCCGATAATCAGAGAAGTTGGATTCCTTCTGACTAAGGCTTGGATAAACCCGGAATTTTAGGATCACTTAGGTCAAGGGTCTTCGAAAGACCAAGTCTTGAAAATTTCACGCGCACTGTCAGGAATTAATCCGACTCATTCATTCTTTAGATGCTCGGGGACGAGCATGGTTTAAGTGTAGGGGTATGATGAATCTTGTATTCATCATGCTAAAAGCCGCTAATTAAAACCCCTGCTTAATCAATCCAATAAAAATACCCTTTAAATCCCCATTTTTATTCTATATTATATTGTATATTTTACCATTAATTTATTGTATTTAATTTCCTCTATTTTTCTTGTAATTATTTTATCCTCAAAAAATCCCTAAAAAATAGGTAGAATAATTGTCTATAATTCCATGACCATTAAAAACACTAAAAAATACAAAAACATCTCAAAACCACAAAATCGGTATTTTTATTACTTTAAAAATACCCCCAAAAATACGTTTTGTGCAAATGACCTCTTTTGGCTTTTTGACCAACATGAAAGTTGTAGATCTCGTCGAGACGAGCAACTTTTATATTTTAACTTTTTCCTAATTCGGCCTCTAAATATTTCTTTTCTATTTATCCTTATATTTTTACTCTGAATTTTCTCATTGGGCCACGTGGCGCCCTCTGGGCCGCCCACGTGGCCCGCCTCCCTTTATGACACCCGGCGCCCTTCTCAGCCGTTGGATTCACGCCCCCCGCCTGCATCTGAGCCCTTCATCTTCGCTTGATTCCCAGCCATTGGATTTGATTTCCAGATCTAATCTCAACCCTTCGCCCCCGCCTAATCCACAACCGTCCGATCTCTCCTCCATCTAACGCCCCTCCTCGTGCCACGTCACCCTTCAACCTCCACCGCTCGATCGTGTCCTATCTCACGCCTACCCATGTGCCACATCACCCTGCTCCCTCTCACCGTTAGATCCCACCTTCATTTAATCTCGATCATTCCCTCGCGCTTAACGCCAGCCTACCGATCAGATCCTAGGATATGATCTCCACCTTCCAAACGCGCCCCATTCACAGCCGTTGGATCTCACGATCCAACGGCTGTGGCTCATCGTCCTCCTCCAGCCGTTACCTCCCCCAGGCATTGCGTTCGCGACCCCCGCTCCCCCTTCCTTTTTTGGCCAGCAAACCAACCACCTCCTCCTACTCGTAACGCCTCCCCGACGTAAACCGTAGATCCACCTTCCTCACACAGCCTTCATGCCCTCCATTCATCTCCCCTTCGCCATTAAAACCCTCTTCGAAAACCCTCGCCACAACCATAACCGTCAGCCTCTGCCTCCTATAAATCGCCACCTCCAGCACCCGAGACCCTCGTCCACCATTTTGGGCTTAAGCCCAGTCTCCCCCACCCCTCCGATGACAACGGAGGAGGAGGGGCGTCGAGGCGACGAAGGCTTAAGTCTGGTGTCGACCCGCGATGCCTCCGTCGCGTATCGGTGACCTCCAGGTGCCACCGAGCTCCCTGCCAAGGCTGAGCAGGCCAGGGCGACGACCCAGAGCTCCACCGGAGCTCAATCCCAGGCTACCTCCTCCGCCAACACCTCGCTTCGGCGAGGTGATGTTTTCTTTTAATTTTCTCCGATTTATCCCGCTACCTCAAGTCACTTCCACCCTCATCTGATCCACCCACCAGCTTCGCAATGCCACCCTCGTTTTCGCCGACCATTCTTTCCCTTCTCCAGACCCCCATCCGCTCCGACCCACCTCCTACTCCATCTCGCCGGAGGAGGAGCATTGGCCTCCATCTCCGGTCACCTCAGGGCCACCACTCACCTCACAAAACACTCACGCACCCACACACTTGCTTCGGCTACATCTAACCCTTGCAGGTACCCTCAATGGCCGGAGCTCGTGCCTCCCCGTCGGTCTCAAAATTCTCCTCCGACGATCATGCTCAGACGGGGAGCTCGAGACGTCATCGGAGCTTTGCAATGGCCCCAGGACCTCCGCCAGGCTGCGAGCAAGCTTATCCGATCTTCAGACAAGCAGTAGGAGCACGGTGGCGCTTTCAAGGGCTCGCCGGAGACCCGCCTCCTCCGGTAGGCCACGACGGAGGAAGACAACACAGGTCGTCCGATCATCCGATCGGACAGCTGCAATCAAGCCACGTGGCAGCTTCAGCCTCCACCCGAGCCTCCACGCTGACCCTACAGGCTCGGGCTGTCCGAACCCAGATCCAAGCCTCCAGACTTCACCACGTGGCTCGAACCACAGGAGCTGACCCGAGCCTAGGTGCCTCACGTGCCTCGCACGTGAGGGCCTGGGTAAATTGCATAAAAGACTCGGAAGTTTTCAAGAATTACATTTTGGTCCCCAGGCACGTGCCTCACGTGCGTGCATGGGTATTTTACAGGGAAGCCCTCTAGATTTCTAAAAATTAAAAAAATGCCCTTGCGCGCAATGGAGAAATTGCAAATGGGCCCAGGCGATTTTTGGTAATTGCATTTAGGTCCTTACAGGGTCCTAAATGCAATATTTATCCCTTTACTTTATTGTATTTTTATTACAATTATGCCCCTGCATTGTTTTTAGCATAACTTGAGCATCGCAGGTCCAAATTGCATGATTTTAGTGTCGTTTTGATCCTTGTTTTATCCTCTACATTTTAGCATGTTTAATTGTCTCATTTGCCCCTATTTTAATTAAAGTGAATTTTTATGTGAAAAATGGGACCCTGCTCTACTTGTCTTGCTTGATTTGATTACTGCTTTTTAATGATGGATTAAATTGACACTGATCTCATTTTATATTTTGTTGCTCACATTTTTAGGTATAATTGTAGGCTTTATTATTCTCTTGCATATTTGCTTATGCATCACTTTAACTTGCATATAAATTACATAAAAACCAATTAAAAAATTGCACGCATGATGGCTTTGTTTTGTAATTACCATATTGCATCCTGTGGACCTGAAATTGGAATTTATTCAAATTGTGCTCCATAGATTGAAATTCAATAGTTGAATTAGGCAGCCGTGTCCCTGTGTTCGACCTTGGTAGACTTGCCAAGTATAAATATTCCACGACATTCAAAGATCGTGGTTTTTGCTGAATCAAATTCGCCTCCTATACTACGACTTATTTCACATTATTAAAGAGGTGAATTTCGCGTTCATCACTCCTGCATCATCTAACTATGAGTAGAGGCAACCAAGTTCGTTGTCCTTATCTTGTATCTGTTTCACGGCACTTTCATGTTTTCGACAAAGTTCAAAATTTTCAGTTTTCGTTTCCCACAATCATCAGTCGATAAAGAAAAACTCATCTGCGAGATTTCCATTGTTCTGGGCGCACACGCGTACGACTGTCAATAGTTGCGCCGATACATTGAGCAGACATAGAATAGCCATCTTACCAGATCTTGATTTCTAATTTCGTACTTCAAAACTAGTGGCTTTACTCACCTACATTTTGCAGTTGCCTCCATTATTTTTGTCCTACAATATGAAATTCAAAGGATTACACATGCATATGATTAATGCAGTATAGAAAGTGTAAGTTATTGCATAAGTGAGAGACACACAAGTATGATGTTATCCCCATTACAATAAATCATGGAAAAGTAAATTGTGGTATAGATGCATGATAGAACCAGAAAGTGGTCATTGTCGACTATGAATGTCTCCTTCATCTATTATTCCACATTGCATGAGCAATTCTATCTCGCAAGATCTCACCCTGCCTAATATCATCGCGAAGGATGCCAACTACACGATGCTGGTCTTCATCGACCTCCTCTGGAAAGATATCCTCTTCGTCATCATCCGAAATTGAATCTCCCCTGTTAAGTCATATGAAGTTGTGAATTATGCATGTGGCTCTAATGACATCCCTTTGAATGTCAAAGGAGTACGATGGCATATGCGCAAGCAATGAAACCTATTCTTCCATACACCAAAGCGCGCTCCGCTACATTGCGTAAACAAGCATGGCGATGGTCGAATAAATCCTTGTGTTTTTCGTATAGACATCTACGTGCTCGCCAAGCAGGAAGATGATATAGAGCACCTCTATACGAAGCGATGTATGTGTCTATATTTACGTAACCACAATCTACTAAGTATTTGCAATCCTCAGGGACAACACAAGAGTCTCTCTCGATCGAATCAAGAAGAATAGTCATATCCGCAGAAGAACCCTCCCAACCCGCAACCACATAGGTAAAGCATTGATTTAAGTCAACTACAACCATAACATTATGTGTTGTAAATAGTTTCCTGCATCGATAGGATCCCTTTTCTTTAGGATGAATGTGGGCCGGAATGTATGTCCCATCTATAGCTCCTATCACTCTCGGTGTAATTGATGGAAAAATGAGAGAAGGAGTAGGATACCAATAGCAAAATAGTACCAATTATGAAATTTACTTTGAAGTATGGATGATATTGAGGGTCCGAAGTTATTTTCCCTGGAGTCATAGGCAGTGCTAATCAGATGTACTCTGACTCCAATGTCAATATCTTAGCAAGAACACTTTTTATGCGATGTGATATAGTCTCTGCGCTATGCTGAAAGGATTCCTGGATGATTCTATTGGAATGCCCATTGGTGAATGCATATAGAAAGACACAAACCTGCTCATCCACATCCATATGTCTTGTCTGAGTTCATCCATATTCTGATAAGACACAAAATGCTCTATCATCATGACCTGCAAGCATCTCCTTAACCCAATATCGACCGCTAAGAGGCCTTGTATGCAAAGGGAGAGGGACTCGTCTCCCTGCTAACTCCCACTCTACTATGGCCATAGCACCTACTACTCCAATACAGGCTATGATGACTTGATTCTTAACTTCATCAAATGGATTGTAGCGATGTAAGACCATCCCTAACAAAAGACATTAGGGGGATCACTCATTGTGCACACGATAAAGTAACAATATATAAAGAAATTGTTGATGATAGAAACATTGATTGTGCACATGACAAAGTAAGATGTATATCACATCATAAAAGAAGATGTAATTGGCATGTGCATGTTAGCACAAGCCCACATCCTGCAAGGAAAAAAGATTAACAACTCCAACCTGCAATATATGCATGAACTTGTGAGTGATATAGCATGACCTTCCCTGTATATTGTTCCCTACATGAATTCATGGCTGCTGAGGAAGACAATCATGATGAGACAAAATCAGATATCCACCTAAACACTCTTGTATGCATAGATTTTTTTGTTATGCAATAGTAAACCATTCAAGGAAGTGATAGCAAGGTATAAATAGATGGGCACATAGAAGAACATTTATAAACGAATGGTCCATGATAGAAACATTCGTTGTGCATGTCATCGCAAGCCCACATCCTGTAAGAAAAAAGGGTTAACAACTCAGATGAGCGATATATGCACGAGCCTGAGAATGATATAGCATGATTTCTAATGTAAAGTGTTTCCTGCATGAATTCATGGATTTGAGGAAGATAGTCACGACGAGACAAATTCCTGCAGGTATAGCATGTTACAAACACCAATGGCAATCATTAAAATTTCTCCAATAGAGTCATCATACTGTCCTAATAAAAGAAATCATTGCAGTGTTTATTAACACTGGGCATCAGTGCTAGGTGAAGTTCTTAAATACTAATAGCGATGAGAAATGTCAACGACGACTTGTCCTCTCGATCCATGCATTCAACTTCTCCGGGTCACCTTTAACATGGTAGAAAACATTTCTAGCACTTGTTGCTAACTTATCTGCGATCCTTTCAAACTGATCGATGTAAAGGCCTGGACTTAGGGTGCTTCCTTACATGATATATTCGCCAATTCGTCAGGATCATGCCTCACCCCAGCTAGTTTTTATGGCAGCGCACTCAAAACTTCTCTAATAATTCTTGGCTCGTTAGATTTATCGCACATCCACTCCTTAATTTTTTGCTTCATGTACATTGTCCACATGTAATTCCTCTTCCAAGATGGGGGTGTCGGCGTCATCTCATCGCTATCTTCGACATGCTCATGTGTTTCTTGCATACAATCGTCGAGATTCTCATCGAAATTGAACTCCCTTTGGCTTGCTGGTGGTCATGAACTAGATACTCCCATTGGATGCTTGTCCCTGGCCGGTCGGGATGAGGTGGCATGCACTCCTGTAGCGATGTCCTTCGACAGAAACCTCTCCATGTCACCAAAGTACAAGAATGGTTTGTGACGATATTTACGATACCGATCTGCAAGCTATTTAAGGAAGTTTTATCAGATTTGAGGTATGAAAATTAGATGAGATAAGTTCAAATTGAAGGATTACCTCGAACCAAGAATCCTCTGTTGGGGGTACATGATTGCTGTATATGCTATCCCATCCCCAGCCGGACTTGTTGCGGAGTGTTGAACCCAAAAATCAATGGTCTAAATATGTCTCACACAAGACAGAGACAAAGTCGCTGTGGCGACCACACGAAATTCAAAATTCAAACAACAATTAACCCCCAACAGAAATCAAGCAATGAAAAGCGGTGTGGAGTTAAAATTTATTATAACTCTACAACAAAGATGTGTATAGGTGTAAGTATGTGTAGAGGTCGAACACATGGAGCAGACAGGAAGAATGGGGCAAATGCTTAAAAATGTGAATGTGATCAAATGTCTATAAATGCTATTTTTTGGGATTTTAATATTATATTTATTTATTTATTTTTTGATTTTATATTTTCATATTTTTATTTTTATTTTTAATTTCTAATTTTATATTTTCTTTTTGTATTTTGTATTTTGTATTTCCTTTTTCTTTTAATAAAGAGATAATATCTATATAGAATATATATATACTAGAGATAAGAGAGAGATAAAAATAGGGAAAAATAATCAAAATACAGAAAACAAAATATTTTTGTTCTTTTCATATTTTTCTAATGTTTTTATGACTTTTTCTGTATTTTTCCTAATTTTTTGGTATTTTTAAAGTAAAAATACTAGAAACAGTGAATAAGGGATGTTGGCAGAGATTAAAATGAGGATGAAAAATATCAAACAGTATCCAAAATTCCTCAAATTAATTTTAAAATAAATCTAATAGAAGAAAATGCAGATATTAAAATTATATTTTTAGGATTTTTTGGAATTTTTAAGATTTTTATAATTTTTTTGGGGTTTTATAATTTTTAGGAGTTTTCTTTTTAATTTTTTAGTGATTTTTGGTCTGAAGTTAAAGGACAGTAAAATACACAAAATATATATTTTTGGAGATTTTTCGATAAGTTTTTATAATTTTTATGGTTTTCTAATGAAAACAGGGGAGAAAATGCGTGTTTTTGAATTTTTATAAATATCAAAATGCAATAAATATGCAAAATAAAAATAGGACGTGAAACTACAATGCAACAGGAACTTATGGTATTTTTTTGGTAATTTTTGGGATTTTATAGATGCATGAAATGGATAGAGAAAGCAAAAAGAAATTACAACCTGGTAGGTGTTTATTTGTAAATAAGCAGAAGTCCAAGGTGTTATTTGCAATTACTCCAGAAAATAATATGGCAATGAATGAAAATCTCTGGACCAATTATAAATAGACAAAGTTACATGCCCCTTCATGCAAAAACACCAGAGCTCAAGTGCCACGCACGTGAGCCTAACAGGGGCCTAATCGTAAATATCCAAAAAACGGAGGGACTGTATTGCAAATACTCCACAAATATTACACAAAGTTAAAATTTTTTTGAACTAAATCTAATTACAAAAATTCCCAAGGGTAGTGCTACAAAATTTCCACGACACGCGCGTAGAGCACGTGACCTGGCAGGGACCCAAATGTAATATTACAATAACCGAGGGGTCAAATTACAAATTCTACAAAATTATAAATCGGCAAATGAAAGATTTAGCATTGAATATTAAATACCAAAAATGCCTTGGGGGTAAATGCAAAATACCCCAAAGCCTATGCGATCCGACAGCGGGAGATTTGTCACTAATGCCACGTGTCGAACCTAGGGGCGACGATACCCCTTCGCGCGGATGCCTAGGATAAGATCACGACTGTGATCGAACGGTACTGCATGGCCCATATCCAACGGTTAAAGGGAGGCTTGGAAGAACGAGAGCCAATCGTACGGTGCTGGGCGATGGAGGAGGAACTGCAGATGATATCGCCGGTTGCGAGTTTGGAATCGAACCCACTCCTGCCTCCAACCACCATGAGCTCTACTGATGAGCGCTTCGTGCTCCTGCACCTCCTGGGAGTCTCCAGGTGCTACAAGTGAAGCTAGAGACCAACGGATGGCCTCAGGCGCTCGTGGGTGCTCCGACGAACCTGGGAGGTCCTTCCCCAGCCAAATCGAGGCTCAGATGCCCCCTTCTCAACCTGGAAATAAAACAAAAGAGGCGGTATATATCTCGCAAGCAGGAAGAGGCTTTTATTGGCGGTGAATGGCATGCATGGCATGGTGTGGAGAATGGTGGCTCGCCGGAGCAAGCTCCGACGAGGGGGTCTGGGATGGATCGGCTGTGTGAAACACGAAAGTGCCAATGGGAATCAACTCCTATGACTACGATAAATCAAAAAATGCATAAAAAATGAAAATAAAGCAACCTCAAAGGGGCAGAACCACCTGAGATAAACCTCAACGGCCACTTGGCCGGAGATGGGGGTTGGAGCGCCTCCACGACCCTCGCCTGGGCTCCTCCCGCTAGCTGGAGGATGCTTGTCACGCTTCCGGTCCAGAGATCGACAAGGGATATCTAAACAAAGGTCAGAAGAGGGTTCCACCATCAATGGGAAACTTGGGTGACTTTTGAACGAGTTGGTGACGAGGGCTACAAGAACGAGGTGTATCAGATGCAGCATTGATGCAATCCCCGAAAAAATCATTGGGCGAGTATGCCCAATCTACAAGAAGCAAAAGTCATGAAGACGTTGACACCAAAAGATGCAAGTAAAGTCCTCGAAAAATGCGAGAAAACAGGTAAAAATGCAGTCTGACACAACTCAGAGGGGGGAGTCAGACAGTTGTCCCGAGGTCAACTGGCAGACTCACCTGGTTGGTCCACATGGATCAACCAGGAAAAACCTCTAGAAAATTATTTAAAAATTCATTTTAAATTAGTAAATGAATTGATTGATTTTCAGTTATTAAATGAAAAATATTTATTATTTTATAAAGTATTTTATTACGATTTTTATTTATTTTTATGAAGTATAATAATACAAGTTGCCTTTTATAGCCTATATAGGTATACATATCTATATATTTTATTGTTTTATTTTTATTTTGTATATTTAATTTTATTTATTTTGTTTATTATTTTATAAATTTATAAAGTATTTTTATGCACTTAAATATATTTTTATTTTATTTTCTGATGTATTTTGTACAAGTAAATAAATAGATATATAATTTACATAGGTATAGACATTGGTAATTCATCTATGTGCTTTATAAAAGTATTTTACTTTTGTACTTTAATGATGTTTTTATTCCAGATTTTATATACACATATATTATAAATAATATTTACAAAATTATAAAAATATAAAAGTATAAAAATAATTAATAACAAATGAAATGAATATTTTAATCGATATAGCTATACAATAGGGGTCCAAAAACTCAACTTTCAAACCGTAGCTCCGCCAAACAACGAAATTACATTCATTAAATAGCTTATGAGAAATTATATACAATTAAAGGTGAGTTTGACGTATTTCGAGTTTTTATTTGAGAATATGGGTCTGGGAAGTTGGGATTATAGAATCTTATTCAGATCATAACTTTTTATCTGTGTATTATTTTTGGATGAAATCAGTTTTGTATTTTTCTATATGAAATTATCTACAACTTTCATGTTCAAAATTTCTTTATTTAAAGTATAAAAAGTTGAACAAAAAATAGGTCCCAAAATGAATAAAGAATGAATGAAATAAAAGGGATTTTTATTGGTTTTTGGCCCTTATCTCCCCCTACTTTATTCCTTGTCGACCTAGTCATCGAGATGCCTAGGTCTCGGGGTTTCGGGTCATAAAATATTTACAATATTTTATTCTTATTCTTTTCTTTTCTTTATTCTATAATTTTGGCTTTAAAAACCGCGTTTTATACACTATTTACACTATGATGCATGGATGATAAAATGCAGGAATTAACGCTATTTACACGCATTTACTAGGTTTTTAAGGCCAAAATGATAGAATAACGATGATGAAACATGGATTCATCATCCCCCTATACTTGCCTTTTTTAGTCCCTAGCAAACACTTATGCAATAAGTGCAGAAAAAGAAAAACAAAGAAAAGAAAAAGAAGAAAATTGGATTTAGTTTAATTATCAACCTTGTCTTCACAAAATCAAAGTTTGGATCTTAAGTCAGACCCTTGGAATTTTGGTACGGGCGGAACCTTAATGAGAACCAGATTTGAAATCCAACAGCCTCAAAGAATCCCAAAACTCTGCTCAAGTCTCCTTAATAGCCAGGTCAGAAATATTTCAACTCATACGCAAACCCTTACGACTATGAGTCTGACTCGTACAGTGTAAGTGATGGTGGCTCTCCCCAACTGAAATGACAAAGAGACTGGCTTCTCCAATATGACAACCCAATGATTCCCCAATCCAACAACTCATTACTCAAGGAGCAGGGTATTCCCTTCTAAGTTCAAGTGGCAACCAACTCAAGAGGAGGGGGTGAAGAGAAGAATGGATGGTAGCCAGTGTAGCTACCTATCCTAGGATGCAAGACCAGTGTAGTCAAGTCATCCAGCTGCAGGCTCACATGATTTGACTTTGAAGCTCAAGCTTGCTTATTGACTATACACATATGTACACTCCGGCATGCATTCTTATTTTTGTACAAGCCTGTCCACTTTTTTGGAGTTTTTGCTTTATGCATTTTTTTGAATACTATATACATCAGCATTTACATAGGGAGTTTTTCCTCTTGAGCCAGTAGACTATCCCTCTTTTGAAGCTTTATTGCAACCCACAATCTCCTGTCCTCGAAACTCATCACCACCGGACGTGTTGGGATGCACTTTCCTCCCTAGAGGAGGACAAGTGTTTCCACCTGTGTGCATCTCATACTGACAAATCCAACCCCCTCACCACTCCAACTGAGTTGAGCCAAGTGAAAGGTGCAGGTGTCCAAGTTAAGTCATTATCAACAAGAGTCGTGCGTGTGCTCCGAAATACTCTACTTTGGTAGTCAAGAATCCATTGAACCAAGTCCTGTGATCCTCAAAGAATTAAGTCAACTAGACCTGAAGTACCCCAATTCCAGCTCCTATAAGGTTCATGTTAATTAGGTAGGTTTAAGATCCAACCAAGCTCCAATCTTCGGATTTTACTTAGACTCGATCAACTATCAAACTCATTCCGAAAAATGCTAATGCTATGCAAATGCTATGCAGAAAATATTTTTGTGATGCAATTTTCAAAGATTTTGTATTTTTTATGGATTTTTTGAAAAGATGATGCATATGCATTTTTTAGATTTTTCAAAGAGGTTTTTCAAATGTTTTTGGTATTTTAATTTTGCAAATGTTTTTGGGATTTTTGAAAACAAAAAGGTTTTGGCCAAAAACTAGGTACAAATGTTTACACGGGGATGCATCTTGTATTTACAAGAAGTGGGTTTTAAGAATCTACAAGGGTAAGTGGTCAATTTTATAATTGTATATAGTGAATTTTGGTGAGATGTATGCATTCCTCAAACTTATTTGATAGAGGTTTTTCAAACAATTTTGAAAACTATAGTCCAAAATAATTTTTACAAACAGTTTTTACAAACATGTACACACATTTGAAAATCATTTTGCAAAGGTTTTCCAAACAGTATATATAGATTTTTCACATATTTTTGCAACTATTTTTCAAAGCATTTGCAAATCATTTTTCAAACCTTTTTATTTCACACAAAGAAAATAATTTTACAATCAAAATGTTTTTACAAAGGATGAAAACATGTAACAAAACTTTTCCAAATAGTTTTCAAAAGATTTTTCACAAAGATTTTCAAACTATTTTTCAAACATTTTGCAAAAAATATCTTCACCTGATTTATTAATCAGTAAGTACAAAAAAGAATTTGAGGAATAATCACATCTTTTTATTAAGGTTTTTACTGAATTTTGTTGTATCTATTAGCCATAGTTATTAGTAAAAATACGAAAGTACGAGTTATAGCTAAAGTATATACATAGTATATACGACCCCCCTATACTTAGCTTGAGCTATGTCCTCATAGATTAGAGAGAAAAAGAAGACATAACTCGTACTAAGTATAGAAAAGTCTAAAGAATAAACGAACGGAGGAATGAATGAACGAATGAGAAGTTGACCGTCCCCCCTATACTTAGGATCAAATAATCCTAAGTATAACAGACTGTATACAAAGCAAGGAGAGTCAAGGGTGGGAATGAACAGATCGTACTCGGACTGTCTCCCCCTATAGTTAGGGTAAGATATCCCTAAGTATAGACAAGAAGAGGAGACAATGGAGATGATCAAAGAATAGAAATACTCGAGGTGCACACCCCCGTATACTTAGGACAAACTATGTCCTAAGTATAGAAGACTGACAAAAAGGGGCGACACCTTTTCGGTAGATAAAGAAGATAGAAGAGGAAAAAAAGAAAAGAAGAAAAGAGATCAGAAGATGGACGAAGATAGAGAAAGATGTACGCATCACTCCCCTATACTTAGGGTAAAAGAAGCTCTAAGTATAGGAAACAAC
Organism: Ottelia alismoides; assembly: GCA_037367405.1. Taxonomy (NCBI): domain Eukaryota; kingdom Viridiplantae; phylum Streptophyta; class Magnoliopsida; order Alismatales; family Hydrocharitaceae; genus Ottelia; species Ottelia alismoides. Next base: position 8,503 of record JAZKJV010003642.1, on the reverse strand, counting down.
ATGAGTGATAAGACGGAACGATGAATGAACACTCGGCTTATCCACCCCCTATACTTAGGACAAAGTACATCCTAAGCAAGGCAAACACAAGAATGGGTGGATGAACAATACGATGGAGAGAACAGAGGTACACACCAGAGGATATACAACAGAGATGGATGTACAAAGGATCAAGAAGGTCGAAAGCAAACCTTCTCGTGGGACCGCTGAGGAATGTATCTCGTATGGTGTAGGTCGACATTGGGGTCCATGGTGGATGGAAGTCGATTAGGGTCGACAGGGTGAAGGTCCTCAGTGGCCCTAGGGTGTGGCACAAACGTAGTAGTGGAAGAAGCGTGGTCAGGTCTGGCCTTGGGAGATATCAAAGTGAAATGGGACGAACTCATCCTCATCGGAAGAAGTGTACTCAGTGTTGTCCTGCGAGGACTCGTCCAGGTCTAAACCAAAAGGAACGAACTCATCAGTGGAAGTAGTCGAACTCTGTTCGTCCTCAATAATCTCAACCGGATTGTCTTTCTCATCGAAAGGCCTGAATTCCCGGATAAAAGCAACCAAATCAAATTCAGCCTTCATCTCATCAGTGTCTAAGTGAACAGGTGCGGACTCATCGGTGAAAGTAGTCAAATCATGTCCTTCCTGTTAGTCTCTAAATCTGCCCTCCGCTCAATGGTATCAATCGTGTAAATCCCACGGATGTCATCAACACAACGCCAATCACAGGAAGCAGAAACACCAAGGTCTATGCTTTTTGGGGCTTCCTCCTTGGAGAGGAATTCTAGAGTCTCATCATCTGTCATAAAGAAAGTCTCTCTGATATCCTCATATACATCATAGTCCTCGGGGTCAGCCAAGATAGGTGAAGGTGCATCAGGTGCAGGTCTGTGGTCAGCAGTCTGTGTGGTGATCAACACTTCGCTTTCGTCAACAGGACGAGAGAGAACCTCTCCTGATCCGTAGTCAATAACGACCCTCGCAGAGGTGAGGAATGGTCGTCCCAAGATGATTGGAGAGTGCTCCCCTGTGGAGGTCTCTTTGGGCAATACGACAAAATCAACATTGTAGCTCATGCCCTGAATCGAAATGATGGCATTTTCGAGGATACCCTTCAGCCTCTTGATAGATCCATCAGCAAACTGAACGATCATCCTGGTTTTCTTGAGAGGCCCTAAATGAAGAGACTGTACCAACGAGAAGGGTAGTATGCTAATCGAAGCACCGTCGTTGAGGAGAGTGTGATCACATGTAAAGTCAGAGATGGTGCAGCTAATGAAAGGTGTGGCAGTGTTCTTCTTCCTAGGAATGGGACGATGTATGATGGCGTGGGCAGTGGCCATGGTCAAAATGTGACGCTCAGATCTGATCCTCCGCTTTCTCTTCTTGGGAAGAGGAGCAGATAAATCAATCATGGCCTGTTAAAGTGGGGCACGGATAATCTCGTGAATGGTGGCCACCACTTCGGGTTCAGTTAACATTTTTTTGAATTTAGACTTCCTCCATACAAGGGAGGAAGTCGGAATCAGCATATACACGGGGCATGCCAAGAGCAGTCTGTACAACGGCATCCTCGGGATCAAATGTGGGACAATGTGTGAATGAATGTGCGGTCAAAGGGTCTGGCAAGTGGGCACTCGCCTCACAGTCTAAATCAACCAAAGGTCTCCCGAATTCTTTTTGGATTTTTAAATTTTTCTCATTTTTTTTGTATTTTGGGCGATTGCAAGCCACTACAGGAATTGCCCCATTTAGGGACGACAACTAGCGACGGTTTCTCAATGACCGTCCCTAATGCCTATTTTTAGCGACGGTCATCAGACAACCGTCCCCAACAAGTCCTTAATTGGAGACTGTAGGTGGACTATCGTCCCTACTGTATTAACTCAATGGGGACGGTCAGTAATGACCGTCCCCTCTGCCTTTGCCAGGCTACTGGACGCTTTCGACCCTCCTGGAAGGGCTTTGGGGACGGTCCTTAACTGAGGGATGGATCATACCCGTGAGAACAGTGCCAAGAGATTTTTTTGATGTCAACGATGATGACGAATTGCTAAATATAAACGAGGCATATCAAGCTGAAATACAGGAAAATCCAACACAAATTGTAGATGCGGATTTCTAACATGTAAGTTTACCATCATTTATTTTCCAATTTTTTGATTTAATATATGAATTATATCATTGTTGTTATATCTAATTCGAATGTTTTATAATATGCAGATATGCCTCCACGTCCTAGACGCATCCGGGACGCACCGCCTACAGCACAGCGAGGGAGTTCGACCTCCGATCCTGACGGATCGAGTGGCTCGGGCGCCAGACGTAGAGGCCCATCTCAGTGTAGAGTGTTGGACCGTCTGCGTCCTGGTGAGACACTCAGGGTGCGGATCGTTGGAGGCGATGCGGTAGGGGAGAACTCGGCTGTTTTCCAGAGTTACTTGGGGCAGGTGTGCAGAGCCAGGGTCCCTCTCCACATTACAGACTTCCGTTTAGTGGAGCGGTCAATTAAAGATGCCATTCTTCATGATTTAGAGGTATTTATAATAATAACAAGTCAAATTTTTTCCTCAATATATATATAAACTTATTTATGATTGCTTTGCTAACTTTGCAGTCTAGTTTTTCCTGGGACCGTGACCCGGCCACTGATGCTCTGATTTTAGGCCATGGGGCGGAGATGTTGCGTAAATATCGAGGTCGTGTGAAGGCCCGAGTGAGTACTTTTCTTTTTATTTATGTATAAACATGTTTTTCATCATATAGGTATATATTTAATTTTCTTTACATTTTAAAGTACTTCGACCCCGAGCTACCATTGGAAGCCAATTTGGCAAATTGTCCTCCGAATGTACCTGCTGACCAATGGAGGGCGATGGTTTCTATTTGGATTGGAGAAGAACATACGGTAAGTGACATAAAAATGTGCATTCTATACATATATCATTTGAAAATCTTTTAATAAAATTCTATCTTCGTATAGGGCATCTCAAGGAGAAATGCTGAAAATCGAAGAAAATGTTTCAAGTCTACACATAGAATGGGGAGAAGAAACACGAATCAACTAAAGGATGACTTCGTAAGTAATCTAGATTATTATTAGTGTTAAAATTATAACTATTATATATGTATTAAAATGGTATTCTAAGTTTACTAATCTTTTCACATTAGGAAGTGGAGAACGAGAGAGTGCCCAGCCGAATGGAAGTGTTCGAGAGGTCTAAGAGCCGCGATGTGGGCGGGGAAGTTCATTGGGTGGATCCTGCCTATGGTCCAATTCATGTAAGTTATGAATTTGAACTTTGAACTTGGGTGGATACAAATTAAATGAATTTGAACTTATATAAATTTGTAGGAGGAGATGGTCAGGCTCACAACCACTGGCTCTGTAGACCCCACCGGAACGAGTAATCCACCTCTTACTCCCGATGCGGCTTTCCTCCAGGCGACTGGTCCCGAGCATCAGGGACGCATCCGTTGTGGTGGTCGTGGTGCCACCATACGGAATTGGTATGGAGTAGGGACCGGCTCGACCTCTCAGAAGACACAAAGGGAGAGGGAACTAGAGAGTCAGGTGTCTAGCATGAATATGGAGATTCAGGATTTGCGCCAACAAATGGCGATATTCAATGCATTCATGCAGGCACATCAAGGTGGAGCGTCGACTAGCCAACCAAGAGTTGATGATAATACCGCTGCGAGGTTAGGCGACGACGATGACGGTGAAGAAGAAGATGATGCTGATGACGACGAGGACGAGGATGAGGACGACGAGTAGGATAGCATGTGTTTTGTTGTGTATGTAGGATAATGTAGTATTTTGAATGCGTGTTTATTTTGGACAAGTTTTTTATGAATGTAGGATAATGTAGTATTTTGAATGCATGTGTATGTTGGACAAGTTTTTTATGAATGTGAATTAAATTTTTTTTGTCTGGTGATTGTAATTTTTATTATGTATACAGATTTTTTGTAACAGGGGAAAATGAGGATCAAATAGGGGGCAATGGAAATTTTTTTTGTTAGCAGACTAACAAAGGGGACGGTCATTGTAACCGTCCCCTTCGTTATTAGAGACGGGTATGACCGTCTTCACTTTAATTATTTGGGACGGTCAAAACCGTCTCCCCTGATAGACTTTAAGGGACGGTCATAACCGTCCCCAATAATACAGACTTTTAGGGACGGTCCTGACCGTCCCCTATGTGCTGGTATTGGGGACGGTTACTGAAACCGTCGCGTATACCAAATGCGACGCGACCTTTGGAGACGGTCTTACGACCGTCCCTATTGATCAGAGGGGACGGTCAACTTATCGTTAGCGACGGATGTTGACCGTCGCCTGTTCTAATCTTTCTTGTAGTGAGCTCTCATGAAAATCCTCGAGTGAACCCATGTCATCAAATGGTGGAATATCATGGTCGCTCTTATTTATGCTAGTGAGGTGGTCAAGCCTCTGTCTCATATGATCCATCATCTGGCTCAAGTGCTCAAGGGTGGACTCCATGAAAGGTGACTCCAACAGGCCAGTCTCGGTGGATGTGAAGATGGAAATTGTAGAGGTGGCAGTGGATGTGGGTAGAAGTCCGAGTCATGGTACTGTGGCTGAGGCGGATATGTACAAAAGTCAGGAGCAAAGTCCTCCTGGAAAAAAGGAGGTGGACAGGCTGGAGTGAACGAAGGATCCATAAAGTCCGGATAAACAATGCTCCAGGGGTCCATCTCGAAACAAGAGAAAAATGATAGTCGGGAGAGCACGATGGTCAAATCAAGAGAGGCGAGAAAAAGTCACAAATGCACAGAGGTGATCGAAAATGCACACAAATAATCACAAGCAAACTCACACAAAACAAACCCTCAATTCACCTACTCAACTCGGTAGAGACCGAAAAGTCGGTCTTTTGATCTTGTATGTTTAAGACTTAGGTGAGAAGTCCAAAAGTTACACAAACACTTAGGGGGATGAAATGGGATTTGGGTACTATCCTTAGTGTGTGCGCGAGCAAGTAAAACGAAGACAATGAGGGGATTACTCGCCCCAATACAAGATTTTCTTTTTGGTTGATTTTAGGGTCAAGTAATATTAGTAGTCTCAATTTTATTTGTTATCACTTTTTTTGGATTTTTTTAGTGAGAAATGCACGATCCTATCGGGGAGTCAATTCATTTAAGCACCTAGGTGATCAAAATCAGAGGGAGAGTCGGGAAGCAATGCAAGCGACAAATCAATGATGTATGCTAAAGAGAAATGCTCACCTTGCCACCAGCACTCTACATGTAAAAGATGCTCAGCAGAATTGAAACCTATTTATATGCAAATGCAAGCCGATGAAATCGTCCTAAGTTTCAGAAATTGATATTAGCGTGAAGAACCGATGCTAATGACTTAGAATGGAACCGAAGTATCCGGTCTTGGAGCCTCCTTGGTGCCCACTACAGTGGGTCTTGCACGCGTTGTATGGAGGACTCTCGCGGTGCGGGGGTTCCGAGACTAAGTGAGAAGAAGTTTAAAATTTGACTAAGTCCAAACGAGTCAATAGGCACAGGCAAATATATTAAGTGTTTGGCCTTAATCTATTGCAAGCAATCCTAAAACTAAAAATATATCTCCAAAAAAATATATCTTGTGTCTTTTAATGTCCTTTAACTTCAGACCAAAAATCACTAAAATATAAAAGAAAACTCGTACAAATTATAAAACCCCAAAACTCTTTATAAAAATCTAAAAAAATTCCAGAAAAATCCTAAAAATATAATTTTGGTCTCTGCATTTTATCTGTTCTAGTAGCTTTATTTCAAAATTAACTTGAGGAATTTTGGATACTGTTTGATATTTTTCATCCTCATTTTAATCTCAGCCAGCAACCCTTATTCACTATTTCTAGTTTTTTTACTTTAAAAATACCAAAATTAGGAAAAAATATAGAAAAATCACAAAAAATATTAGAAAAATATAAAAAGCACAAAAATATTTTGTTTCCTGTATTTTGATTATTTTCCCCTATTTTTATCTCTCTCTTATCTCTAGTGTATATATATTCTATACAGATATTATCTCTTTATTAAAAGAAAAAGGAAATAAAAAATACAAAATACAAAAGAAAATATAAAATCAGAAATTAAAAATCAAAATATAAAAATATAAAATCAAAAATTAAATAAAAAATATAAAATTAAAACCCCACAAAAATAGCATTTATAGACATTTGACCACATTCACATTTTTGAGCATTTTGCCCCGTTCTACCTGTCTGCTCCCTGTGTTCGACCTCTATACATACTTACACCTATACACTTCTTTGTTATAGAGTTATAATAAATTTTAACTCTGCACCGCTTTTCATTGCTTGATTTCTGTTGTGGGTTAATTATTGTTTGAATTCCGAATTTCGTGCGGTCGCCACAGTGACTTTGTCTCCGCCTTATGTGAGACATATTTAGACCGTCGATTTTTGGGTTCAACAAATGGCGCCGTTGCCGGGGAGCAACAACGCATAGTTTGGGTTTTTGCTTGGTGCTTGTGATTGTTTGTCTATTCTTGTGGTTTTTTGTTTGCTTGTTATTTAATATAATTGTTTGAGATGTCTAACCCCTCTCTTTGTTGACTTCGTGCGAGGTACCGCGGATCGAGGAGGCGCTCCACCCTAGGCGCCTGCACACCCACGTGAAGCCGGCGACAGTCTGCCAGCCTAGCACCAAGGAGGCTTAGAGATTTTTGAAGACCGAGCTCCTGTTTATTTTCTTGTATTTATTATTTGAAGTGAGTGAGAGAGAGAGAGACTTTAATTTGTAATAATACAGGTACTCAAGACTTTGGACATTCGGGCCCAATTTCAAGTGTTTGTTCACTTGGGGGCTCACCGCGGTTTTTTCGATTTTCTTCGCATTCTTTATTTTGTTTTCTGGTTTTGTTTTCCTTATTTTGTGTGATTGTGCCCCTAGTTTTAGGATTGCTTGCAATAGATTAAGGCCAAACACTTAATATATTTGCCTGTGCCTATTGACTCGTTTGGACTTAGTCAAATTTTAAACTTCTTCTCACTTAGTCTCGGAACCCCCGCACCGCGAGAGTCCTCCATACAACGCGTGCAAGACCCACTGTAGTGGGCACCAAGGAGGCTCCAAGACCGGATACTTCGGTTCCATTCTAAGTCATTAGCATCGGTTCTTCACGCTAATATCAATTTCTGAAACTTAGGACGATTTCATCGGCTTGCATTTGCATATAAATAGGTTTCAATTCTGCTGAGCATCTTTTACATGTAGAGTGCTGGTGGCAAGGTGAGCATTTCTCTTTAGCATACATCATTGATTTGTCGCTTGCATTGCTTCCGACTCTCCCTCTGATTTTGATCACCTAGGTGCTTAAATGAATTGACTCCCGATAGGATCGTGCATTTCTCACTAAAAAAATCCAAAAAAAGTGATAACAAATAAAATTGAGACTACTAATATTACTTGACCCTAAAATCAACCAAAAAGAAAATCTTGTATTGGGGCGAGTAATCCCCTCATTGTCTTCGTTTTACTTGCTCGCGCACACACTAAGGATAGTAACCAAATCCCATTTCATCCCCCTAAGTGTTTGTGTAACTTTTGGACTTCTCACCTAAGTCTTAAACATACAAGATCAAAAGACCGACTTTTCGGTCTCTACCGAGTTGAGTAGGTGAATTGAGGGTTTGTTTTGTGTGAGTTTGCTTGTGATTATTTGTGTGCATTTTCGATCACCTCTGTGCATTTGTGACTTTTTCTCGCCTCTCTTGATTTGACCATCGTGCTCTCCCGACTATCATTTTTCTCTTGTTTCGAGATGGACCCCTGGAGCATTGTTTATCCGGACTTTATGGATCCTTCGTTCACTCCAGCCTGTCCACCTCCTTTTTTCCAGGAGGACTTTGCTCCTGACTTTTGTACATATCCGCCTCAGCCACAGTACCATGACTCGGACTTCTACCCACATCCACTGCCACCTCTACAATTTCCATCTTCACATCCACCGAGACTGGCCTGTTGGAGTCACCTTTCATGGAGTCCACCCTTGAGCACTTGAGCCAGATGATGGATCATATGAGACAGAGGCTTGACCACCTCACTAGCATAAATAAGAGCGACCATGATATTCCACCATTTGATGACATGGGTTCACTCGAGGATTTTCATGAGAGCTCACTACAAGAAAGATTAGAACAGGCGACGGTCAACATCCGTCGCTAACGATAAGTTGACCGTCCCCTCTGATCAATAGGGACGGTCGTAAGACCGTCTCCAAAGGTCGCGTCGCATTTGGTATACGCGACGGTTTCAGTAACCGTCCCCAATACCAGCACATAGGGGACGGTCAGGACCGTCCCTAAAAGTCTGTATTATTGGGGACGGTTATGACCGTCCCTTAAAGTCTATCAGGGGAGACGGTTTTGACCGTCCCAAATAATTAAAGTGAAGACGGTCATACCCGTCTCTAATAACGAAGGGGACGGTTACAATGACCGTCCCCTTTGTTAGTCTGCTA